>CAUYUJ010014579.1:10000-163950 GCA_963575745.1 Prorocentrum cordatum | reverse complement strand
CTCTCCTCCTCCTCCTCCTCCTCCTCCTCCTCCTCCTCCTCCTCCTCCCCCTCATCGAAGGCGCGGCGTCGCCGGATCGCGGCCGTGCCAGCGGCCGCCCCTGCTGCCGGGCGACGACGCCCCGGCGGATCGATGGCGCGCGCGGCCGAGGCGGCGGGCAGCGGCTGCGGTGCCCCCTGGAGGTGAGGGTACCAGGGAGGGAGGGAGGGATGACGGAGACCGCCGACGATTACCTTAGCAAGGAGGCCAACCACGCAGTGAGCACCATGCCAGCGTATTTCAACGATGCGCAGAGGCAGTCCACGAAGGACGCGGGCGTCATCGCCAGGACGAACATCCTCTGCATCATGAACGAGCCCACGGCTGCGGCGGTCGCGTACGGTCTCGACAAGAAGATTGAGAATAACATCCTGCGGTATGATCTAGGCGGCGGCTCCTTCGAGGTCAGCCTGAGGGTGGAGCAGGCCTTTGAGAGGGCCCCAGTAATGCCAATTAATTGCGTAATTAGATTTTCTGAATTAGATTATCATGCGATCGCCAACGCATCACTTGTAATTCACATGCCCGCCGGAGAAGTCGGTGCGGCCGGCTCTCCCTCCCCAGCTCCCTTCCGCACCCGCCTCACCCCCGACCCCCACCTGCGACAGTCGACCACGATTACGACGACCAACAACTCCACGACCAACATTTCCACAACCCGACGACTAGCAATCCCGCGACCACGACGACCAACAATCCCACGACCACGGCGACCAACAATCCCACGACCGCAAGCACGACGACCAACCCCACGACTACGACGACCAACTATCACGACAGCGTGGGGGACCACGTCTGAAACCACTACCGCCACGACGAGCGGCGCGACGGAGTCGGGGACCACGCTGGTGAGCAGTACGACGGGAACCTCTGGGAACAGCCTCGCGTCGAGAAGCTGGAGTGGGAATGCCACGAACATCACGGGTTGGAGGAGCAATTCGGGATCTAGCATTAGAGCAGCACGTCCGAGAGGCAGCAGAGTGCTGAGCTGCACGACGGAGACGAGCACGATGACGACAATTACACTGGGCTCGAGGGGGGCCAGTAGCACAGGAGAGAGCAACACGACGGGCACCAGGAGCATCACGACACGGTGCAGCAGCTCCACGATGACTAGTGCTCGTGGGACCAGGGGCGGTACAGCAGGGAGCAGCACGAACGAAAGCAGCAGCTCAACGCGGCTATCCGCCAGTGGGCTCAGGAGCACAGCAAAGAGCACGACGGGCATCATGGGCAGCACGACGGCGAGCAGGAGCCCTACGCTCGCAGCGGCAGGTGGGGCTTGCTGCGCAGCAGGGGCTAGCACACCTGAGGGCAGCAGCCATATGCTGGTGCCGGCGAAGGGGACCATAACAAAGAGTAGCGCGAATATGACAAGTGCGACCAGTACCAGCGGCACCACTACGCCCAGCATGTCGGCGAGCAGTACGATCGAGAGCAGCGCTACCAGTATGACGAGAATGACCAGTACCAGCGGAACCACTACGTCCGGCACGTCACTGGGCAGTACGAGCGAGAGCAACAACGCGAGTACGACGAGTGCGACCAGTACCAGGGGCACCACTACGCCCAGCACGTCGGCGAGCAGTACAACCGAGAGCAGCATCACGAGTATGACGAGTACGACTGGTACCAGCGTCACCACTGCGCCCAGCACGTCGGCGAGCAGTCCGACCGAGAGCAGCACCACGAGTATGACGAGTAATACCAGCATCAGTGGCACCACTACGCCCAGCGCTTTGGCGAGCAGCACGACCGAGAGCAGCACCACAAGTGTGACGAGTGAGACCCGCACCAGCGGCACCACTAGGCCAATCAGGTCGGCAGGCAGCCCGACCGAGAGCAGCACCACGAGTATGACGAGTACGACCGGAACCAGCAGCATCATTACGCCAAGCACGTTGGAGAGTACTACGACTGAACGCAGCACCACGAGTAAGACGGGTACGACCAGTACCAGAGGCACCCTGACGCCCAGCACGTCGGCGAACAGTACGATCGAGAGCAGCACCACGAGAATCACGAGTACGAACGCCACCAGCAGCACCCCTGCGCCCAGCACATCGGAGAGTAATACAAGCGAGAGCAGCACCACGAGTTTGACGAGTACGACGGATACCAGCACCACTACGCCCAGCACGTCGGCGAGCAGTACGACCGAGAGCAGCATCACGAGTATGACGAGTACGACTGGTACCAGCGCCACCACTACGCCCAGCACGTCGGCGAGCAGTCCGACCGAGAGCAGCACCACGAGTATGACGAGTAATACCAGCATCAGCGGCACCACTACGCCCAGCGCTTTGGCGAGCAGCAGGACCGAGAGCAGCACCACAAGTGTGACGAGTGAGACCCGTACCAGCGGCACCACTAGGCCAATCAGGTCGGCAGGTGGTCCGACCGAGAGCAGCACCACGAGTATGACGAGTACGACCGGAACCAGCAGCATCAGTACGCCAAGCACGTTGGAGATTACTACGACTGAAAGCAGCACCACGAGTAAGACGGGTACGACCAGTACCAGCGGCACCCTGACGCCCAGCACGTCGGCGAAAAGTACGATCGAGAGCAGCACCACGAGAATCACGAGTACGAACGCCACCAGCAGCACCCCTGCGCCCAGCACATCGGAGAGTAATACAAGCGAGAGCAGCACCACGAGCATGACGAGTACGACGGATACCAGCACCACTACGCCCAGCACTTCGGCGAGCAGTACGACCGAGAGCAGCAAAACGAGTGTGACGAGCACGACCGAGACCAGCCACGCCTCTACGCCGAGCACGTCGACGGGGAGTACAACCGAGAGCAGCGCCACGAGTTTGACGAGCACGACCGAGACCAGCAGCACCACAACGTCACGCACGTCGGCGAGCAGTATAACCGAAAGCAGCAGCTCCACGATTGGGTCGAGCACGACCGAGACCAACAGCACCGCCACGCCCAGCGCGTCGGCGAGCAGTACGACCAAAAGCAGCACCACGACTGTGACGAGCACGACCGAGAACAGCAGCACCACTACGCCCAGCACGTCGGCGAGCAGTACGACCGAAAGCAGCACCACGGGGGTGACGAGCACAACCGAGATCTGCAGCAATACCACTACGCCCAGCACGTCGGCGAGCAGTACGACCGAGAGCAGCACCACGAGGGTGACGAGTACGACCGAGACCAGCAGCAACACTACGCCTGGCACGTCGGCGAGCAGTACGATTGAGAGCACCTCCACGAGTGTGACGAGCACGACCGAGACAAGCAGCATCATTACGCCCAACGCGTCGGCGAGCAGAACCACCACCAGCAGCATCACGTTCGGGACGAGCACAACCGGTACCAGCAGCACCGCCACGCCCGGCGCGTCGGCGGGCAGTACAACCGAGAGCAGCGACACGAGCGTGACGAGCACGACCGAGACCAGTAGCACCACAACGCCCAGCACGTCGGCGAGCAGTATAACCGAAAGCAGCAGCACCGCGAGGATGACGAGCACGACCGGTACCGGCAGCGCCAATACGCCCAGCACGTCGGCGAGCGGCACGGCCGAGAGCAGCGCCACGAGGGCGACGAACACGACCGAGACCAGCAGCACCACTGCGCCCAGCACGTCGGCGAACAGTACGACCGCAAGAAGCACCACGAGGTTGACGTGCACGACCGAGACCAGCAGCGCCACTAAGTCCAACGGATCGGTCAGCAGTACGACCGAGAGCAGCACCACGAGTGTGACGAGCACGAGCGGCACCAGCAGCACCACTGCGCCCAGCACGTGGGCGAGCAGTACGACTGAGAGCAGCACCGCGAGTGTGACGAGCGCGACCGGTACCACCAGCACTGCCACACCAAGCACGTCGGCGAGTAGTACGACCGAGAGCAGCACCACGAGTGTGACGAGCACGACCGAGATCAGCAGCACCACTACGCCCAGCACGTCGGCGAGCAGTACAGCCGAAAGCAACGCCGCGAGTGGTCCCAGCAGCACGGCAGAGAGCGGCACGACCCGGAGCAGCACAACAGAAAGCTGCAGCCCTTGGACGTCGACATCCGCGAGTGGTCCCAGCATTATGTCCTGGTCCTCCTCTGCATCCTGCTCCCCATCCCCATCCTTCTGGTCCTTCCCCTTCGCCTCTTTCTCGCCCCCGTCCCCTTCCTTCCCTGTCGCCTTTTCTCCCTCCCCCTCGTCCTCCTCCCTGTCCTACTCCTCCTCCTCCTCCTCCTCCTCCTCCTCCTCCTCCTCCTCCTCCTCCTCCCCTTCCCATCGGAGTCGGCAGGCGGGCACGACGGCGACGGCGAGTACCAGCTCGGGCAGTGCGACGCCCACGGCCAACTCCACGGCGAGTCCCACGATTACAGCATCGTCGACCACAGGGATTTCCAACGCTTCGGTGACTAGCAGTGCGTCACAGACGAGCGGCAGCGTGACCTCGAGCGCACCTCCTGGGACAAGCAGCGCGGCAGGCAACACAACGGAGAGCAGAACAAGCATCAGCTCTACGGCGACATACACGAGTGGGACCCGCAGCACAGCAGAGAGCAACACGACGGGGATCAGCATGTCCTGGCAACGCGACAGCGGAAACGACGACAGCAGACAGCAGGACTCACCGCCTCCCCAGACGGCCATTCCAGCCGTCTGGCCGCCAGCCCCCCAGCCCCTTCCGAGGGAGGGGGCTGGCGCCAGCTGCAGCCCGAGCCCCCCAGGGGAAGAGCCCCACTCCCACGGTAGGACTCTCCTGGGACCAGTCCCCCGCTGGGGCCTGCGCGGATCCGCTGCGGGTCCCGGCGGCGCCCTGGCTTGTGCAGCAAGCCCACAAGAGCCAAGCAACAACAACGACGAGCCAAGAAACAACAATGACGGCCACAAGGGGCGCCACGACCCCCAACAGGGGTGCCGCGCGCAGCAGCCCAGGTGCAATGAATGGCACCAAGACTACCGTGACCAGAACGACTACGACCAGCAGCAGCGCAATTACGAGCAGCACCAGCAACAGCGGCACCAGCAGCAACGCCACCGCGACCGCGACCAGCAGAGCCACGACGACGGCCAACAGCAACACCGCCACGACGGCGACCAGCAGAGCCACGGCCAGCAAGGTCACCACGACCGCAGGCACCAACGCAACCGCGACGGCGACCAGCATCGCCACGACTACGCCCAGCACAAGAGGCGCCACGACTCCCAACAGCAGCGCCACGCACAGCAGCCCAAGCACAACGAACGGCACCACAACGACCACGACCAGAACGGCTACAACCAGCAGGAACACCGGCACGAGGGCGACCCGCAGCGTCACTCCCAGCAGCGCCACCACGGCCGCAGGCAGCTGCGCCACCGCGACGGCGACCAGCAGCGCCACGACTACGCTCAGCAGCAGCAGCAGCAGCAGCAGCAGCAGCAGCAGCAGCAGCAGCAGCTGCAACGCCACTACCAGCTGCAGCGCCACGATGGAACCCGGCAAGTCCACAACGACGGCGGCCGGCGGCACCACGACAACGGCGAGCAGCGGCACCACTACGACGGCGTCCAGCAGAGTCACGGCCGACAATGCCACCACGACTACGACCAGCAGCACCACCACGACCGCGACCAGCAGCACCGCGACGACGACCAACAACGCCATCACGACGGCGACCAGCAGCACCACGACAACAGCCAGCAGCGGCCCCTCCACGACGGCGACCAGCAACGCCACCACCAGCAGCGCCACTACGTCAGAGGCCAGCAGCACCCCCGCGACCGCGACAAGCAGCACCGCGACGAGGGCCACGACTGCAAGCAGCGATGCCGCCGCGACAACGACCAGCAGCACCAGAGCCACACGACCAGGACCACGGGCAGCATGGCAGAGAGCAGCACGCCCAGGACCCTGAGCAACACGGCGCGGTTCGGCAGCCCTACGCGGGCAACTCACAGTGGAACCAGCAGCATCACAGTGGAGGGAGGAGCGGTGCCCTACCCAAACACGACGCCCTACGCGACGCCCTCCCCCAGCCCGACGCCCTACCCCAGCCCGACGCCCCGCCCGACGCCCAGCCGCAGCAGGACGCCTTCCCCTACGCCCTACCTCAGCACGAGGACCGACCCGACGCCCAGCCCCAGCACGACGCCCTACACGACGCCCTTCCCAAGCACGACGCCCTACACGACGCCCTCCCCCAGTCCGACCCCCTTCTCGACGTCCAGTCCCAGCGCGACGCACTCCCCTACGCCCTACTCCACCCCGACGCCATACCCGACACCCACTCCCAGGACGACGCCCTCCCCTACGCCCTACTCCACCCCGACGACCCACCCGACGCCCAGCACCAGCACGACGCCCTACACGACGCCCTACCCAAGCACGACGCCCTACACGCCCTACCCAAGCACGACGCCCTACACGATGCCCTACCTCAGCCCGGCGCCCTCCACCAGCCCGATGCCCTTCCTGACGCCCACCGTTTACACGACGCCCAACCCCAGCCCGATGCCCTGCACGACGCCTTGCCCCAGCACGACGGCCTACCCGATGATGTCATTCAGCACGACGCCGCGCAGTACGACCGATAGCAGCACCACGAGTATGACGAGTGCGACCAGTATCAACGGCACCGCTACGCCCAGCACGTCGGAGGGCAGTACGAGCGATAGTAGCAACGCGAGTATGGCGAGTACGACCAGTACCAGAAGCACCACTACGGCCAGCATGTCGGCGAGCAGCACAACCGAGACCGGCACCACGAGTATGGCGAGTGCGACCAGTACCAGAAGCACCGCTACGCTCAGCACGTCAGCGAGCAGTACGACTGAAAGCAGCACCACGAGTATGACGAGTGCGGCCTGTACCAGCGGCACCACTACGCCCAGCACGTCGGCGAGCTGTCCGACCGAGAGCAGCACCACGAGTATGACAAGGGCGACCAGTACCAGCGGCAACACTACGTCCGGCACGTCGGTGAGCAGTGCGAACGAGAGCAGCACTACGAGTATGACGAGAATGACCAGTACCAGCGGCACCACTACGTCCGGCACGTCGGTGAGCAGTACGAGCGATAGCGGCAACGCGAGCATGGCGAGTGCGACCAGTGCCAGCAGCACCACTACGCCCAGCACGTCGGCCAGCAGTACAACCGAAATCAGCACCACGAGAATGACGAGTACGACCGGTACCAGCGCCACCGCATCGCCCAGCACGTCGACGAGCAGTACGACTGACAGCAGCACCACGAGTATGACGAGTAAGACCAGCACCAGCGGCACCACTACGCCCAGCGCTTTTGCGAGCAGCATGACCGAGAGTAGCACCACAAGTGTGACGAGTACGACGGATAGCAGTACGACCGAGAGCAGCACCACTACGCCCAGCACGACCGATACCAGCAGCGCCACTACGCCCAGCACGTCGGCGAGCAGTATAACCGAAAGCAGCAGCACCACGAGTGCGACGAGCTCGACCGAGACCAGCAGCACCACTACGCCCAGCACGTTGGCGAGCAGTACGACCGAGAGCAGCACCACGAGGGTGACGTGCACGATCGAGACCAGCAGCACCACGAGGGTGACGAGCACGACCGGTATCAGCAGCACCACTACGCCCAGCGCGTCGGCAAGCAGTACGATCAAAAGCAGCACCACGAGTGGGACGAGCACGACCGCTACCAGTAGCGCCACGACGCCTGGCACTTTTACGAGCACTACGAACGAGAGCAGCACCACGAGTGTGACGAGCACGACCGAAACCAGCAGCACCACTACGTCAAGCACGTCGGCGAGCAGTATAACCGAAAGCAGCAGCACCACGAGTGTGACGAGCTCGACCGAGACCAGCAGCACCACTACGCCCAGCACGGTGGCGAGCAGTACGACCGAGAGCAGCAGCATCACTACGCCCAGCACGTCGGCAGGCAGTACGACCGAGAGCAGCACCACAAATGTGACGAGCACGCCAGCCACCCGCAGCACCACTACGCCCAGCACGTCCGCGACCAGTACGACCGATAGCAGCACCACGATGCGGACGAGCACGACCGGCACCAGCAGCACCACTACGCCCAGCACGTCGGCGAGCAGTACGACCAAAAGCAGCCCCACGAGTGTGACGAGCGCGACCGGTACCAGCAGCACTGCCACACCCAGCTCGTCGGGGAGTAGTACCACCGAGAGCAGCACTGCGAGCGTGACGCGCACGACCGAGACCGGCAGCACCACTACGCCCAGCACGTCGGCGAGCAGTCCGACCGAAAGCAGCGCCGGGAGTGGGACGAGCACGACGGACACCAGCAACACTACCAAGCACAGCAAGTCGGCGAGCAGTACGACCGAAAGCGGTACCACGAGTGGGACGAGCACAACCGGCACCAGCAGTACCACTACGCCCAGCGCGTCGGCGAGCAGTATGACCGAGTGCAGCACCACGAGTGTGACGAGCACGACCGAAACCAGCAGCACCACTACGTCAAGCACGTCGGCGAGCAACACGAGCGAGAGCAGCACCACGACTGTGACGAACCGGACCCCTACCAGCAGCACCACTAGGCCCAGCACGTCGGCGAGCAGCACGACCGATAGCAGCAAAGCGAGTGTGACGCGCACAACCGATACCAGCAGTGCCACTACGCCTAGCACGTCGGCGAGCAGTACGACCGAGAGCATCTCCACGAGTGTGACGAGCACGACCGAGACCAGCAGCACCACTGCGCCCAGCACGCCGGCCAGCAGAACCACCGACAGCAGCATCACGTTCGGGACGAGCACGACCGATACCAGCAGCACCGCCACGCCCAGCGCGTCGGCGAGCAGTACAACCAAAAGCAGCACCACGACTGTGACGAGCACGACCGAGAACAGCAGTACCACTACGCCCAGCACGTTGGCGAGCAGTATAACCCAAAGCACAACGTTGGACAGTTCGACGTCCTCCAAGAAGGCGATGGCCGTCCAGCCGCGCGGGATCAAGCAGAACCGAGGCCCCTCCGGCGAGAGCGTCGGGACCATCGAACGGCAGTCCGGCAGACTTTGCAGCACGTGCGGGGAGCGCCCCTGCGCGGACGACGCGGGGTTGGCCGTGATGGAGGTTCTCGGCAACCTCGCGGAAAAACATGCGGTGAGTATGATCAGCACGTCCGAGACCAGCAGCATCACTACGCCCAGCATGTCGGCGAGCAGTACGACCGAGAGCAGCAACGCGGGTGTGACGAGCACGACCGCTACCCGCAGCACCACTACGCCCAGCGCATCGGCGAGTAGTACATCCGAAAGCAGCACCACGATTGGGACGAGCACGACCGGCGCCAGCAGCACCACTACGCCCAGCGCGTCTGCGAGCAGTACGACCGAGAGCAACACCACGAGTGCGACGAGCACGACCGAGACCAGCAGCGCTGCCACACCCAGCGCGTCGGCGAGGAGTACGACCGAGGGCAGCACCGCGAGTGTGACGAGCACGACCGAGACCAGCAGCACCACTCCGACCAGCACGTCGGCCAGCAGTGCAACCGAAAGCAGCGCCGCGAGTGGGACGAGCACGACCGGCACCAGCAGCACTACCACGCACGGAAAGTCGGCGAACAGTACGACCGCAAGCGGTACCACGAGTGGGACAAGCACAACCAGCACCAGCACTACCACTACGCCCAGCACGTCGGCGAGCAGTACGACCGAGGGCAGCACCACGAGTGTGACGAGCACGACCGGCACCAGCAGCAACACCACACCCAGCGCGACGGCGAGCAGTACGACCGAGAGCAGCACCACGACTGTGACGAGCACGACCCCTACCAGCAGGACCACTACGCCCAGCACGTCGGCGAGCAGTACGACCGAGAGCAGCAAAGCGAGTGTGACGAGCACGACCGAGACTAGCAGCGCAACTACGCTTAGCACGTTGGCGAACAGTACGACCGAGAACATCTCCACGAGTGTGACGAGCATGACCGAGATCAGCAGCATCACTGCGCCCAGCACGTCGGCGAGCAGAACCACCGACAGCAGCATCACGTTCGGGACGAGCGCGACCGATACCAGCAGGACCACCACACCCAGCGCGTCGGCGAACAGTACGACCACAAGCAGCACCACGACTGTGACGAGCACGCCCGAGACCAGCACAACCACGCCAAACACGTCGGCGAGCAGCACGACCGCAAGCAGCACCACGGGGGGGGCGAGCACAACCGAGACCAGCAGCACCACTACGCCCAGCACGTCGGCGAGCAGTACGACCGAGAGCAGCACCACGAGGGTGACGAGTACGACCGAGACCAGCAGCAACACTACGCCCAGCACGTCGGCGAGCAGTACGCTTGAGAGCATCTCCACGAGTGTGACGAGCACGACCGAGACCAGCAGCATCACTACGCCCAGCACGTCGGTGAGCAGAACCACCGCCAGCAGCATCACGGTCGGGACGAGCGCAAATGGCACCAGCAGCACCGCCACGCCCAGCGCGTCGGCGAGCAGTACGACCAAAAGCAGCACCACGAGCGTGACGAGCACGACCGAGACCAGCAATACCGCTACGCCCAGCACGTCGGCGAGCAGTACGACCGAGAGCAGCACCGCGAGGATGACGAGCACGACCGGCACTAGCACTACCACTACGCCCAGCACGACGGCGAGCGGTACGGCCGAGAGCAGCACCACGACTGTGACGAGCACGACCCCTACCAGCAGCACCATTACGCCCAGCACGTCGGCGAGCAGTACGACCGAGAGCAGCGCCACGAGGGCGACGAGCACGACCGAGACCAGCAGCACCACTACGCCCAGCACGTCGGCGAGCAGTACGCCCGAAAACAGGACCACGAGGGTGACGAGTACGACCGAGACCAGCAGCGCCACTACGTCCAACGGGTCGGCCAGCAGTACGACCGAGAGCAGCGCCACGAGGGTGACGAGCACGAGCGGCACCAGCAGCACCTCCACGCCCAGCACGCCGGCGAGCACGAGGCTTCGCAGCGACCCGCAGCACCAGACCAGGGTCAGCGCAGTGGAGTGCCCCGCCGCTCCTGACGGGCACCGAGTCTCGCAGGCGGAGTTGTTCTACCTCTTCCACGTGCGGTCCTGCGCAGCACAGGCCTCGGGTGCGCGGGGCTCGACATCAAGCCCAGGCTGCATGCCAGACGTGCACGCTCCATGGCCACAGGCCCCGGGCGGCGCCGAGCGGATGTTGGAAGGCGTCCACTGGGCTCTCACATATACCCCCTCAGCGCTGGGGCTCATCGCTTCCTGGGGGCCGCTCCTCACAGGAGGCGTGTCAGTCGCGGTGGTAACCCAGAACTGCGTGGCCCCGATCATCCCGAGGCCGCTGCACCCTGTCTTGGTGATCGCGGCGGCGTGCATCAGTGCCACGCCACTGGAAGTCCTGAGCTACGGGGCCTGGGTGCACGGCGGGCCTGGCCAGATCACCGTGGCGTGCGCTTGCGCGGCGGCCTTGGGGGCCGACTTCCACGTTCACCGCCCCTTGTGCCGGGCCCTCACATTGGGCGCCACGTGGCTCCTGAGCCCGGGGGCTTACACCCCGCTGACGCCATTGGTGGCGCTCGGCCACGTCGTGCTCACAGCTCGTGCGCTCACTTCACCAGCGTTCCCGGCTGCCGACCTGCCGCCAGGCCAGCCGCCAGAACAGGGCGGCCCGCCGCCGCCGCCAGACCCACACCCGCAGCCCCGAGGCCGGGACGCCCTGGTGACGACGTGGGCGGTGGACACCATGCGCTCCCGCCGGGGCTGCCTCTGCCGAGCGAGCCTGTGCCGGGGCCCCATAGAGAAGGGCGAGCTCCGAGCTTTCAGCCCAGCGCTGGCTAACCCTCAGTTCTTCCACCTGCGGTGCATCGAAGGGGGCTTGGGGCCCTACGGGCAGGTGCAGGGCACAGCGGCGCTGACGCCCGAACAACAGGACGAGACGCGGGACTGGTGCGACCGGCCCGGAAGGCCCTCCAGAGCAGAGTACTTGGCGGACGTCCGCCGGGCAAAGAGGGCGAGAATGGACCCCGGGCAACAGGCCCAGGCGGCAGCGCTGGGAGTTCCACTCCTTGGCCCGGACGACGGCGACCCGGGGAGGCCGCCAGAGGAGGAGGAAGAGGGCGAACGCCAGCAGCCTCGGAACCTGGCCTGGTGGGACCAGGTGTCGTACGACGACTTGAAGGACTGCGTGGCGACAGTGAGCGACGTCCCCCACGACGTGGCGGCGGCCTTGGCCCAGCTTCGGGGGCAGGCGGCGACGGCGATTCTTCGAGCCCTGGAGCGCGGGGACGCCACGGCCCAACGGAGGGCGGAAAAGCTGTTCACGTTCTTTGACAGGACGGTCCTGTTCAAGCCGGCGAAGACACGCGGCGGCCGGAAGGCAGGAAACAGCGGGGGGTGGTCCAGCATACTCACCCGCCGAATCCGCATGGCAGAGGCGGGAGACTGGGCCGGGCTCTCTAGAGAGGCGCTCACGGCGGGGGGCGGAGCGCCGCGGCGAGCGAGTCGGCCGCCCGCGCCAGCCGCTGACGCGAAAGCCGTGGAGAAGCTCGTGGGTGAGCACCTGATCAGCAAGGCCATGGTTCGCACGAGCAGCCCCGCAACGCTGGCCACGGGCGCCGGGGTCCATGAGGGACTCCAAAGCTTGTTCCCCCCCGCGGGCGCGCTAGCTGACCCAGGCGCGGCCCCGAACCTGCCAGACCAAGAAACCATGGACGACCTGGCTGCTGCCGTGAAAACGAGCCTGGCCAAAAGCCCGCGGCGGTCGGGGGCAGGACCGAACGGGGGCAGATTCGAGCACTGGCGGACCCTCCTCGCCGACAGCGCGGCGCTCGACGCAGTGGCCAAAGTCACGGTTCTCTTCTTGCACGGCTGCCTGAGTGCAGAAGCCACCCGGGCCAACCTCGGAGCGCGGCTGGTGGCTTTTCGGAAGCGGAACGGCGGCCTGCGACCGATCGCGTGCGGGGGCGTGCTGAGACGACTAGCGGCCAAGGCAGCCTGCGAAGTGTACAAGGAGGAGATACGTCAGGCCTGCGGCCCGCATCAATACGCGGTGGGGAAGTCAGCCGGGTGTGAAGTCATGCACAAGTGCATCTCCGCCCTCTCCGAGGCACACCCGCGCGGCGTGGTCTTAGCTTTCGACTGCTCCAACGCCTACAACAGCCTCCCGCGGGCCCGAATCTTTTCCGGACTCCGGGCCAGGGCGCCCGGCCTCCTTCGGGCCGCGCACTCCTGGCTGGGGACCGCCACTACGCACCTCTACTGGGACGACGCCAACGAAGCTCGGCCGGTGACGGCCGCGACAGGCGTGGACCAAGGCTGCCCGCTCTCACCGGCGTTCTTCGCCATTGCAGTGGCGGACTGTTTGGACGAGATCTCCCAGGGCCTCCAACACCTCTCCACCGCCTGCCGCGTGTTCTCCTACCTAGACGACATCATGGTGTTTGCGCCCCCGGAGCACGCAGCAGGAGCGAAACAACTCGTTGTCGGCGCCCTCACCAACCACGGCCTGACGGTCAACGAGAGCAAAACCCAGGCATGGTCAGCGGACCGAACAAGTGGCCTCCCAGACGCTGTCCGTGCACACAGAGTCGACCACCTAAAGTGCCTGGGAAACACGGCGCCTTGGCTCGACCAACAGGAGAACCGGGTTCTGGTTCACGCAGGGGAAGACGGCGCGGCGGCAGTGCAACAGGCGCAGGCCTTCACCCAGAGACTCCGGGACCTCCGCGAGGCTGGGCTCTCAGCCGAGGCCTACCTCACCTTGCTGCGGACCTTCGCCCAAGGATGCGTCACCCACCACCTGCGAGCCAATCTGCAGAGCAACTGGGTGGAGCAGCTCGACGCGGTGGTGTTTTCGGCCCTAGAACACCTCCTGCGCGGGAGCCACTTGGACGAGCTTCAGAGGCTGCAGGCCACCATGCGCCTCGCAGACGGAGGGTGCGCCATTCCTTCCGCTACCCAGACCGCACCAGCAGCCTACGCCGCGAGCTGGGCGCTCTGCCTCCACGACGTGGCAAAGTGCCTGGACGTGAGCACGCTGGAGGGGTTCCGGACGCGGTGCCCGCGGACCCTCCAAGCGCTCGCCCAAGCCGAGCAAGCGCTACAAGCCTCGGGGGCGACAGCTGGACAGCCCATCGACTGGGCCCGCAGTCTTCAGGAACCCCACGCTAAGCTCCAGGGCGTGTGGAGCAAGGCAGCCTCCGGGAAAAACCGAGAACGACTGCTGCGGGGGCTCCCTGAAAACGACCGGCTGGCACTCCGGGAGTGCGGCGGCGTAGGCGCCGGGGCGTTTCTCCAACCTCGACAACCAGGAGACCCTCTGCAGCCAGACGACCACTTCGAGGTGAACCTCATGTGCCGGCTGCGAGCACCAGTCTGCCCCGCTGGTTCGCGCTGCCAACACCGACGACAAGACGGCACGCTGTGCGGAGAGCCCCTCGACCCACACGGGTTTCATGCCAAGTCATGCGAGGTGGGCCAATCCCGCACCGCCCGGCACGACCGCCTCCGGGACCGACATGCATCCATGCATAAGGAAATTACGGGTCATGCTGCTCCGACGGAACAACACGTGCCAGCGTGGGATCGCCGTCATCCCCACACCGGGGTCCTTCAGGAAGCAAAGTTGGACATCCGGACACACGACCCCAGCACCGGTCGACCCATCTTTGTCGACTGGGCGGTGACCTGCGTACACTCCACCTACGCCCCACGCAGGCACGCCCGAGCCGAACGAGACGGACTCGCAGCAGCCCAGATGGTCGACGACAAACGGGGCCGGTACCCCCCCCGGGAGGGCCTAGACCTCGTCCCGATGGTCTTCGAGACCGGGGGGCGGCCGTCTGACGAGGCAGTAAGCTTCGTTCGGAGCTACGGCGCCTCTCTTGAGGATGCCGACCGGTCCGAGCTCTTGAGCCGGATCTGGCGGGACATCTCACGCACCCTACAACAAGGGAATGCTGAGATGATCCTGAGCGCCCTGGGGAGGTAGGCGCTGACCACTATCACCACCACGGGACCAACCACCAGCACGACCACTACCAGCCCGTCCGACTCTCAGGACCACCGCCGCCCGTACGGCCACCACAGCCCCCAGCTGACTGGCTACCAAAGTCACCACCAGCACGACCACCACGACCTCCAGCACCACCAGCAAACCGACCACACCTCCCAGCCACCACGACCACCACCATCACGACCACCACGACGATTACCACCAGCACGACCACCACGACCACCACCAGCTTGACCACAACCACCACCACGCCGACGGGCACCGCCGCCCCCCGTCCGCCGTTCCCTTCCTCGCCCCTCCCCGTCCCCTGCCGGGCCGCCCTTGCCAGTGCGCCTCCTGCGCGGCCTCCCCCTCCTCCTCCTCCTCCTCCTCCTCCTCTAGTGTTGTGTTGGATTTTTCCTCGCCCGGCCTAGGCTTAATTAGCGATGTCCAATTCGAAGCCCCCCTGCGTCCCCACGGGTCCCCTTGGTGAAGGGGGAGGGGGGCCAACTCTGGCGCCCGTGGGTTTCTTTCCGCAGGGAGGGGAGAGGGAAGGCAGAGGGAGGAGGGAGAGGAGGGAGGGAGGGAAGGGAGGGAGAGAGAGGGAAAGGGAGGGAAGGAGGGAGGGAGGGAGCAGGAGGAGGAGGAAGAGGCTGGGGAACGAGGAGGAGGAGGAGGAGGAGGAGGAGGAGGAGGAGGAGGAGGAGGAGGAACGGGAGGACGGCCCTGGGCGGCCGCGGACGCCACCTGTCTCTGCAACCGTCGCCACTTGCCGCAACTCAGCCTCTGCCTCGCCCAGCCTTCCTTCAGCTCTTCGCCGACCTGAGTTTGTATCTCATCCACACTGCCGCCACGCGCAGTCTTGAAGGGGGGGGGGCGGCGAGCTAGAGGGGGGAGTGAGAGAAGGGGCGATCTTTCTCAGAAGGCTCGGAAGTCACCCAGTCTTCCTGAAAAATTGTCCAGGTCTTCCCCGAAGACACAGAAAACCTCTCAAAGGCCAAACGGGTTCTGAGAAGCCCCGCCACCTTCTAAGAATGCCTTTTCCTTCTCACTTCCTCCCTCGCTCGCCACGCGCAGTGCTGGAAGGAGGGTATTGGTTGGGGGTGGGGACAACCACGCCACCGGCAGCCTCTTGCAAGGACAAAGGCAACCGTGTGCCTTAGACGGCACAGCGCCACACGCAATTGATTATCCTCAGCTCTTGATTCCCATTATGGTCTCACCTTACCTTCTCAGCTTTGACTACTGGCGCCCCAAACTGTTGCCACACCTTTCACATCGCCCAGCATTGCATAATGAGGGGCACTGTTACGGGAGGGTCCGTCGGGATTGGGCCGGGTGGAGGTGGAGATTGGCCTCGTCGGCATTGGCGGCCACTGGCGTTGGCCAGGGGCGGCCGTGGACCACAAGAACGCCACTGCCGTACTCTGAGGCAAACGGCCGCCGACGTCACCCTTGCCCCCAACTGTGGCCACCAATGCTCTTTTTTTCCAGCCTTGCAGCTCCCAACCGCCATTTTACCGCCACCGGTCGCCGCTTCGATTGACCCCACCCAGGCCCGCCTCGCTCCCTTCACTCCTGGTTCAACTTCCCCCTCCCCTCCCCCACCCTGGGGCCGTCGGGAGACACAGATGCCTCACCCCCAAGGGGGACTTTTGATTATAGCACTGCGTGATCCGCCTCCTCCCGCCTCCTCTCCTCTTCTCTCCTGCATTCACCTCGCTCCTTCCTGCGTACCAATTTGCCTGCTACCTGGCAATCATTGGGGAGCTGCGATCTGCGAAAATGCCACCCTTTCGAAGGGTGCTGGGGGAGCCCAGCGGAGCGACGTCCTACCCAAGTTCAAATTAGACCTCACCATCCCTGAAGGGCTGCGATCTGCAAAACGGCCGCCACTTTCGAAAGCTGCTGGGGGTCCAGCGGAGCGACGTCCAACTCATATTCAAGTTACACCTCGCCATCCGTGGGGGGCTGCGATATGCGAATCTGTCGCCACTTTCGAAGGCTGCAAGGGGATCCAGAGGAGCGACGTCCTACCCAGATTCAAAGTAGACCTCGCCATCCCTTGGGGGCTGCGATCTGCGCAAGTGTCGCCAGGTTCGAGGGTTGCTGGGGGGTTCAGCGGAGTGACGTTTTACCCAAATTCAAAGTAGACCTCGCCCTCCTTGGAGGGCTGCATTCTGCAAAATTGTCGCCACATTCGCACGCTGCTGGGGGGTCCAGCGGAGTGACGTCCTACCCAAATTCAAGTTAGACCACGCCATCCCTGGGGGGTTGCGATCTGCGAACTTGCCGCTACTTTCGAGGGGCGTTGGGGAGGGGGGCCAGCGGAGTGACGTCTCACCCTGATTCAATTTAAACATCTCAATCCCTGGAGGGCTGCGATCTGCGAAACTGTCGCCAGTTTCGAAGGCTGTTAGGGGTGGGGGTCCAACGGAGTGACGTCTTACCTAGATTAAGATGAGACCTCGCCACCCCTGGGGGGGGGGGCTGCGATCTGCGAAAGTGTCGCCACTTTCGAATGCTGCTGGGGGGTCCAGCGGAATGAAATCCGATCCATGTTCAAAGTAGACCTCGCCATCCCTGGGGGGGGCTGCGATCTGCGCAACTGTCGCAACTTTCGAAGGGTGTTGGGTGGTCCAGCGGAGTGACGTTTTACCCAGATTAAGATGAGACCACGCCATCCCTGGGAGGCTGCGATCTGTCGAACTGTCGCCAGTTTCGAAGGCAGTTCTGCTTGGGGTCCAGCGGAGCGACGTCTCACCCATATTCAAGTTAGACTTCGAACCTGTCGCCACTTTCGAAGGCTGTTGGGGGGGTCCAGCGGAGTGCCGTCTCACCCAAATTCAAAGTAGACCTCGCCATCCCTGGGGGGGGGCTGCCAACTGCAAAACTATCGCCATGTTCGAGGGCTGCTGGGGGGGTCAGGGACATGACGCCTTACCCAGACTCAAATTGACCTCGCCATCCCAGAGGGGCAGCGATCTGCGAAACTGCCCCCACTTTCGAGGGCCGCTGGCGGGCCCAGCGGAGTGACGTCTCACTCAGATTCAAACTAGACCTCGCCATCCCTGGGGGGCTGCGATACGCAAAACTATCGCCGCGAGGACTGCTGGGGGGGGTCAGCGGAGTGACGTCTTACCCAAACTCAAACTAGACCTCGCCATCCCTGGATGGCTGCGATCTACGAAACTACCGCATTTTCGAGGGGTGCTGGGGGGGCCCAGCGGAGTGACGTCTCACCCAGATTCGAAATAGACCTCGCCATCCCTGGGGGGCCACGGTCTGCGAAACTGCCACCACTTTCGAAGGCTGCGAGGGGGTCCAGCGGAGCGACGTTCCACCCAGATTCAGACGAGACATCGCCAGCCCCGGGGGGGCTGCGGTCTGCGAAACTGCCGCCACTTTCGAAGGCTGCCAAGGCTGTTGGGGGGGTCCAGCGGAGCGACGCCTTACCCAGATTAAAATGAGACCTCGCCACCCCGGGGAGGCTGCGCTCGGCGAAACTGTCGCCACTTTCGAAGGCTGCCGGGGGGTCCAGCGGAGCGACGTCCTACCCTGAATACAATTAGACCTCGCCGCCCCCAGGGGCTGCGATCTGCGAAACTGTCGCCACTTTGGAAGGCTGTGGGGGGGGTCCAGCGGAGTGACGTCTCACCCTGATTCAACTTAAACATCTCAATCCCTGGAGGGCTGCCATCTGCGAAACTGTCGCCAATTTCGAAGGCTGCTAGGGGGGGGCCCAACAGAGTGACGTCTCACCCAGATTAAGACGAGACCTCGCCACCCCTGGGGGGGGCTGCGATCTGCGAAAGTGTCGCCACTGTCGAACGGCGCTGAGGGTCCAGCGGAGCGACGTCTTAGCCAGATTCAAACTAGACCTCGCCATCCCTGGCGAGCTGCAACCTGCGAAACTGCCGCCACTTCAAAGGGCTACCGGGGGGGGGGGGCCAGCGGAAGGACGTCTCACCCTGAATCAAAGTAGACCTCGCCATCCCTGGAGGGCTGCGACCCGCCAAACTGTCGCCACTTTCGAGGGTTGCTGGGGGGTCCAGCGGAGCGACGTCTTACCCAGTTCAAGACTAGACCTCGCCATCCCTGGGGGGCTGTGACCTGCGCAACTGCCAGGGCGCCCAGCATTGCGACGCACTGCGCAGACTCAGATGCGACATCGTCCTTGGGGGGGCTGCGACCTGCCAAATTGCCGCCACTTTCGAAGGTTGTAAGTGGGGTCCAGCGGGGCGCCATTGCGGGCCGCCCGCAGACCTGGCGGCGCGCCTTCGTGCGTTCACCTCCCGCGCTGAAAAATGCATGACGGAGGCGGGAAGCTGGCGGGCGAGCTCGGCCTCGCTCGCTTCTTGCATCAATGATAAACAAGTTTCATACTTTTGCCAAGCGCCGTTGCGACATGGCGCAGGCAGCGCTGCATCGTTAGCGCACTAACGAAAACAGCAACACTCGTCGGTCTCCCCCCGCAACTTCGTCGTCGCTCTCTTCCCTCTGGCACCTTCCCTCAGCTGCTGCCGCGCTGACGGTTCGGCCCCACGCGCGCCCTTCCCCCGCCCTTCGTTCCCGCCCCCACGTCATGCCGGGGCCCTCGCCCCTCGCCTTCTCTGGCGTTGTCCTGTGAGTCGCGCCACGTGAGCGCACCCCATGAAGCTTGCACAACACGCAACGGCGCCTGCACCGTGACTGTCAAGACAAATTTGGGACAATTCCTCTTGTCACTTGATGCACATGGGTTGGGTACGTCATGGGGTAATTTCCTTTGTTTCGTTTTCCCAAACCTCCTGCGTTCGGTTCTCCTTTGGAATAAAGCGCCGCGGTCGCAACTCCTTCCTTCCCGCAGCCCTTTTCCTCCCACCTCCTCCTCCATTCCCCCTCCTCCTCCTCTTCCTCCTCCTCCTCCACCTCCTCCTCCTCCTTTTCCACCTCCTCCGCCTCCTCCTCTCCATTCGTGCCTTCTACCTGTGTCCGACCAACATGCGAGTCTGCCCCCCAAACCTCCCTCGCTGGGGGGGTGCGAAATTTGGCTCCGACGCCACTTTTCGAGGGCCCCTGGAAGGTCCCGCGGCGCGACGCCATGCGCTGATCCATACTAGACCTCGCCGTCCCTGGGGGGCTGCCAACTGGAAACTGCCGCAATTTCTGAAGGGTGGTGGACGGTCCAACGGAATGACGCCTCACGCAGATTCAAACTAGACCCGGCAATTCCTGGGGGGCTGCGAACTGCGAAAGCGCCGCCACGTTCGAGGACTGCTGCAGGATCCGGCGGGGCGGCGCCTTACGCGCATGCAGGGTGGACTTCGCCGCCCCCGGAGGGCTGCCAACTGTCGAAATGCCACCACTTTTGAGGACTGCCGGACGGTCCAATGGAATGACGCCCCACGCAGATCCAGATGAGACCTCGCCATCCCTGGGAGGCTGTGAACTGGCGTCATTGCGCTGGAGGGCCCAGCGCAATGACGCCACGCTTTGCGCAGATTCACAATACACCTCGCTATCCCTTGGGCTGCCAACTGCAAAGCCACGGTGACGTTCGATGACTGCTGCAGGGCCCAGCAGAGCGACGCCTCACGCGGATCCACACTAGACCTCGCCATCCCTGATGGGGCTGCAAACTCGCAGTCCCTGGCGGGCTGCACTGCATGAAAATGTCGCATTTTTGAAGGCTGGAAGCCCTCCTGCGCCTTCAGCCGCGCCCCCATCGCGATCTGCATCCGGGATTGTCAGCTGGTGGATCCCATCGGCCCCGGCATGTCACTGCAGACGTCGGCGGCCACCGGCAGTCAGAAGGAGGGGCCGCCCGTCGAGCACCAGGAGGCCGAAATGTTGTTCTGCAACAGCGCCCTGCGCCCCGAGCTCAAAGCCACCAACCACGTCAGGGATCCCAACCACGCCGGTCTCATGAACTTCACCCGCACCCGGCGAACGACAAGCTCCCTCAGGATATCGCGGACAACTGGAACCGCATCCAGGTAGAGCCCAAAGGCGGCTGGGCGGGGAGCAGTTCCAGACGGGCGGACGATGACGCGCGCGAGGAGGGACGCCAGGTTTCTTCGGCGGTTGCTCTACCTCGTCAAAGCAGCCGACTCGCCCTCGCCCCCGCTCTTCGTTGACATGGCCACGATGCTGGTCAACCGCGCCAACCAGGACAACGCGGGCGGCATTCTCGGGATTCGACCCCTGCTCGTAGGCACTCGCATACGCCTGCTGGAGCATCTGGACCTCAAATAGGGGCTCGTCAAGAACGCCAAAATCGAGGTCGTGCACGCGGCAATTGCTCCGAATGATGAGGACGAGGTGGAGGCAAGCAAGGCCGAACAACGCCCGGCGAGCCTGAGGTACCTGCCGCACGCGCGGGTGGGCGAAGGCACATACGCGGACGGCCTCTGCGGCAAGAAACTCGCGGAGAACGACCGCGGCATCGACGCCTCGGACGCGGCGGGCCTCGTCTTCATCGAGCCGCTGGCTTCGACCCCTCTCGACTTCCGCAAGCATGACGTCACGCGTGCAAACCTGGTCATCTCCCACGCCGAGGTCATGACGTACACGGCTTGCCCGGGCCGGACCATTCACCACGGAGTTATTGTCGACAACGGATGCAAGGACGCGGAGGACCTGGACACCCTCTGACAACGTCAAAACGTAGTGTTCATCAGGGCGACGACGGTGGACAACCTGATGGTGATGCGCGACCCCGGCCTTGATCTCCTTCCCCGCGGGCCACTCGCAGACGTGGTGGCGCGCCTGCGGGCGTTCAGCTCCCGCACTGAAAAGTGCAGAAAAGGAAGCGGGGAAGCTGGCGGGCGAGATAGGCCTCGCTCGATCGCTACACTACATATGAACAGCTCTTCCCATGGAGCGCCAAAGCGCCAAAGTGACAAGGAGCGGGCAAGGTTGCTTGTCCAGTGTGCCACCGGAAAAGAGAACAAGAAAACATTAAAACAAAACAAACACAACAACAACACTAAGAACAAGAGTAACAAAAACAACTACAAAAACGACGACGACGACGACAACGACTACACCAATAATCACAACAAAATCAACAACCACAACAGCAAGAACGACGACGACGACGAGAACGACAACAACAACAACAACAGCAGCAGCAACAACAACAACGACAACAACAACAACAACAACAACAACAACAACAACAACAACACCAACAACAACAATTACACCCTTGTGCGCGATGTGTCCACACGAAGCATGCGACCATCATGATAACCATCCCCATCATGGGGGACTCTTGTTGTATAGCGGGGTCCGTTATTCCCATTCTCAGATATCCCGCCCAATGAGGTCTTGCAAACACCTCCTCCGAGGAACTTCAACCCACCTCGAAAACGCATGCCCGCGCCTTGTTGCGCCGATGCGAGACCACTACTGGAGCCCCAGCCAAGCGTAAAGAACAAGGAAGTATCGAGCGACAGGATTGCCTTGGTGGGGACGGGGGCTGTCGGCGGCGAGGCGAAGACCAGGCCCTGAATAGAAAGGAGGGAAGTCTCGAGCAGGGCCGCTGTTGATGCAGGGAGCGGCGCCAGTGCGGTTGTTGCTGGGAGGGCGCTAGTCCAGCGTAAAACAAAACGAAGTCTCGAGCGGGAACGCTGGCTGGGTTGGGACGGTGGCTGTCGGCTGCGAGGAGGATCACCGCCTTGAGTAACGAAGGAGGAATCTCGAGCGGGAGCCGTGGTTTTGTCAGGACGGGGGGGGTCGGCGGCGAGGAACAGTACCGTCATGAGGAAACAAGAGGAAGCCTCGAGCGGGAGCGTTGTTCTTGCTGGGAGCGGCTCCAATTCAAAAGAGAGTAGGGCGCCAGCCCGGCGTAAAGCGGGAGGAAGTCTCGGGCGGGAACGCTGGTTTTGTCGGGGCGGCGGCTTTCGGCGGCGAGGAGGGGTACCGCCTTGAGTAAAAAAGGAAGGAAGTCTCGAGCGGGAGCGCTGTTGTTATTGTGGGCGGCGCCGATTACAGAAAGAGTAGCGCGCCATTCCAAGGTAAAACGGGACGGAGTCTCGAGCGGGAACGCTGGTTTTGTTGAGACGGCGGCTTTCAGCGGCGAGCAGGAGCACCACCCCTGAGCAAAAAAAGCAAGTCTGGAGCGGGAGCCGTGGTTTTGTCGGGACGGGGGCTGTCGGCGGCGAGGAACAGCACCGTCCTGAGGGGGAAAAAAAAAGAAGCCTCGAGCGGGAGCGTTGATCTTTCTGGGAGCGGCGCCAACTCAAAAGAGAGTAGGGCGCCAGTCCAGCGTAAAACGGGAGGAAGTCTCGGGCGGGAGCGCCCGGTTTTGTCGGGGCGGCGGTTTTCGGCGGCGAGGAGGGGCACCGCCTTGAGTAGAAAGGGAGGACGTCTCGAGCGGGAGCGCTGTTGTTGCTGGGAACGGCGCCAATGAGAGAACGAGTAACGCGCCAGTCCTAAATAAAATGGGAGGAAATCTCGAACGGGAACGCTGGTTTGGTTGGGACGGCGGCTTTCAGCGGCGAGCAGGAGCAAAAGCCCTAAGTGAAAAAGGAGGAAGTCTCGAGCGGGAGCGTTGTTGTTGTTGGGGGGCCCGTGTTGGCGCCCCCCCAAACCGCTCGAGCGTGAGCCTCATTTTCAAAGAAAATGTAGCCGGCGCCGAGGCGAGAGCGCCAGGGCGCCTGGGGGGTCCAACAATAATGTTGCTTAGAAATTAACATTTAACAGCAGCAACAACAACAGCAGCAGCAACAACAACAACAACAACAACAACAACAACAACAACAACAATCGTTTTAAGACTGCTCGCTCTTATCTGCTCGCGTGTCATTCATTATGCAGATCCCAAGCCCTGGATACCCGCCCTCTTCGTTTTCGATCGTACCCCTTTGGGTGGGAATACTCCTTCCCTGCCACGTGTGGTTGGTGAAGCCCTTGAAAACGAAACGAAGGGCATTCTTTTATGGGGCCACAATTGGCGACAGCGGGGCCACTGAGGGCAGCAAAGGGGCCACGAAGGGCAGCGAGAAGGCCACGAAGGGCGACAGCGGGGCTACGAAGGGCATGCGTATGGGGCAACGACGGGCGACTGCGAGCGGGGGGCAACGAAGGGCATAGAATGCGGGGCCACAATGGGCAGCGACGAGGCCACTGAGGGCAGCAACAGAGCCACGAAGGGCAGCGAACGAAGGCGACTGCGGAACCAGTACGGGCAGCGAGGGGCATCGAAGGCAGCGAAGGGCAGCGAGCGGCGACTGCAGTCCTCAACGGGCTGGTCGGGCGGGCAGGCCCAGACGGCGGGTCAAGCAGGCGGGTCGTTGAAGCGTAAATTCAGCTTGAACCGCCAAGCAAGATGCAGCGGGAGCGCCCTTCCTGAGTGTCGAGGAATATGAATAAATTGTGAGGAAGTATCAAGCGGGAGCCGCGATTCGGTGGTAAGTTGCGAGGAAGTCCCAAGCGAGAGCGCGATTCTGCAATTAATTGTGAGGAAGTATCAAGCGGGAGCCGCGATCTGGTGGTAAATTGCAAGGAAGTCTAAAGCGAAAGCGCCATTCTTCAATAAATTGTCAGGAAATATCAGGCGGGAGCCGCTGTTGCTGTAAACCGGGGACCAACGACACAGTTTGACACTTAAGACTTTCCCTGAGAAAAAACCAGGTGCGAGCCCCGGGAAGGGCACTTCAAACAAAAAACAATGTGCACCGGACGGGGGGATCAACCATAATCATTCTTCAGGAATGCAGATTTAACAACAACAACAACAACAACAACAACAGCAGCAGCAGCAGCAGCAACAACAACAACAACCGTTCTGAGACTGTTCGCTCTTACTTGCCCACGTGTCAATCAAAACGATCGTTTTCGATCACACCCCCTTTGGGGGGATTATTTCTCTTTGCGGGGGGCGGCGGGCTTAGACAGGCGAGCAAACCTGAACGGGCGGACAATCCTTCGTGGGCGTACATGCGCCCGCCATTGGAATTGGTGTGGGCCCCGCAAAAAGAGGAGGGGAAGAAAGAGGGAGAGTTGGAGGAAGGGAGGGGGAGGGACGAAGGAAGAGGGAAAACGCCAGGAGAGAAGGAGCGAAGAGGGGGGCGGGAGATTAGAGGCAGAGAGAGAGAGAGAGAGAAAAAAAAAAATGAAAAAAAATGGAAAGAGAGAGAGAGAGGAAAAAAACAAAGAACAAACAAAACAACAACAAAAAAAACAAACAAAAAAAGAGAATGAGAGAGAGAGAGAAAACAAAAAAACAAAAAAAAAAAAAACGGAAGAAACAAAAAAGAGAGAAAGAGAGGGGAGAGAGAGAAACAAAGAAAGAGGGAGGGGAGAGGGGAAGGAGAAGGGAGGAGGGAGAGGAGGAAGAGGGGATACGGCAGAGAGGCATAAGGATGAGGGAAGAGGGGAGGCGAGAGAAGGTAGGAGAGGAGGGAGGAGGGAGGAGGGAGAGGGAGCAAACGTACCCAGAGGGCGAGTCCCCGACAGCTAGGCACGAAGGGCGAGCCCGGCTGCCGCGGCGACCTGCGAAGCGGAATTGTAATCGTGATGGGAGTGGGATGGGATCATGTCCTTGCTCTTGTGGCAAATGTGATAGGCAAGGACAGTGGCCTCAACAGCCTGGAGCCTCGAGATCTCATAGTTTTCCGAGCCGTGTTCCGCGGGACACCCAAGGCCAAGCCAGAGAAGAGGGTCAGACGGAAAGACGAGCCGCATCCAGCGCATGGCGACATGGTGTCGGAGGCGGGGGCAGAGGAAGTAGTGAGAAATCGAATCGGATCCCCCACACCCGAAAATGCAATCACGAGACAGAGGCGAGACGTGCATGCGAGAGCTGGTGGTCCATCCTCCGCAGACACTCTTGATGTAAGCCCATCGCCAGGGAAGGTAAAGGGAGAAGGAAGGTAAGAGCGTGAACATTCGAGGAAGTCCTAAGCGAAAGCGCCGTTCCTGAAGGAAGTCTCGGGCGGGAGCCCACGACGGGCGGGCGATCCCCTGACGGGCGGGTCGGGCGGGTGGGACATTCAAGCGGGATGCCTGAGTATGGCGAGAGCGCGATTCCTAAGTAAATTGTGACGGCATCCTTGGCGCAGCGTGTTACCTGAGCGTCGAAAGCGCGATGTCTGAATAAATTGCATGGAAGTCACAGGCGAGAGCGCAATTCCTGAATAAAATGTGAAGGGTTCTCTGGCGGGAGCGGGGGTCTTGACTAAATTGCGAAGAAGTCTTGATTCAATTGCGAGGAAGTCTCAAGCGGGAGCGCCGTTCCTGAGTAAATTGTGAGGAAGTCTCAGATGGGAGCGGGTGTCCTGACTAAATTGCGAAGAAGTCACAGGCAGGAGCACCGATCCTGAGTCAATTGTGAGGAAGTCTCAGGAGCGGGGGTCTTGAGTAAATTTGGAGGAGGTCTCACGCGGGAGCCGTTGTTGTTGCAATCCGGGAGGCCAACGGCACAGTTTGAGCACCAAGACTTCCCCTGTCAAAAAACAAGGTGCGAGCGTCGAGGGGTACACTTCGATTGAGAAAAACAGCATGCACTGGTGAGGGGGATCCACAAAAGTTATTCTTCAGAAATGAAAGTTCAACAACAACAACAACAACAACAACAACAACAACAGCAATCATTTTACCCGAACGCTCAGTGTTCTCCCCAGTGCCAGGGTTTTCTTGCGACACCAGCCAATACCCCCACTTCGTGGGGGGGCCGTTCAAGCTCTACCAAATATCCAAACGACTCTTCGAGACCACCCACACCCAGCTTCCCGCCCTATGACGTTGGGACACTTCACTTCGTGGCGTGCGGACGACCCTGGCTACTACACTGGCGTGGGGTACACACCCACAGAAGTTGATCACATCTGTTACATTGTGTTTGGCAGGATTTCGACATGCGCGCGCGGCGGCCGCGCGCATGTGCACTTCGTCTCATTTTTTGCAAGGGATGGTGGCCCTCGCAGGCGCGCAACCGTTGTTGGAGAAGTTCAAAGCACCTGAAGAAGTAGCACGCAAAGACCCTTTTGACAGAAATGTTTAAAAAGTGGTGTGTTTCCTATGAATCCGCAAGAGCGCGCGGAAGGACATTTTGACAATTTTTTCTTAAAAAACCATTGGGTTTTTGATGTTTTTATGTTAAAATCGCTACGAAACCTAAGGTTTTGGAAGGATTTCGTCTTGCGAGCGCGAATGTCCACTTTACCTTATTTTTTGCAAGGGATTCTTGAAATTTGATCAACTAAGAACAAGAATTTTCATTTTCTATTGTTTTTTGCAAGGGAAAACGAGCGTCAACAAAAAACCGGATCCGGGGGTAATCCACTTTTCTGAAGCTTTCGCAGAAAAATGATGAAAATGTAGCTGCGGCCTAGGTTTTGGGCGGGGGGCGTGCACCAGGGGGTCCAACAATAATAATTCTTTAGAAGTAATAGTGTTCAACAACAGCAACTATCAGTTTAAAACTGTTCGCTCTTATCTGCTCGCGTGTCATTCAATATGCATATCCTAAACCCTGGATGCCCGCCCTCTTTGTCTTCGATCGTACCCCCTTTTGGGGGGTAGATTCACTCCCTGCCACGTGTGGTTGGTGAAGCCCTTGAAAACGAAAGGTAACAGATAACGGGGGAGAATGAGGACGAAGGGATCGGAGGAAGGGAGGGGAGGGGCAAGAAGGAGGGAGGACGATGGTTTGTGCAGACGGGCGGGTCGAGCGGGCGGGTCGTTGAAGTGCAAATTCTGCTTGAACCGCCAAAAAATAATTATGTAGCGGGAGCGCCATTCGTAAGTGTCTAGGAGCAGCATATGAATAAATTGTGAGGAAATATCAAGCGGGAGCCGCGATTCGGTGGTAAGTTGCGAGGAAGTCCCAAGCGAGAGCGCGATTCTGCAACTAACTGTGAGGAAGTATCAAGCGGGAGCCGCGATCTGGTGGTAAATTGCAAGGAAGTCTAAAGCGAAAGCGCGATTCTTCAATAAATTGTCAGGAAATATCAGGCGGGAGCCGCTGTTGCTGTAAACCGCGGGCCAACGACACAGTTTGACCCTCAAGACTTTCCCTGTTATATATATATATATATATATATATATATAAATAAAAAAAAAAAAAAAAAAAAAAAAAAAAAAAAAAAAAAAAAAAAAAAAAAAAAAAAAAAAAAAAAAAAAAAAAAAAAAAAAAAAAACTTGCGAGCCCCGGGAAGGGCCCTTCAATCGAAAAAAACAATGTGCACCGGACGGGGGGGATCAACAATAATTGCTCAGAAATGAAAGTTCAACCACAACCACAACGACGACGACGACGTCGCCAAAGACGACGACGACGACGACGACGATAACTACAATGACAACGACAACGACACCATCCATTATTATCCCGCCTCGTTCGTCGTTGTCATTTTCTCCCTTCCACCGTCTCCCTGCTGCTGCCACGCTGGCTTTTCGGCCCCCCTTTCCGCCTTTCTCCTGCCCCATCGTTCCCGCCCCCGTTCTTACTTCGAGCATGGGGCCTCACTCCTCGTCATCTGATCACTGCCACGTGAGTCGTGCCACGTGATCGTATCCCATGTATCTTCCACAACAAATGACGGCGCCTGCAGTGTCGCTATCAATTCACACTTGGGCCACTCCTCTTGTCACTTGATGCAAATGGGCTGGGTACTTCGCCAGATAATCCATTATACAAGCTGTCTGTGATACCCCTGGACAATATATATATATATATATATATATATATATATATATATATATATATATGTGTGTGGCGTATCCAACCCATGTGTATCATTGGAAACGAGGAGTTGGCCGAAACTTGCATGGACAATCAAATTGCAGGATCCGTTGTTTGATTGTTTGATATGTAAGCTACTTGGGACACGCGCTCATGGCATGATGCGCAAGAGAACCATAGAAAACGAGCAGCGGCAACTACAGGCTCGAAGAGGACATGGGGAGTCGGGAACGAACAGCAGGAGAAAAACGTGCGGGAAGCCCACTGTGCTGGGCCCCCCGCAGGCCTCGAAAGTGGCGACCGTTTCACAGATCGCAGCCCCCCAGGGATGGCAAGGTCTAATTGGAGTCCGCGGTGTGTACCCACTGTGCTGGGCCCCCCAGCAAGCCTCGAAAGTGGCGACAGTTTCACAGATCGCAGCCCCCCAGGGATGGCGAGGTCGAATTTCAGTCCGCGGTGTGTACCCACTGCGCTGGGCCCCCCAGCAGGCCTCGAAAGTGGCGACAGTTTCACAGATCGCAGCCCCCCCAGGGACGGCGAGGTTTAATTTGAGCCCGCGGTGTGTACCCACTGTGTTGAGCCCCCCAGCAGGCCTCGAAAGTGGCGACAGTTTCACAGATCGCAGCCCCCCAAGGATGGCGAGGTCTAATTTGAGTCCGCGGTGTGCACCCACTGTGCTGGGCCCCCCAGCAGGCCTCGAAAGTGGCGCCAGTTTCACAGATCGCAGCCCCCCAGGGATGGCGAGGTCAAATTTGAATCCGCCGTGTGTACCCACTGTGCTGGGCCCCCCAGCAAGCCTCGAAAGTGGCGACAGTTTCACAGATCGCAGCCCCCCAGGGATTGGGAGGTCCAATCTGAATCCGCCGTGTGTACCCACTGCGATGGGCCCCCCAGGAGGCCTCGAAAGTGGCGACAGTTTCACAGATCGCAGCCCCCCAGGGATGGCGAGGTCTAATTTGAATCCGCCGTGTGTACCCACTGTGCTGGGCCCCCCAGCAGGCCTCGAAAGTGGCGACAGTTTCACAGATCGCAGCCCCCCAGGGATGGCGAGGTCTAATTTGAATCCGCCGTGGGTACCCACTGTGCTGGGCCCCCCAGCAGGCCTCGAAAGTGGCGACAGTTTCACAGATCGCAGCCCCCCAGGGATGGCGAGGTCTAATTTGATCCGCGGTGGTACCCACTGTGCTGGGCCCCCCAGCAGGCCTCGAAAGTGGCGACAGTTTCACAGATCGCAGCCCCCCAGGGATGGCGAGGTCTAATTTGAATCTGCGGTGTGTACCCACTGCGCTGGGCCCCCCAGCAGGCCTCGAAAGTGGCGACAGTTTCACAGATCGCAGCCCCCCAGGGATGGCGAGGTCCCATTTGAGTCCGCCGTGTGTACCCGCTGTGCTGGGCCCCCCAGCAGGCCTCGAAAGTGGCGACAGTTTCACAGATCGCAGCCCCCCAGGGATGGCGAGGTCCCATTTGAATCAGCCGTGTGTACCCACTGTGCTGGGCCCCCCAGCAGGCTTCGAAAGCGGCGACGGTTTCACAGATCGCAGCCCCCCAGGGATGGCGAGGTCACATTTGAATCCGCCGTGTGTACCTACCCACTGTGCTGGGCCCCCCAGCAGGCCTCGAAAGTGGCGACAGTTTCACAGATCGTAGCCCCCCAGGGATGGCGAGGCCCCATTTGAACCCGCCGTGTGTGTCCACTGTGCTGGGCCCCCCCAGCAGGCCTCGAAAGTGGCGACAGTTTCACAGATCGTAGCCCCCCAGGGATGGCGAGGTCTAATTTGAATCCGCCGTGGGTACCCACTGCGCTGGGCCCCCCAGCAGGCTTCAAAAGTGGCGCAAGCTTCACAGATCGCAGCCCCCCAGGGATTGGGAGGTCCAATCTGAATCCGCCGTGTGTACCCACTGTGCTGGGCCCCACAGCAGGCCTCGAAAGTGGCGATAGTTTCACAGATCGCAGCCCCCCAGGGATGGCGAGGTCAAATGTTAATCCGCAGTGTGTACCCACTGTGCTGGGCCCCCCAGGAGGCCTCGAAAGTGGCGACAGTTTCACAGATCGCAGCCCCCCAGGGATGGCGAGGTCAAATTTGAATCCGCCGTGTGTACCCGCTGTGCTGGGCCCCCCAGCAGGCCTCGAAAGTGGCGATAGTTTCGCAGATCGCAGCCCCCCAGGGATGGCGAGGTCCCATTTGAGTCCGCCGTGTGCACCCACTGTGCTGGGCCCCCCAGCAGGCCTCGAAAGTGGCGACAGTTTCGCAGATCGCAGCCCCCAGGGATGGCGAGGTCTAATTTGAGTCCGCGGTGTGCACCCACTGTGCTGGGCCCCCCAGCAGGCCTCGAAAGTGGCGACAGCTTCACAGATCGCACCCCCCCAGGGACGGCGAGGTCCCATTTGAGTCTTCCGTGTGTACCCACTGTGCTGGGCCCCCCAGCAGCCCTCGAAAGTGGCGACAGTTTCACAGATCGCAGCCCCCCAGCTGGCACGCAGCGACGAGCGAGGCAAAAGGCAAGGGGGAAGAGAGGGGCGGGAAGGAGGCAAGGCGACGCGCGAGCAGTGCTCTATTCAAAACGAGAACCCAACGCAGGAGGGTTGGGAAAAACGACCGCCTCTGGGGGGGGAATGGCAGCATCCCTGGGGACTCAACTTGGGGGTTCAGATGCCAGCAGCGTCAGCGTCAGGAGGAGGAGGAATGGGAGGAGGAGAGCCCGGGCCGCCCGAAGGTTCGGGGTGGCGGCCAGCAAGGCGCCCTCCCACCGCCGCAGGCGCGCGCGCACGCGACATCCACCGCGACTCCCACATCGCGAACCCTTTCTTCTCGCTGCCCTGCTTGGGCGCACATCTGCATCCACGACTGCCAGATCGAGGAGCCCCGCCTGGCACAGGCGGGGCCCGACGCCTGAGAGCCAAGGCTTTCGCACGCCGCCTCGGGCCCTCGAGGCCCAGCAGCTACCCGCACTCCACCACGGCGCCAGCAGCACCCACGACCCCAACTTCAAGCTGCCACCATGGCGCCGAAGCGATCACCTACCACGGGAGCCATGACGGGTGCGATTGAAATGGGACCCGCCCGATGGATGAATGAGCAGTGGGCGGCGCAGCACCTGGACGTCTACTGGAGCAAGGGCAGACGGAAGGCTGGAAGCCAACAGTCGACCTACCAGGGTGGATACAGGCAGCCTACTTACCAGCCTGGAAGGGCAGGGCCAGCTTCCCCAAACCCTACGACGACGGCAGCGACAGGGGCAAGTTCAAAAAAGGCACGGACGAAGCAACTACGACGGCCTCGCCCCAACCCAATCGCCACGCTTTCTCAACCAAAAGATCGCGCAGCAGAGCCTGCACAATGCTTGGGAACACTTCCCACTCCAACCCTTCCTCAGTCATCGCCAGCCGGCCAGCGTGCGCACGGATTGCGTGCACCTCCCAACCCAACTCGTCCTTTCGCCATCACCCGACCTGATCATCCCTCCGCTATCCGTCTGCCACATCACACACTCGCCAATTCTTTCTCACCCCGAATGTTCCCAGCTTCAGCTGGCCATCTTGCGCACTTGTTGGGCCTATTTCTCACCCATCCTGTTCCCTTCGCCATCGCCCTACCTACTCGCCCGCGCCCTGCAGTCAGCCCAGATCCCTGTCGTCTGGCGCATGCCACAGTCGCAACGTCCTGTACCGCCCCCCCCCCCCGCACTTCCCCGTCTCGAGCTGGCCATCTAGCGCGCGGCTTGGGCATGTTTCCGACCCAACCTTTTCCCCTCGCCTTTGCCCTGCCTGCTCGCCCGCGCCCTGCAGCCAGCCCCAACCCACTACCAGTCGCCCTCCCACTGGCTCGCGCCTCGCAGCCAGCCCAACCTGCTACGGAGCGGGCGGGCAGGGGAAGTGGCAACACTGGCCCCGTCGAACAGGCCGCCCTGGGTGCACCCGGCCACGCAGAGCGTGGTGGTCGGCGCCCAGTGCGGCCGTGGACCTGCCAGCACCTGTCAGCCGCCGCCAGCGCAGCTCGCCGCTTCTCCTCACCGCTTGGCCCCTCCGGGTCGCAGCGTCGTCCCGCCGTCCTGTCGGTCCTCGAGCGCAGCAGAAGGCGGACCGAATCCTCCATGAGCTCGAGCTCGCTGTACTGCAGCACGACTGCTCGACCTGAAATCGAACCGTCGGCAGCTCCTGTTGGTCCTGTGCAAAACGCCACTCTGTCGGTCTTCCTCCCCCTCCCGTGAGAAGCCGCGTGGGTGCGAGTCGCCCGCTGACGGGCCAAACCTCCTCCTCCTCCTCTTCCTCCTCCTCCTCCTCCTCCTCCTCCATATTCTCTGCGTCGTTACTAGTTTAACATCTCCACCCAAGGGCGACCGGCCCTCGGGGGCGAACTGCAACATGATTGATTGGATCCTGTCGCTAGCAGCGTCAGCGTCAAGAGGAAGGAGGAAGAGGAGGATCAAGAGGAGCAAGAGGAGGAAGTGGAGGCGAAGGAGGAGAAAGGCAGGGAGGGAGAAAGGGGGAGGAGGAAGGAGGAAGGGCAACGGCGACGGCAACAACGGCGGCGACGACTCGACCCGATTCCCCTCAACCAGACTCGACTCGACTCCACCTCACTCCACTCGGACGATGACGACCACCACCACCACCACAACGACCACGACCACGACCACGACCACGACCACGGCGGCGGCGGCAGCGGCGCGCGGTCCCACGAAGGGCGCGGCAGCGCCACCTGCGGGAGCTGGTCCAGGCACGACCTGCGCCGGGGCTCTGGGGAAAAGAAAGCCTTTTCGAGATAGAGGGAGGAAGAAGAGTAGGGGGGAGGAGGGAGGAAGGAGGAAGGAGGGAGGTGGGGGGAGGGGATGGCGGGGGAGGAGGCTAAAGGGGGAGGGAGGGAAGGATGGGAGCGTAAGAGGGGGAGGGGGGAGGGGGAGAAGCGAGGGAGGGAGGTAAGGAGGGGGTGGAAGGGGTGGTAAGCCGTACTCAGGCGGCATGACTGGCTCCTGTCGTCGCGCCGCTGGACGGGATGCCGAGGCTGTCTGCGGCCAGGGCGAAAGGTTCCACCAAATTCGCACGGCTTCTCGAGTACGAATCGCCCATGAGCCCTGACACGGCCCGATGGATGCCAGCGATGCCGCCAGGGCGCGGTGAGACAGGATGATGTCGACCCACCTACACGGCGCCCATGCGAGAGCCAGGAGGATACGAAACCGTTTCCCCGGGAACCAATTCCCCGGAACCGCTTCCCCGGGACCGTTTCCCTGGAGGACCGTTTCCCCGGAGACCTCTTCCCCGGGGGCCGCTTCCCCTGAGGAACGTTTCCCCGGGACCGTTTCCCCAGTCCGGTTTCCCGGCAACGTTTCCCCGGGACCGTTTCCCCGGATCCGTTTCCCCGGAGCCGATTTCCCAGAACCGTTTCCCCGCAGCCGGTTCCCCGGAACCGTTTCCCCGGCGCAACGTTTCCCCGCCCAGGCCATCCGAAACGCCATAAAAATGTCAGGTGGCATGTCGGTTGGTCAATGCTAAGACCACATGACATATTTTGTCATCTAGATAGTGCTCCTAGAACTTAGGCGCAAGTGAGGGGGTCGAGCGGTCTTACACTGCCCCTGGGCGGGCGGCGAAAGGGGGTCACGGCCCCCACGTCGAGCGGGGGCCACGTTAAATCCGACTTTGTTTTGCGCGTCGGTACAATTGTTCCACTTAGGTAGCCGCGTGAGGAATGCACCGCGAACGTGTGAAAATAAATAAACAAATAAACACTCCTCCCTCCTTTCCTCGTACTCCTCCTCCTCCTCCTCATCGTCCTTGCCCCATGTCCTCCTCTTCCTCCTCATCTTCATCATCCTGCTGCTGCTGCTCCTCCTCCTCCCCGTTCCTCTTCCTCCTCCTTGATTCATCCTCCTCCTTGCGTGCATTCGTGTCGTGGTAGCCATTTGGGCTCAATCACCATGAGCAAAGTTCAAGCTGCAAGGGAGAGAGTTTGCTTTTGGATTCATCCAAATGGGCCGTCACGTACAGTTCCTTCTTTAGCTGCGGCAATGCAGCCACACTCGCGCAGGATCAGCCACCTACACGAACAGATTTACACGTCGAGCGATATGAGAGCGTCCAGTGACGCGTTGTTGGCGAACAGTGATCTATTGATGACTTTAGTAAAACTTGATGTGCGTGGTGGGTTTTACGGACAAGGCGATATGGAATCAGCTATCCACCAAGCGCTTACGGCTGAAGAGAAAGCGAACATGGTGGACGTCAAGGGCAAACCTACGATCACGATGACGGCCTTCAAAATCAGAGTGATGCTGCGCCACGTCCGCAACAGCTTCGACAACGTCCAGTACCCAGAAGCCCACGCGCTCGCGGAGATATTCCAGCTGATCGACAAGGGCGGCAGCGCTGCTGCGGCACTGAAGAAGGTTCGCAAGGAGTCTTCAGGGTCCCAATGTTCCTTTCCCCATGGGTCCACAACCGAGCTTCCTCCCCCCCTCTTGCGGTGCACCGCAAGAGGGGGGGAGGAAGCTCGGTTGGACGGTGGACAGGCAATCAAGGGGCGAGGAACGTTGGGACCTTGCACAGGACGCCAGGCTGGGCACTCGGCCTCATCCGTTCGTGCATTTCAGGGAAACCACCACGGAGAAGTCCAGCGACGACGAAGTGGACAACGTCATCGTCAGGCAGTACTACGACATGAACTCGTGCAAGTGTGTATTGTTGTTGTCGGATGGCTCGAACCTTTTGGCAGACGAGTACAAGAAGGGCGAAGAGGGCTTCATCGTTGGCGTGTGGTTGGACCCCAAAGCAACTTTTCAGACGGAAGTGCCGAACATGTTTCTTGTCGACGGTAAGATCGTGAAGGACGAGACTGCGAAGAAAGGCAACGCGAACAAAATGAGGAGACCCGCGGCGGCTAAGAAACGTCCAGCTGCCAAGCGCCCCGCCGCTGCTGGAGCCGCTGCAGATGCAGAAGAAGCAGAGGATGACGACGAGCATGGAGCTGAGGAGGCAGAGGAGGAGGCTGAGGATGCGGCAGCCGCAGAAGACGAGCCCCCGTGGACGAAGGAGTTGCAGCCGAGCCACTCCGGAGGAAGGGGACTCGGCCGCGTCGGTCGTCGAGTTCGTCACCGTGCCAGGGCACCAAGGCCAGACCGTCGTCGTCCGCATGAAGGACCACAAGTCAGACAAAGCACAAGTCGTGAACGTGACCTACCACTCGAGGGCGGCGGGTGGAATGACCGCTACAGAATTATGCAATGAGATTGCTTCTTCTCTCAAGGACATGGCCAAACAGATGCGCATGCCGACGGACCCCCTCAAGGCAGACACGGAGCTCCTGGAAGAGATTCGAGCGAGTGCGAGGGCGTTCCGCGACGCCGTGGACGGCGACAAGTAGAGTGTGACATTCTATTAGGGCCCCCTGCTGTGCAAATAAGACGGTGAACATATCACTCCTGCGAGTTGCCGTGCCCGTCGCCGCGGCGACGCCCTCGCATCCCTCTCCCGCGCAATCAAAACAAATACACGCCGCCACGCTCTCCCTCCCCTCCCCACCCCCATTTCCCGAGTCCCCATCCCTCACCATCCCCAATCCCCGCCCCCCTCCCCATCCTCTTCCTTCCCCTCCTGATCCCGCTCCTCCTCGTCCTCATCCTCATCCTCCCTGTCCTGCTCGTAACGCGACTCTGGAAAACGATTATTCGGCAACAGCTCGTGTTCTAAACCAGTATCGGATCTGGAAGCACTCAGCGACGGAATATACAACAGCATCGATAACTGCGCACTGCGTCTAAACATGTGTCTGCAGATACGCGCTCGCTACATGTCCAGAATCGTCACCAGCGTCGTCGTCGACGACGTCGCTGGTGACCATCGCCACCATTGTCATCGCCATGTCATTCTCACCATCATGCAACTGCAGCGCCATTTTGGCTCAAGAAGGCTTCTGGCGTCGTTCGCTTGTACAGCATACTTGCCTTGTGCTGCTGTGGTGCGCCGATGGCTGAAGTCCCTGAGACTCCTATTGGTAAGCGCGGTGCCGATCCCACTACTGAGGCTTTGCAGCTAGCTGTTGACCCGACGCCTCCGAAGATCCCGAAAGTCGTCCAGGACTTGCGATCCAGGCTCGCTGACCCAAGCTGTAAGGTCACCCCAGACCTGCTGAAAGAAGTGTTCGACAAGAGGGAGTACAACAATTTCTGCAACTCGTTTCGGGCGACGTTGACGCCAGAGCGCAAGGCGCAGTTCAAGAACATGCAGCAAGATCACAAGGATCTGTGGATCAGCCAGTGGGCCATCGACCCAATCGGCTCCAAGCTCAACGGCTTCAATCGCACCACGGCGTACACCGACAACAGTATTCGCGAGGAGGACAGGTGGGTAACCGAGTCCATGCTGGCAGGCCCGAACTGGCTGAATAACCCCGAACATGCACGCATCTTGGTGGGGAGCAAAGAGTTACCCGAGCGTCCGTGCAGGTACCAGTGCCTGGCGAATGAGGGCGTCATGGAGTACAGGCTGACGGACGAGATTTACATACGCTGCAGAGGCCTCAAGAAGGAGGCAGGGGTTGAGGCCCACACCGAACTGAAGGAGGATGAGTACAGCAGCGCGGCCGACAGCCTCAACGTCGCGAACAAAGACGTGACCAAGGCTACCACGGTCGTCAAACCCAAGACGCAGAAGGAGAAGATCGTCGACCCCAAGAAGAAGGAGCTCGCGGCAGCCAACGGCAAGCTGCAGGCCGCCCTGCGAGCCTACAAGAAGAAGTTGGATGTTGTGACGACCGATGTCGAGGCTATGACAGCGAGGTTGCCTGGCCTGAAGGCTAAAGGCTACCCCGACTCGGTGGAGTCGTTCTACATGGAGCAGCTGGCCAAGCTCGGCGCGGACATCGCGAAGAAGAAGCTCTGGTACTCTTCCCAGGTGGTGCTCAAGCAAGCTACCCAGACAGACGAGATTGACAATGTCAAGAACAGCGCCAAGGAGGTGGACACCGCACTCGCTACCCTGACCACCGAGAAGAAGACGTTCGACGATCAGTATGGCAACGACCTGAAGAAGCTCACCACGGTCTCTGCGCCGCCTGCGGCCTGAGCGAGCATGCGGGATCGGTTCAGGCTAGCGCATGGGGAGCGGCGAGGGTTCGTCGCTGGCGTCGTGCGCTACCCATGGGTAATGCTGGAGCCTGTAGCCGGCCGTGCGCTCCCGGCCGAGCGCACCCGGAGGCCGGGTGAGGATGGGGGGTGGCGCGACGACTCGGGGAGGAGGGGGAGGCGACTTATGAAAACCTTATGTCGGCATTATGTCATAAGTACAAAACACAAGACATATGCAACATAAGCCTTATGAGACATAAGAATTTCATAAGAATTTCATAAGGTTCTGCCGCCCTCCCCCCCCAGCCCTCGCCTCGACGTGCGGCTGTCATTAGTTGCGCTCCCGTTGGGGGGCGACTGCAAGTCAGGCCATCAGTACGTTCGGCTCAGCTGTGGGGCAGCTGGGCAGACAGAGAAAGAGAGAGCGAGTCGCGGCACGCGGCGCGTGGAGCAAACACCATCGTCATCGCAACGTCCCCTATCCCCCGCGCTCCCTCCGCCGACCCTCCTTCACTCCTTCCTCCTCCATCATCCCACTTCCCCCCTCCCTCACCCCCTCCGCCCCGCCCACCCACCGCGGGGCCGATGGGGACCGAGGGCACCGAAGGGGGGAACGAAAGGACCGAAGGGGACCAAGGGGACCGAAGGGAGGATCGATGGGGGACCGAGGGGAGCCGAGGGGGTCGAGACCGATCGCGGGGGGCCGATGGGGGACCGAGGGGGGCCGACGGGGACCGTGAGGGACCGAGGGGGGACTGAAATCTTTTGAAGTGTTTCTGACGTCAGCATCCCCCCGCATCATCATCATCATCATCATCATCATCATCATCATCATCATCATCATCATCATCATCATCATCATCATCATCATCATCATCATCATCATCATCATCATCATCATCATCATCATCATCATCATCATCATCATCATCATCATCATCATCATCATCATCATCATCATCATCATCATCATCATCATCATCATCATCATCATCATCATCATCATCATCATCGTCATCATAATCATCATCAACACCATCATCGTCATCATCATCATCATCATCACGACCACCACCATCTCATCATCATCATCATCATCATCATCATCATCATCAGCATCATCATCATCATCATCATCATCATCATCATCATCATCATCATCGTCATCATCATCATCTGCAGCCGTTTTGGCTCATGGTGAAAGGGGGCATTCGGCAACGCCTTGGCATCAGCAGCGACAAGCCCAAACGAACGAAACTTGGATCCTTCTTACTGAAGTCTTACCTCCACGGTAGGACGACATCGCATGAGTTGCGACAAGGCTGCATCGCTGCTGAGTCTTCCGCAGGCGACCTGGGTCGCCTCGGCAAGGGCAAACTCGAACAACTGAGAACTCGGCGCAACAGGACTCGGACTGACACTCGTAGCTCCGCCAAGGCCGTCAGGAGGTTTCTTGTGAAGAGGTCGGTGCTCTATCCGCCCTACACTGCACAGATACCACTCTGGGACACCGTGCGTTGCCAGCAGGTCCTTGCCCCAGTCAGTTTCCTCCCGATCCACGAGACCTTAGACGCCGTCGTCAAGGACCCCAACCAATGGGCGTCCATCGATGAACCACAATTGGCCATGCACAAATCCCTTGTGGAATGGGGGAGTCGGTTGGCTGTCGATGTATTCAGGGGTGTATGGTTGTTGCTTGCCTTGTGGGGTGATTCAGCCCCTTACTCGAAAAGAGACAGCGTTTACCTCTTGACGTTTCGCGTGCTGAGTGGTGTGTTTCGAAAAAGGTTTTGGATCGTCGCTATGTCCAAAAGGCGACTATGCCAATGTGGATGTGCAGGCAAGTGCACGTTCGATGGGGTATTCGACGTCGTGCGATGGTCAATGAATGCGTTATTGAGCGGGCACTGGCCCAATGTGGACCACCAGGGCCGCAAACTAGGCGGCTGGCGTGGGAAACGCGGTGGGAAAGAATTTCGCTTCAACGCGGCCTGCATTGGAAAAGCAGGCGACTGGGCGTGGCACCAGCAGATTCTCGGCCTCAGAGGTTGGCAAGGCCACAAGAGATGTTGGTTGTGCCAAGTTGACTTTGATGATCACGATTTCTCGCAATGCGCAGCATGGAGATCAACGTGCATGACTATGTCTGGGTTCATATCATCGGTGCAGTGCGGGCGCCAGTACGCATCAAAAATATTCTCGATACCTGGCTTCCACCTGTCATACCTACAGCCTGATTGGATGCATACAGTGTGCCTTGGCATCTTACAAGATCTCGCAGGCAACACAATGTGGGAGCTATTTGAAACAGTTGGAGGCACGTTTGCTCGTCATCTTGAAGCTTGCAGCACGCTCAAGAATATGATCGACCTTGTATGCCGTCGGTTGGGAGTGGATGTGCCGTTTAATTATCTCACATACTCAATGATCAGGTCGAAACCTTCAAAAAAACCGAAAATGAAGTTGAAAGCAGCAGAATCCCGTGCCTTCCTGCCTGTGCTGACAAGTATGATTACAATGTTCTTCCCACCAAAATCGGGCATCGAAGAGCTGCGCTTATATTGTTGCAAAGCCATGTGCCGATGCTATTTGGAGCTGCGTCAATGGAACGCAGCTGAATCCCCAGAGCGCTTTGAACGTTTTGCCCGCCAGCATCTCCTACTGCACGTAGAGTTGAGCCGTGCCGCTAGCTCCGATCTCTTGTGGGCGATTTTTCCAAAGCACAACATGTTCGCACACGTTTCAAAGACCGATGTGAACCCAGCTCTGTTGTGGAACTACAGCGACGAAGACGAGATTGGAAAGGCAGCCGAATCCGCTGGCAAGTGTAACGTCCAGCATATGTATTCCTCGCTGCTGGCATTGTATCGGTGCCAGGAGACGCTGTGATGCGTCCTCGCTTGCTTGTGCGATAAAGGGCGCTTCCAGACGCCCTCGCATGCAACGCTGTACGGACATTCGGTGGGAGTGCATTGCAGAGAGACTGGGTAGATATGCCTGCCATGTTGAGTCACCGTTTGGCGCAGGCAATGGGTGTGATTTGCTTGGCTGCGCAGCAAAAGAATAACATTAACCACGATGCCAACGAGGAGGCGGAGGGAGGGAGGACGGAGGGGGTGGAGGAGGAGGGCGAGGATGAGGATGAGGAGGAGGAAAAGGGAGAGGAGGAGGAGGAGGAAGAGGGGAGTTGTTTCATTCATCGACGTGGGGACAACACCACCTAGCTGCACCTAAAGAAAAATACGATCTTGGGGGGTATTTGACAAACCCCGCGTTCTGCCTACCAAGGCGCTGCTATTCTCGAGTTGGATACATGAAGAGGGCCCTAACGAATGAATGGTAGGTGTAGGCGGGCACTCTATGATGGGGGGGGGGGGCATCGCGGACGGTTCCTCTGGGGTGGAACAGTTGTAGCTTTTCATAAAAAAATCCGCCCAATTCGAAAAAAATCGAACTTCTTAAACACCTCGGGCGGCTCCAGAACACAGGAAGAGGAGGAGGAAGGGAAGGAGGAGGGGAGGGCACGAAGAAACGCCTACCTGCACCTGCCGTTCGCCAGGGTCGCCATCGGCCTCGTTGCTGGGCGCGCGTTGAATAGTTTGTTTGGAAACACGTTGGAACAAAAAGGCTTTCGCCCGCACCGCCGCCCCGCGGTAAACGTAAGGAGAATGACCCACGTAATAATAACGAATCGTGTCTCCGCCCACGCCGCCGCCCCATGGCATCAGAATGAACATCGGAGTTGGAATTGGAACACTAGCGTAAAAACATGTCGGAGTAGGAGTAGGGCTTTCGCCCCCGCCGCCGCCCCTCGAAATGGGCAAGGGTAACAACACGCGAAGGAAGATCAGACAGCAAGGGAGCGGGAGAGCGAGGCAACGAATTGAAACGGAGTGGAACGTAGGTCCACAAAGGACCGTAGGGACGTAAACTTATACCTCTTGGGCATTGCAATGTATTGCGTTTACTATCTACGACACTTAATGTACAATGATAATCAGAGACCACTAACACAACATTGCGTGTTATTAACTTGCATAATACACTTTAGTGAGTCCCAACTATGATGTCACCATCATAGGATAGTGGCCCTATCACCTCAAGTTCAATATGAAAGAATCATAACCATCCCTACATTCCCGCCCCTGTTTTCTATCTTCTACGTCGAGCCTCGGTACCACCCGATGTGCTTCAATTCTGTTCGGTCCGTCTGCGTGTGAAACGTGACCAGAACGCCAGATGATAAAATTTGTCGCGTGGTCCAACCGACATGCCACCTGACATTTTTATGGCGTTTCGGATGGCCTGGGCGGAACCGCTTCCCCGGAACCGCTTCCCCAAATCCGTTTCCCCGGAGCCGGTTCCCCAGAACCGTTTCCCCGCAGCCGGTTCCCTGGAACCGTTTCCCCGGCGCACCGTTTCCCCGGAACCGCTTCCCCGGAACCGCTTCCCTGAATCCGTCTCTGCCATGACGACGAAAACAACGATGGCGGCGACGACGGCGACGACGACGACGAAGACACCGAGAACGAGGACGACGACGACGACGACAACCACGACGACGAGGACGACGGAGACGACGACGACGACGACGACGACGAGGACGAGGACGAGGACGAGGACGAGGACGAGGACGACGACGACGACGAAAACGACGACGGTGCCGACGCCGACAACAACGACGACGACGACGACGCAGACGACGACGACGACGGTGCTTTTTCTCCTACTCATCCTCTCCGTCCTCTTCCCGTGGGCGGCCCTCGCGCTCCTCCTGCTCTTGCTCCTGGTCTCCTGTTCCTCCTGCTGCTCTTCCTCCTGTGGAACCAGTTCCGTGGAACCGGTTCTGCGGAACCTGTCCTGTTGAACCGGTCTTTCATGAACCGGTCCATGCTGAACTGGTCGTCTGTTGAACCGGTGTCTGTTGAACCGGTCCCTGTTGAACCGGTCGTCTGTTGAACCGGTCTTCTTCCGCCAGGAGTGATAGGCGACGGTCACGTTGACCCAGCGTCGCCTACGTCCATCCCGAAGCCACCGCGCACGTCTTCGAGGCGACCGCGGCGCAGCTCCACTCTCACGCCACTCGCACAGAAGCCCACAAGGCATAAACAGCTCGTGACAAGGCTGGGGGGCAAGATGCCCTGTCGGGTTGAATTCGGAGACCCCCACCTCGAGAAGGTACAGAACGAGGTCGGCAGGCCAGATGCCAAAAGAGCGCAAATCACCGAATCAATGGCGGCCTGCGCAGTCGGAGTCGTAGGTAATGACGATGAAGGCCCGACTCCTGAGCTGCCCTAATTCGGTGTTTCTCTAGTTGAGCTGTCGGACCCATCTGGATGCGATTACTCGCATCCCCCACCACCCCCGCCACCGTCCTGCTCCTTCTTGATGGTCCTTGGTAGTTCTACTTCTCGTCCCAGACGCGGCCCTTGCCAGCGCGGCCCTTGGCGACGTCCCCGCCTCCTCTCTTGACGGCGGTCTCGAATGATTCTGTCTCCCGCAAGTAGGCGACCGAGCCCGCTCACTCCGCGGGGCGCGCGAAGCCTCTCGCCGCCTGACCCGCTCTGGGCCGAGGGCCCGGGAGCCCCGTGATTGGCCAGGCCAGCCCCCAGGAGCCGTTCGCATTCACTGACTGCTGGGTGGCCTTCAGGAACTGGCCGATCCGGGCGCCGAAGAGGTCGCATTGCTGCGAACTCCGCAGCGCGTGGGGGGATGCAACCATCTCCCAAAAGCGCTCGTGGTCCTCGAGGCGTACGAATCGGATCCTCTGCCTGCCGCAAAGCCTCATGCTCCACGGAATCCATGTGGCGTCGCAGACCAGCTCGGTGAAGGCGTGGAGACACGCCAACTCCGCGGTTCGCGCACGATGACCCTGTTGAGCGCCAGGAGCCCTGCTGCCTCCATGGCACCGTTGATCCTGGCCACTGCGTCGGCCTCTCCGATGCTCGAGGCTGCGTCTCCGAGGAGGAGTCCGCCCAGGGTGGGCTCGTCCTCCTGCGCCCTCTTGGAACAGCCGACCATTCTCCAGCGCCTGCGGCATTGCAAACTAGATGGCCTTGTCTGCATCGCGGCGGCCTGCCGCGACGAAGGCCCCGAGGTCGAGGTCGGCTCTCCTTTCTGAGGCAACACGGCTACCGTGCTCGCGCGGAAGGGGCACCACTGCCCGCCAGAGCAGTCCCCGCGCCGTCGCCAGGGCCGACCTGGGCTGGGGAGGCGCGGTGGCGGGCCGCGCCCCCAGGAGCCGAGCCGCTGTCCAGGGCGGCGCCGCGGACGAGCTCTGGAAAGGAGATGCGTTCGGGACAGAGGGCCCCGCCCGGAGTAGCGACCCCCGATCGGCAAGGGGGGGCCCGCAGAAGCGAGGCCACGGGCCAGCATGCTTCTCTTCTCGACCTGCTCGATTCAGATCGAAAGGCCCTTCAAATGGCCGCCGATGGCCTCCAGTAGTTCGTGTTTGATGCCCCCGACGACGACCTGCAGATCGTCGCACGACACGCTGACGCGCCGCAGGGTTGCGGCTCTCTTGGCACTGCTCGCTGCAGGCCCCTGCTGCGGGAGGGGCAGCAGGCCCGGGCCTGTCCTCGGGCGCGGCCAACGGCAGCGTCGCTCGTTCGCGCAGCGTGGCCGACCTGCCCGCTCCTGCGCGGCAGCCTCGCGGGCTGCGCCGACCTCGTCGTATACCATGCCCTCGCCGTCGGGCTCGTCGGCAGGAAATTACTCTCCCAATCGGTTTGCCCGTCGACGGAGAGCTGGAAGCCCATGCGCCCCGGGTCGCCCCGGGGAGCACCGTCGGGGAACGCGACGGGTCGGAAAAGGATGCCGATGTTCCATGTCGCCGGGCTGCAGGGCAAGAGCGGCCAGTTCGGCCAGGCGTAGCTGCGCCGACGGGGGACTGTCTTGAGCACGCGCGTCTGGGCCAAGGCGTTCATGTGAGACTAGGGCCCAAAAGATATTGCCTTCCCGTGCTCTGGTCGATCAAACTTGTTTGTCGATTTGCCCTGCGAGTTCTACAGCAGTGGAGCGCAAGTGATCACATTTGGCATATGTGCCCCCACACACACACACACAAGCAGGTCAATGAGAAACATGCGTCGGCTCAGAGCGGGACAACATCTTGATAAAGGTGTGATTACTGTGGGCGTTGACGATGTCGCTGCTCTGCTGTAGTGGAATTTGGTTCCCATGGCTCCCGCTTGAGCCTGAGGCATAGGCGCTGCTGCCAAAGGTGAGAGTGGTGAGACGGGAGGAAGGGAAAGTGGGAGGGTCTTTCATACGGTGGGGGCATTCCATAAGGAAGCATTGGATAAGGAATTCAGGGTCTGGAAGCCAATGGAACTCCAATCGCGGATTGGAACTGGACATTGCCGCCGCCCTCATCAAATAAGAAACCCTCCGGGATCTGAAGCCGCCCGTGCACGTTCCTTAACCAACGCCCCCGCAAGATTAGAGTGGCAACCGCCTGCTGAGTTTGCCCGATGCGGGAGGGAGGGGGGAGGAGAACGGGGGAGACGGGATGGATGGGGGAGCAGATGGTGGAGCGAGAGGATCGGAGAGGAGGGGAGGGAGGGAGGGAGCGAGGCGGGAGGCGGGAAGAAGCGGAACCGCGGGAGGAGGGGCGAACGGGGAGAGGCAGAGCTGGAAAGAAAGCGCGATTAGCAGAAGAGAGGCGATGTAAGAAAAAACATCACAAGACAAGACAGGACAGGACAAGACATGATAAGGCGACAACATCAATAAAAATAACACCACCAACAACAGCAGCAACAACAGCAACAACAACAACCACAACAACAGCAACAACAACAACAACGACAACCACAAACGACGACGACGACGACGACAACAACAATCATTGTACCATGATGCGCCACGCTTCCATATGTCACACGCACCCTTCTGGATACCACACCACATCATGGAAGATTGTCTTAGCGCGGGGGGGGCTATATACCCTCGCCCAGATATCCCGCCCAAGAAAATATTACCACCACCTCTTCCAAGGAACTTCGACATCCACAGCTCGGACGGCACATCGCAATCGCCTCGCGCGCGCCCCGCATCTCGGAGGAAGAGGAGGACGACGACGAGGAGGGGAGGGAAGATGAGGGAGAGGAAGAGGGAGAGGAAGAGAGGGATGAGGATGGAGGAGGAGAAGGAGGGGGAGGAAGGAGAAGTAGTTGTAGTAGCAGTACCTCCGAAGACGAGGTCGTTCTTACTCCTGGTTCGAACTGTTACGCCACCATCCGGCGGCCTCGGCGCGTGACCCTGAACGCTCACGTTCCCAGGCGCTGCCGCTCCCATGCTCGCATCCTCCTCCTGCCCCATCCACGCCCTCTCAAGGAATCGCTGAAGTCAATCCTTCGACCCTCGATCCTTGGAGTCCCTGGAAGTCATCCGTCCTCCTTCTTCTCCTCCTCATCCACATTATCTGTGCTCTCCAAAAATTGTAACTATATAGTAGTGAAAGTTCAACAGGGACTCTTGGAAGCCCACCAGAGGCGATGCCGATACGAGGGCCCCAGTCTTGAGTAAAAGGTGAGTAAATATCAAACGGGAGCGACGAGGGGGGACGGAAGGGGAAGGGAGGAGGGAGGAGGGAGGAGGGAGGCAGGAGGAGGGAGGAGGAAAAGGGAAAGGAGGGAGGAGGAGGGAGGAAGAGGGACGGGAGAGGGAGGAGGGCGGAGGGAGGGGAGGAGGGGGTGGAGGGAGGACGAGGGAGGAAGAGAGAGGGGGAATGAGGGACGAGGAGGAGGAGGAGGAGGAAAAAGAGGAGGAGGAGGAGGAGGAAGAGAAGGGAGGACGAGAAGGGGGAGGAGGAGGAGGAGGAGGAGGAGGAGGAGGAGGAGGAGAGGGAGGAGAGGGAGGAGGAGGAACGAAGATTCTGGACCAGAGCCCCCCTTTTTTAAGTTTTTCTGAGGACGGAACGCAGAAACAGAGATAGAGCGGTTCCGCTACCGCCCCGGCTCAAGATAAACAGGATCTCTGCTCCGGCAGCGGAGTCTCCGCCCCCCCGCGCGCGCGGCCCCCAGGCCACACATCGGCGGCGCCATAGACATCCACGTGGGCAACCCCACGATCACCGTGACATACCACACGGTCTGCGTGAACATCCTCATGATCTACAAGACGATCGACCAGCTCTAGCTGAGGCAGGTCAAGATTCCTGGGAAGTTCAAGATACACCCCTTGAACATCGGATACCACACTGGGCATCCAGATCACGACTTCGACCACTTCAATTGGTGTTGCAGTTCATCCCACATCAGAGTGGGACGGCATCATCACTTACACCCGGTAAGGACTACCAACACTCTTCCTCTTCGGCGTCAGCGACACTGGAGACCTCATCATTCACACCTGGTAAAGACTACGGACATTACTATTCTTCGGCGTCTTCAACACAGGAGACCTCATCATTCACACCCGGTGGGGACTACGGACATTATTCTTCTTCGGCATCTTCGACACAGGAAACCTCATCGTTCATACTCGGCAAGGACTACAATAACTTCTCTTCTTCGGCATCATTCACCACAGGTAAGGACTACATCAACCCTTCTTCTTCTTCGATCAGATCAAGAGAAACGATGACGACACCATGGAGTGGAACGCCATCTCTGGAAGAATCCACAATGAACACGCCTCCAGGATGGGAGCCAGGAGTACAACGATATTCAGTACGCAAGTACCCTCAGAACCTCTCCATCTGGTGGCGCACCAAGAACGAACCTGACGAAACGGTAGCAGCACTACTAGTACTATCACGCCTTCAGGGTGGAGTACGGAAGCAAGCTCTGAGATTCACAATTTGAGAGAGACGGCCTCAACGATGTCGGCGAGAACGCGTTCGCCCTACCAGAAGTGCTAGCGCAGCCAGCTCAGAACATCGAGGCCCAACCCAGCGGGCTATCACAATTCACTAAATGGCTTGGCCAAGAATACGGCCTTCATGAACCGGACAACGCGACGATCCACCTGCGCAAGTTCTTCGCATTTCGGCGCGGCCAGAGAGACCTGGCCCAATACATCGCAGCCTTCGAGATGGTCTACGACGAAGCGTCCGAGACAGCGGGCTTGGAGATCAACTCGATCGGACGCTTGCCTCTGTTGCTCTCGGGCAGCGAACTACCACAGCGGAAGATCGAGGACATCAAGCTGAAGGTGGGCGGCGATCTGAACAGGTACGGAGAGATCAAGGGCCTACTCAGCAGGATGGCGAAGTCCGACCAAATCAAGAACTACCACGATGACTTCGAAGGCTTCTGGCGCGGAGACCACTGACACGACGACGAAGACTGGCATTCCTCGGAAGATCACGGTACCCACTGGGGCGACACTGACTGGCACGATGACGATTGCAGTTCTTAATGTGAAGATCAATCCTGGGAGATTTCGACCGACCAGGAGTGCCAGTACGAGAGCGAGGACGGCACCTACAAGGGCAGCAAAGGCAAAGGCAAGGGCAAAGCCACAGGCGGACAAGGATGCTCGTCATGCGGCCCCAAGTGGCATCACACGCCAGACTGTCCGGCCAAAGGCGATCATCAGAAGAACAAGAACTCGGACCAAGAGGACATCAGGAGCGACAAAGGCTCTCCGTCGGGCAAGAACGATAGCAAAGGTAAAGGCAAAACGACAGGCAAGAAAGGCGGCCACAGATACGGCTGGAAACCCCGCAGGAGCTACGACAACAACAAGAAGGATAAAGGCAAAGGAAAAGGCAAGCGCAGAGGCAAAAAAGGACGCGGCAAGGAATTCCGACATCACTACGAGGATGAGGACGACTATGACGACTCCGACGATGAGTGGTGCGATTACGAGCAGTACGGATACGGCTACGTCAACGCCAGCCACAGCGGCCATTTTCCAGGCATCGCGGAGGAGCTCGACACGTTCACCAGCTTCGGGAAGACGAACGTAAGCTCCATGAGGACTCAGGCCGACCTCCAGGCCTGGCACGACGATGACGAGAACAGGCCCACTCGACGACGACCTCTGAACATGCCCTCACCAATCCCTTCGGGTTCCTGGATTGCAGCGACGAAAGCAGAGTCGCCCTCAACACCTCGAACACGACCGACGACCCTGGAAGCTCCAGAAGTTCAACGGACACCACCGCGAACAAACGACGACGACAACCTATCTTCGGTTTCAGGATCCTCAAGGGGCATCGACTTCGGATCTCCAGGACAACATGTTCGAAGCCATCGACACCGACTACATACGGGAGTAGTTCCAGGAAGACTCGATTTTTACGTTCGGCCACTGTTCACAGCAAGAACATCGGAAGGGACCTTCCACTCGGTCAGGGGCCAGAAACGACACGGACTCCTTTACGATCCTGGGGCAGCATCTGGACTCATGGGCACCGACACTCTTAGGGAATACTACGAGGACGTGCTAGAACCGCTGGGCATCATCTACGACAGCATGCCCACGAACGCCAAGTTCACCAGCATCGACGGCATTCCAGTAGCTGGGATCGGCAAGGGCAAAATTCCTCTCGGCATCCCCGTCCTAGAGAATGCGTCCTTCACTGGCGACCTCATCAACGGCCCAGGGTCGCACTGTCCAGGCGTCTTCCCGCTGAAGTCCTCTATCAAATTCAAAGCATCGATGTTCGCGAACGTGCTACCCTTCATGGACGGCATCCTGGCAATCTTTCCCGTCGACGAGTACGGCAAGCACCAACAACGACCTGATTACATCCGACTGCTGCACGCTGACTCGAGTCACTACATGACCCCGATCGACAATTGCGACAGCCCCGAGGAGGTAGACCAAGAGTACCTGCATAGAGAGCTGATGCAGCACATCGAGGCTGTCAATTCGCTCGACACCGAGCTGAAAGAAAGAGATAGACACGATAAGGAAAAGCGCCCAACTGTCTTTCATGATGCTCAAGCCGAACAAGATCGCCAAGAACGCCCCGTGGAAACACGAACCGGCACGAAGATTCTGGAACCCAATGATGATATGATGACAGTGATAAAGAGTTTACGAGATGAGATCAAACAGTTGCGAAATGACAAGTTGATAACGAACAAGATGGTCACCGATGGCGATCACGGACATCATAAAACGACGAGCATTTCGAGACTAGCCTCCACTACTTCATCACCAACACCAGCACCGAGCGGTACATCGACAGGCACATCAGGATTGATCAACGAGACGATTCTCTCAGTCAACAGGGGGCTTCCGCAGAGGTACAAGACAACCAAACATCAGCACTACTACAAGACGTGGGCCAGCGTCAAAGATCACAAGTACTACGGGGACCTCCGACCGAGCGATCTCGACCAGCACGACCGCAACCGGCACACCAAGGGGCACATCGAAGTGCCCGAGAAGTTCTACAGCAAGTCTCAACTACCTGTAATCACGCCCGACAATCTCGGCGACTTCATGGACCACCTCCGACGCCACAACGCGCGAGAGATTGATTTCCAAGAACACCTCTCGGGAAGCAGCACTCTGGGCCTTCAGATCGAACCTCACGGTTGGCTTCCCAACGGACCTACGATATGGCTGGGACCTTCGACGACCTGAACATCAGAAGCTGATCACGCAGCCCCGAGAAGCCGTCAGAGTGAAGATCAAGTTTTTCTCTCCCGAATGCACACCTTGGTCAGTCGCGAGTCAGACCGCGAATCCCGAGAAGAACGAGACCAATCGCCAACGCGATCAACCGCTACTCGAATGGATAGCAGAAGCGTGCTCGAAGACTACCAAGCACGAGGACTACCTCATCGAGAACCCTTTCAACAGCGGCATCTGGGCCGAGAAGATCTTCGACTTCGACAGGAACATCTACGAGAACCTGACAGACCAATATCGATATGGACATCAGGACGAGGAAGGATCACCGATCAAGAAGAGGCCCAAGTTCGTCGGCAGATTCAGGTGCAAACGACTGGCAGTTCTTTGCCAATGTACCAGACCTCACGCGTGGCTTGTGGGAACATATAAAGGAGCGCGCAGAACGGCGAGAGCAAAAGTGCATCCTGATCGACGATGTCAACAACTGCTTCGAAACATCACCAAACGCATCAACGACCAGGAGACACCCATCCTGGACCAGTTCTGGCCCTGCGAACGGTGCAAGCACGGCAACGAGGCGGAATCACCACATACTTGAGTCAAAGGTTGTCGGTTCACACCAGATCGAGAGCCTTATCCAGGCAGACGACCAGGAGAAGCACCGGCACTTCCACCAGGACTAGCACCACAAGAACCACCGCGAGCAGCTCCACAAGACGAAGGTAATCGACAACAAGCGGAAGGAAAGAAGAATCACGACAGAGAAAAACCGAACACATCTCCTCAACCAGCCAGCAGCTCCGATCTCATTGACCAGGGCGAGCACGACCAGCCCGATCCTGCGCAACAACAAGAACGATAAGATCCTGGAAAAACTGGGGGCACCTCCACGGACCACGACACACCTGGCATTTCAAAGGAGCAACCTGAGAAGAAGATTACCAGTCAGCCGAACTTTGACCTGAAACTCTTCAAGGAACAAATTGAGGAGTGTCAATCAGAACAGGGACGACTCGCTCTTCTGGGATGTCACCTGAAGTTCTGGCACGCGACGCCCGTAGAGATGATCCAGCTGTTGAAGAGCCTTGGTATCGACAAGGACATCCTCAAACTATGTTGGAGAATACCATGGGAACTCTGTGACGGATGCCAACGTAAAGCACTACCAATGACCAAACCTTCGGTCAGAGCCAGCATGACCAGCTTTTTCAACCAACGAGTGCAGGGCTACCTCACAGCATCAAGAGAGACTTCGCAGTCTCAGATCCTAATCAAGGCCAACACACGACCACGGGGTTCATCGAAGGACACATCAAGATGACAAAAAGCATCGCCCTCAAGAACAAGGTGGACGCCATCAAGGAAGGTCTACCCGTCACGGATGAGACCCGGATCTACGAGGCTGTACAAGCTCAGAACCACCTACTCACCTACGGCGGATCAACACCGGCGAACGCGCTCTTTGGCTTCACGCCTCGCGATTTCTTCGACATCGACAGCAACACCTCGACGGCCTACGGCGGCGCCCTGGAAGCCTCACCAGACACCTTCGAGGCCAACGTCCGAATACGCATCAAGTCCAAGCAGAACGCGATATGCACCATCGTGGAAGAAAGACTAGCTGTAGCCAACATGACCAGACGGACACAGCTGGACCTCACCAAGATCAGCGTCGGCGACAAGATGGACCTCTACCGCGCACCAGATCACAAAGGACATGAAGGTTGGAGAGGACCCTGCGAACTAATTCACCTCCAACCGTCTGGCGCGATCGCGATGTGGATCGGCTACCCGTACGTAGCACCACTGCGACACATTTGACTGCATCAACCCATCACGGCCTTCATCACCAAACTAACGGACATATCGACCACGACCTTTACGACCATACACCTACTGGAGGACCACATCGACTTCCTGGACATTATCGAGGGCAGCATTCCATTCAAGGTCTACCTGCGCGGTAACATCATAGACCACGACTGCAACGTACAGCGGACACCCACGGATCTGCAGAGGTCTCCACCACGAGTCTGGATCTTGGCGAAACAATTCTGTGAAAAGAAATGGGGCTTCTCACTAGACGGGATCTGTTACGGCAGGTGCATCAAGAAGTTGCACATCATCAAAGGAGCGGAGTACGGACGACAGGTGCCATGGTCCATCGGGAATCGCGCGGATTACACGATTCGAGACCTTGATCCCAGCAGGCAGCTACTGGACATCAAGAAGCAGACTCCGAAGTCGGACGACATGGACATTAACACTGCGCTGTTCTACTCCTTCCAGCAGTTCGAAGAGCACCAGGACATCAGGGAATACCGGATACCAAACTTCGGCGACATTTCGGGCATTAACTTCGATCCCGACGACAAGGACGGACCACGACTTCCACCTGACAGTGAAGCGTTCCCACCTGACGATCCACAACCACCAGCAGCTCCACCAGCTGCAGCACAAGCACGACGGCCAGCACCAGGACTACCACCACTAGACGAACTACAACCACTACCAACAGGACCACTAGAGCCACCAGCTCCACCAGCACCAGCAGCGACCAGCGCATCAGGGGCGGTACCTTTGGAACTATCGGACACGGAAGCTCGAGACGACAAATCTTCGATTGAAGAAGGACATGACCGAGGCGGAGGACCACCACTGGCACCTCAAGCACCTCTGGGCACACGGCAGACAACGATGACACCACCAAAATTATCGACGTCACGATGCCCATCCAACTCGCGATCACAACGACGGGTATCCTTCGACGACGACAAAGGCAACACCTCTCAGAGCATCGATATCGACGACAACAGCATGATCTCGGAGATCTCGGCACCCGCAGCTCCAGGAGGACCACCTCAATCACCTGACGGAACACCAGCCAAAACTACGACCGCAGCGATACCAGCACCGCTACGTCAAGATCCACAGCACCGGTCACCACGACGAGTCACGGAAGCTGATCGGGAACCGAGAACCCCAAGAAGATCACAGAAGACGAGATCAGAATCACCGACAGGAGAAAGACTATACGGACAATCTCGACATCACAACCAACTTCGACCACAACACCTACGACGCCCAAAGCAACAACACCAGCACAACCAGCTCCATTACCATTACCACCGGCAACACCAACACTCAAAAGCATACTCAAACAAGCTACGAGCACACGAACACACTTTGTGATTCGCGGGTCGAGAGCGCACCTCTTCCGGTCGAAGCTAAGCGGGCCGCGCACAGCTGGAAGTAACAAAGAGGGGGGCAGAAGGAGGGGCCTCACGTCAAGGCCAGGAGGGAGCAAAGCCCCGGAAGCAGGCGGCGTCGAAGACGATGCGCTTGCAAAGGAACGCCTTGAGCAGGAACCCGGCGGCGAGAAGAAGCTAAATGTTGTGATTGGTGGTGCCGTCAACGGCGCGTCATGCACACCAGCTCCAAGCGGCGGCGGGAGAGGACTCGCCTTGAATCCAAGAGGCAACGACCAGGGAAGGTAGGGGGCATCGCTGAGCCGAGGTGCAAAGTTGTGCCACCGAACAGGATGCGGGAGCGGGTGGCAAAGGCCGTGGTTGTCCAAGGTGCCACGGACCCAGGGTGCGGGAGCCACAGTCTGAGGCGCGGCAGCCAGGACATGCCAGGAACATGCCGCCTATAACGACCGACTGGGTGCCGGTGTGCTGCAGGGCGGAAGCCTGCCCTGCAGTGGCGAGCGCGTGGGAACGGGCCGAAGCCGCGCTCGCCGCGCCGCCGTTGTCCGCGGCACTCAGGGCCGGGCCAGGGCCGCGCTGCGCCCAGGACCGCGGGGCCGCCGAGGCGGCAAGGTGCGTGCGAGCACCGGGAACCGGGCCGAAGCCGCGCTGCGCTGGGCTCGGCCGCCACGCGGGAGGGGGGGGGGGGCGAACGGGGAGGGGGAAAGCAGGGAGGAGAAGGGCCGACCAGGCGGGCCAGCCAGCGCCGGGGCAGCCCCGCGCCGGCAGCCTGGCGCCACTGCCAGTTGTCGGAGGCAGGTGGATCCTGCGGAATCAGGGGGCGAAGGCGCCGAACAGGTCGCACTCGAAGAAGAGCGCCGCGATGCGTTACCAGGGACAGGAGGGGCGGTTCGGACGCGGTGCCCGAGGTCAAGAGAACCGTTAGAAGCATTGAGGTACGTCAGCGCTTGGGTGCTGTATTCCGTTCCAGTGTCCGTGAGCCCGGAGCTGAGCAGCGGGCCGCCCCCCGCGCCCATTGTCTTTGGCCGCATCCTGGTTCCGCCGGACTCCTGATACAAGGCGTTTTCGCATGTCCCAGTTGACGTCGCAAGTTGCTGCGGGATCAGGAGGGCCTAACCGTCCCATTATCAGGTGTGTAGGAGGAGGGGGGGAGGGAGACAGGGCCAGGCGCTGTAGAAGGCGACAAATAGGTCGTACACGAAGAATAGCGCCACGAGGCCTTGCCAGGGACGGGAGGGGCGCATGGTGCGGCACCCTCGGCGGCGGCGTCAGGGGGAGCGTTCAGTGCAAGTCAGCGCCTGGGGCGCTTCCCGGCCCAGTTGTCGGTGCACCCGGAGCTGCGTGCTGGGCCGTCCCCGCGCAACTCGCCTTTAGCCACCTCCCGCTTCCGCTGGAACTCCTGATACATGATGATTTCGCGGTCCCAGTCGACGTAGACGCCCGCGTTCCGGGACCAGGTGCCCACGTCGTAGTGGCTGCGTGCCATTTCATCCAGGAAGCGGTCGATCATGTCGGGCTGCCAGCAGGACGGGTCGAACTTGACTTGGTCCCTGGTCTTGCCCTTTTCCTGGCCCACGCGCCTGCACCAGAAGTGCCAGGCTGCGGTGAAGTAGTACCCCCCTCTGCCTTCAGCCTTTTCAGGTGGGCGGCCGCCGTCTCGCCCGGGCGTCTCGGCCAGCTGACGCGGCGCTCTGCCCAGGGGCGGTTGTGGTCAGGGCGGCGGCGCTCATCCTTGTTCGGTTCAAGGTTGCGGCGATCGTCGCATCGCTGCCAGGAGCCCCACCCTCCGCTCCTGTCGCGATCGCCGTCTCGGTCGCGGTCGCGCTCTCGAGCTCGGCCCCTGTCGCTGGCGCCCCTGGACGGGCGCCGAGCCGCGCTCCCGCATCGGCCCCAGAGACCCGGTTCACTCCCCCTGCCGCGCGCGCGACCGTACTCGAGCGGAGGACGGGGGTCGGGCGCGGCGCGCCCCGCTCCTGTGGCCGCAGTCCAGAGCAGCGTGCGCGGGGCGCGGGTGTCGGCGCCAGCCCCCGCCACCGCGCCCTATCCCGTGGACCCGTCGGCCTGGCGGGCCTGGCGCTGCGTGTCGGTGCCACGTTTAGGGCTGCTGCGCCGAACCTCCCGGGGGCTCGTCCCAATGTGGACCTGCCGATGGGCTCCAGGGTCTGGGGAAGGTGAGACTGCGTGGACTACGCCCGCGGCCTCTGCCATCCTCTGAGCCTGTTCCTCCTCCTGGTCTTTGGAGGCGTAGTCGGGGATCTCCTCCTTGGCGCGGTCGCACGGCGGCGGCTCGTGCGCGGGGCCCCGCGCGACAGCCCGTGGAGCGCGGGACTGGGGCATGGACTTGGGCCAAGCCCCCTTCCGCGGACGCCGCTGCGCTGGTTCCAGGGTCGGCGCCGAGCCAGGAGCTGGCAGGGGCCGTTGGCGCCTGCGGTGCTTGCGCCTTGTCGGGGGCCCCCCCCCAGGAAGGCGGCCGCGCGGCTCGCCGCGCCGCCGCTTAGGATGTCGGCGCGGTGCCTCCTGGTCCCAGCACCCCAGATTTCAAGCCACTCGTTGCCTATTTGGACGACCAGGAATCGTTGCCCGCCCTCCGCGCGGATCTGGACGTCGCGGATCGGGCCGAATACCGCTCCGCCCAGGGGCTGCGAGAACAGAGGCTCGGTGCTCTGCGCCGCTGCAAACCACCTGGCTGGGGGGGGGGTCGTTCCGGATGACCGCGTAGTCGCCGCTCTCGAGGTCTGGGTTGTCAGTCATGATCTGGCGGGTGGGGGTCTGGAGGGGTGTGTCCGGGACTCGCCCGCGCCGCCGGTCGCGGTCGCGATGCGCGCGCTCCAGGCGGGCATCAGGGATTGCGATGACAGCTGGCGGGGGCCCCGCGGACTTGGTTGCCGCGGGGCGCGTCCTGGGTGGGATCGAGGCCGGCTCGGCGTCACTCGGCGTGGGCGGCGGTGCTTCCGCCGCTGTCCGCGGGGCGGCTGCGGGGCCCTCGTGCCGTTCAGGGGCGCGCGTGGCGCAGGGAGGCTGCGCGGGCTGGGTCATGGGCTGGCAGTAGGTGAGCAGCCCCTCGCCCACGGCTCTGACGTCGGCGGTCGCGACGAATGCCTCCTGGACCAGCCGCGGGTAGGCCATGGGCGATGGGGCCGAAACTCACGCGGCTGGCGCGGATGCGCTGATCCCATCTCGCGCCTCAAGGTCGCCGCCGCCATTGGCTGCGCCCGTCGCCGGGAAGCTCATCTGGCGCACGAGCGCGGCGCGGTTGCAGTCCCATTGTTTCTGCCGGAAGAAGGTGCCAGGGACGACCTCTCAATAGACGAAACTCAGGAACTCGTCGAAGGCCTCTGCGTCCCATCCGCTTGGGTCCGAGCTCTGCGCCTGGGAGCGCCCCGTCTCGGAGGCCCTCTGCGAGGCCCAGTTGGTCCACTGTCGGTGGTGCCGATGAGCCAGGGTGATGTAGCGCTGCATAACTTCGCGCTGCAGGCAGCCCAGGGCGACCGCGCCGCGCCCGGACGCAAGCCCCGCGATGGAGCGGACCGTCAGCTCGGGGCCGCTTGGCGGGCCCACGGCCGGGAGCTCCAGGCTCTGGACGCAGGCACAGGCGTCCTCAGGGTCGGCCACGGCCTGCTACACGACGGGCTCATGGAGCAGGCTGGGGACAGGGTGCAGATCAGGGACCGCCGCGCCGCATGCCAGGCACGGGCAGGCCTCCACCGCCTGCTGGCCCAGCTGCACGACGTAGGCGAGTAGCTGCTGTCGGTGCGCCAGCGGCGGGTAGCGCTGGTTGAGGGCGCGGTCGGTGCAGTACTGCTCCCAGCTGCCCCTCATTCCGCCTTGGCCGACCAGCCACGCCGCCACCTGCCCCAGGAAGTACTGCTCCGCGTCGAATGTCCAGCGTGGCCAGTCGGGCAGGGCGCCATCGGGGATGGCGCCTTGGGGCCAGATCGCGCGGAGGACCATTCGCAGGTATTTGTCGGAGAGCAGCTGCGGGCGGTCTAATGCGGCGTGCTCGCGGTCGTCGTCCAGGGCGGTGTCGACCAGGTGTCTGTAGTGCTGATCCACCTCGAAGCCCAGGAGCCGCAGGTACCATACGTGTGTGCGCAGGTCATCTGGCCCTAGACCGCCCACGCAATTGGTGGACCGAGCGGGCGCGCTGGGCCGAGGCCATACAGGTATCTGAAGAGCTCACTGGCGGAGGGCTGCACGGGGGCTGTTGGACTGAACGGTGGGCGTCAGGCGCCGGCCCTTGCTGGGCCTCGGGCTGCATGTGGGGTCGGGGTACGGGCGTTGCGCCCGTCAGTCAGGGGGGCGTCGTCCTGCTGGGGCCTGCTGCTGGTCGCAGGCTGCGGGGCTTGCTGTGCTGCCGCGCTGGTAGCTGTGTCTGTAGGTTTGGCCTCGCCGCTGCCTAGGCCTCTGGCGCCCTGGCCCCTCATTGTGCCACGACCCGTTCGCGCGTCTCCCTGGTCGCCATCCTCCGCGTCCAGGAGCGCCGCTGTCGCTCGTCTTTCGGCTGGGGTGGCGGCGCGCCGCGAAGGCGCTCCTGGTCGGCGCGAACCTCCTGATCCCACGCGGCAGCTCGCCGTTGCACGTCCTGCTGGCTGGGGCGCAGCGCGGCCCCCGTAGGGGCGGCAGGGAGTCCAGGTAGCGCGGCGAGGGGCTTGGCTCCGTGGCCAGGGTACACCGCGGGGCCGTACTTATCGAGCACGCGTCGCACTGCAGCCGGGACCATGCCCCATTGGTGGATCAGGCAGTCCTCGCAGTACCAGCCTGCGCGCAAGCGCTCGGACAGGAACATCTCCTTCATGAGCTGGACCGGTGGAAGCCGGAGGCCCTCAGGGTCAGCGGCGTGGCCGTACATGCAGGGGATGGGCTGCCCAGGCTGCCACCTGTGCCCTTCTGTGCCCAGCGGGCGGCCGTCGCACCGCCAAATGCCGACGTTGCTCGCGTGGAACAGGGAGATGAGGCGGTCGTCGTTCGCGTTGCTGGCTGGTAGCGCGGCACCCACATTGAGTGGGTTGATTTCGCCATCCAGTGGGACAGGAGCTGCTCCAGGGGCGCGTCCCACGTGGGTGTCGGCGTTGGGCACCGCCCAGGCAGGGCACGCGCGGTGCGCACCAGCATGTCATCGGGGCGATCGTTGATCCAATCCTTGAATTCTTCGTCCGCTGGGATGGGTCGGCGTTCCTGCATGGCCTTCGTGGCCCAGTAGCAAATGCACAGCCAGGTGAGGTCCATCCCTTTGTAGTACTCCGTCTGCCTGTTGACCGCGATGACCAGGCGGGCCCGCTTGCCGACGCACGCCCCTTTGTCGTGCTTGAACGGGCCACGGAGGCACCCCTGGCAGTAGAAGTCGGCCGTTCTCTGCTCCTTCACCCACCGAGTGTCGCGCTCGTCTATCCAGAGAGGCCGCAGCGTCACGCAAGGGCGGGGCCCGAGTGGGGCGGGCGCGTCCAGGTGCAGGTGCGTGAAGAAGTACCCTCCGCCTATCCAGGCGGCCTTGCCCGCCTGCCTTGCAGGGTCCGCGGCGAGGCCTATGTTGGATCCGAGCACGTCGACATAGAGTTCGCATACCGCGTACTCGTGGTCCGCCAGGGCCGACAGGTCGGCGGCAGGGACTGTAGCTTCGATGACGGCGAGGGTGGCCTGGAGCGTGGTGGGCGACCAGTACCAAGCGGGACACCGCAGAGATCAGAAGCTCCAGCGCCAAATTTAACTCCTTGAAGTGCTTGGCCTGAAGCCAGAGAAGCGCTCCCAGATGGCCCCGCGCAACCCTGTCGCGCGGCCGGCATGGCTCACTCAAGCCCAGGATAGCCTCGATCACGTCGCAGATGCCCTCGGCGTCCCCGCATGGGTAAAGGCAAGTTCGCGGTTCGCGCTGCAAGAGTAAGGACTGGGCGAGCAGGATTCTGGCCTGGATGGCCCCCAGAGTCGCGCCGGCGCTGTCCAGGAGGCGGTGCAGGACTGTGGTCCGACGACCGCCTGAGCCCATGCCGCAGAATGCCTGAAACACCTCTGGCGTGGGTGGTTCCTTGTGCTTCTGGCAGTTGCAGGTTGTTGGTTGCCAACATGTGGGGCGGAGCCTGCAGGCGGTGGTTGGGGCGCAGGCCTCCTTGACGTACCACGCGGTCGGCATGTTCGGCCGCTCCCTTCTAGGTGGAATCAGGGTGGAGTCAACGGCCTGGGCGTCGTCGCTGCCGGTGAATCCGAGCCCGACGGCCCACGCGATGGTCGCGAAGACTGCCGCGTAGACCAGGTTACCGGCGCCCAGGCCCACCAGCACTGAGCAGAAGAAGAGGTACCCGTTCATGCTCCATCCTTTCCTGTCCTGCAGGCCGGGGTCCGCGGGCCGGTCGGCCACGCCGAATTGGCGCGGGCGCAGTCCGAGGCACCAAAAAAAGCAGGGCCCGAAGGCAGCGCAGCACAGGAGGCGCACGACCGCCGCGTTAACGTCGCCCTCCAGGTCCGACCAGCCGTGGCCCGTAGGGAGGGGCAGGTCGGCGCGGGCCTTGACGTACCACGCGGTCGGCATGTTCGGCCGCCCCCTTCTTGGTGGAATCAGGGTGGAGTCAACGGCCTGGGCGTTGTCGCTGCTGGTGAATCCGAGCCCGACGGCCCAAATGATGGTCACGAAGACTGCCGTGTAGACCAGGTTACCGGCGCCCAGGCCCACCAGCACTGAGCAGAAGAAGAGGTACCCGTTCATGCTCCATCCTTTCCTGTCCTGCAGGCTGGGGCCCGCGGGCCGGTCGGCCACGCCGAATTGGCGCGGGCGCAGTCCGAGGCACCAAAGAATGCACGGCCCGAAGGCAGCGCAGCACAGGAGGCGCACGACCGCCGCGTTAACGTCGCCCTCCAGGTCCGACCAGCTGTGGCCCGTAGGGAGGGGCAGGTCGGCGCGGGCAGAGAAGCCCGCCTGTTGGGCTTGCCGAGCCTTGAGCACCTCCCTCTCCCTCTGCTTGCGGTCAGCGTCCGCCCGCAGCCGGGCCTTCTCCTCTGGGTTGGCGGTGTCAAGGATGCAATCCTGGAAGACGCGTGGGTCCGTGAAGGTCTGGCGCAGTGATCCGTCCGAGTTGTGTTCGACCTCGAAAGTGAGGCTCGCCTTCTGGGCCCAGGTGCTTAGGTGGTGGAGGGCCGCGTCGGTGGCTGTGCGGAACATCCTCGCGCCTGCGGTCATGGTGAAGTTGCACCGCGGGCGTATCAGGCCCACGTCGATGCGGTGCCGGTCGTCCACATGGCTCCAGTTGCGCATTGAGTTGGCCCGGGTGGTCAGCAGCATGACGACGAACGCCTCTTGACCCTGGGCGGAGTCGATGGCGGCAACGCGCCGGGTCTCGTTCTCCAGGAGGTGCGGGAACAGGTCCATGAGCCCGTCGAAGCGCTCGTTCAGGCCGTTGGCCGGGGTGGCGCGGTTGATCCAGGTGCCTTCTGCGAAAGACCTCCTGGCGGCAGGCAAGGAACGAAAACCCCCCCGGCTCTGAGAGCGCTGCGAGCCGGTCGCGCCCACGCCCGCCTCAGGCCCGTCAGCTTGGGCCGCCCGCGAGCAGCGCCTGATGTCATGGGAGGAGCAGGGGTTACCGACCAGCACTGGGGTCAGCTGCAGCTTGCATGGCGACAGTACCAGGATAGCGCCGCGGGTGCGTGTAGCCAGAGGCACGAGGGCCTTGACCAGAGCCACCACGGCGCGCGCTTCGTGGATGTTGGCGCAGCCGTCCTGGTGCTCGGACTGGACCTCTGAGGGGGCGTGCGCTTGGAGGAACCGATGTTGGTCGAAGACGGCGCTGCCGCCTCCCTTGTTCGGGGCAGGCGGGCAGGCCGCCTTGCTCCTGAACCCGCCTGCGGTGTCGATCGGGCCGCGTCCACCCCCCTCGCTGTTCGCTGCGTCGCACTCCTCTTTGGACAGCGGCACTGCGCGTGGACAACGAAGTCCCTCGGCACAGGGGCGTTGCCGCATGGGGTTCAGGATGGCCGAGGCCAGCCTGCCCCCGTAGAACGCGATCGAGGGCCAAGCAAGCAGGGAAGGGCGGAGGCGGTAGCATTCTTCCAGGGTGGCGTTGCAGTATCTCTCCTACGGCTGACACGTAGTTACTTGGCCAGGATGGAGATGCCGAGGCCCCAGCGCAGTGCTTGCTGGGACTTGACCGTCGGGCATAGCTGCCGTTCGTCGCCGAAGAGCACAACTCCGGCCCCGCATCGGGCGGCGTAAATCAGGGACATGATAGCCATGGGCTCGGACGTCTGACCCGCTTCGTCCAGGAGGCAGATGAGGATCTCATTGTCCCAGAGGTCGGCCCCGGCCTTGTGCGTGGCCAGGATGAGCTTCGCCTCGGCTGCGATCTCGGCCCGGAACTTATGGAACCAGTGTGCGTGATCCGTGGTTGTGACCTCGCCTTCCGGGATGTCGCGCGCTGCGGCGCATTTAGCGGCGGGGGTGATCTCCCTGGCAGCGCTGCCCTTCACCTTGTCCTCGTGCGCGAGGCGCGCGGCCAAGCCTGGGAACAGGCACCCACACCTCGGAGTCACGTTCTTCCCGATCTGCTCAGCCAGGGCGCCCATGGAGCCGCCCGCGCCCCATCCCGGGGCGAGGCGCGACATGTAGGCGCCCGCGATGGCAGGCCGCGACCTTGGACTTACCTGTGCCAGGCGGCCCGTGGCACAGGGTGAAGAGTGAATTCTGGGTCGCGCGCACGCAGCGACGCTGGCCGTCGTCGGTTCCGCGCTGGCCACAGGTGCGGCTGAGGTGATCCTCCCGCGGGACAAGCAGCAGTCGCTGAAAAACAGAGCCGGGGGACCCGTCAGCCCGCTGGAATGCCAGGGGCGGTTGGACCGCTCGCCCGCTGACGCCGGGCTGGTCAGGGTCGTCGATCATGCGTTCCAGGGTGGCCGAGGCCAGCGCAAGCAGCCGATCCGCTGCCACTCCTTGCTCGGGCACCGACAGAGCCGGGGCCTTGTTGTCGTGATCCTCGCGTCGGAAGACGAGCGCCCAGACGATGGGTGGCAGGGCGGTGCCCCACAGGGCTGCCCGCTCCCACCCGGCCGAGAAGCATTCCCGGATCGCGGCATTGACCTTGTTGAATTGGGCCATCCTAGTGGTGCGGTCGACTCTGTAGTCGGCTTGGTCAGGAATTGGTTTCCTGACGGTGGCGTCGCTGTCGTGGAAGGGCCGCTTCTCGGCGTCGCAGTGGGCCAGTGCCACGCCATGCGGGCAGCTGCGGCCAGTGCCCGAGACCTTGGCGCCAGGGGCTGGGGGCCAGACAGGGGTCATCTCAGCCAGGAAGTTCACCGTTGGTGAGGTCTTGGAGACCATGAAGGAATTGGGGGTGTCGGATACCATGTCGGCGCACGAACAAACGCACACACACACACGCACACACACACACACACACACCACCACCACCACCACCACCACCACCACCTTCGACTCCAACACTACCCATCTCCGACCAGCAAGCATCGACTTCAGCCTCATCGAAAGCACCAGCACGACCATCATCGACAGCGGCCCCACATCAATCACCACCTACCATCACGCGATCACCGGGAGTACTCATACCGACCTCGGTATCAACTTCACCGACATCACCGGCACCAACGATACGTTACCCTGAAGATCATCCATCTCCAGCGGAGACAATACATTTTCCCGAGGACTCTCCATCGACAGCGAGAACTATCGAGAATCCGGAAGATGATCAAGAACAACCGCAGGACAACGGGAAACAAGCGATGAAGAACAAGGACATCCCATCAGGCACGAGCACCCCGACCGCGAAGATCAGGAAGACAGACAGCCCCATATCACCAGAAGCACCACCACCACATTCAGGAGAAGCAGTACTACCGATTCAAGGGGAATCAGTGGAAGATCGGACAGCCATGGATACCGTCGAAAAGGATCATCTCAAGCGACGCCAGCAGTATCCGATGATCAAGGGCGACGCATCATCTCCACCAGCACTGACGGACACCAAGCGACCGAAGTTCTGGAGGAATACCACGCCTTCCTGAACCAACAGGTTGCGTTCACGGATTTTCAATAACACCACCTGTGCTCCCCCAACTTACACGATGACGACATCGACGAGTATCAGAACTTACACGAAGTCTCAGAAACCTTCGCAGCATGGAACAACATCAACGCCCTTGGGATTTGAAGGCAACCCACTGGGTCATCCCAGGTCCTTTCGCCGATGTTCCTACTTCGACATGATGACTGGCGACTCCATCTCCACGCAGAGCGATGACGTGTTGACGGAAGCGGAGATCTACCAAAATTGAGACTTAGCCGAGAAAGATGATCAATAAGATGCCACATCGCTCATCGACAATAACTGTTTCATGGCCAAGCACGGTAACGACCTAGACAGCGGCAACATCATCGATGCGGCGCGGGTTCGACCCTGGAAGAAAATGTACAACGCGGACAACAACATGTACTACATCATCAAATCCCCGCTCTGCGGACGTGGATTTCTTGATATTCAAAAACAATGACGTTACGCGCCACAGTTCGACGGCGTCGAGACTTTCACGGAGAATGGTAATTTCACTCTTCAGCATCGAGAAGGACATGGACATGGAGACCTGGGACATCTCGACGGCGTTCTTGCAGGGCTTGAACTACCCGGACATAAGAAGTACGCGGATCAGCTCGGCATCGAGATCAGGCAGGAGAGAAAGGTCTACATGAAGCCTCCTATGAACGTGTGGCGACACTGTCGGAACCACGAGCAGTCCACGATACATACCGGTGACAATGATAGTCAGTTCTTCTACCTCATGTTGTTGAAACCTATCTACGGGACCGTGGACGCGCCACTTCTATGGCAACTAGCCCTGACCACGTTCATTAAGAATGACCTCCAACGAGTGCAGAGTGTCTTCGACGACAACTGCTTCATGCGGGTCGAGACGGGCAAGATCAAGATGATCTGGACGGTGCACGTGGACGACATCATCATATTGGCACCTCACACATGGATGAGATGGGCCCAAGAGAACACAAAGAAACGATTCGGCAAAGCCTAGCGTCACAACCTTCCGTTCACGCACATGGGCATGACTTACGAAATACTTCAAGGACGACATCTTCTGATGCATCAAAACAAGTTCGTGGACGGACTGAAGAAGGTTGGGCTCAGCAAGGGCCGACAAGCAAACCCAAAAGAACCACTGGCAGCCCACGAGATCCATCAACTTCGCAGTGGCATCTGCTCACCACTATGCTTATGTCAGACGCGACAGGACATCTACTGCGACACGGTTCAGCTCCAGCAAATTGTGAGAGACGCCAAGGTGGAGAACATCATCCAGCTGAACACCATCATCAGTCGTGCGATCCGAAACCGACTGCTCGCGGGACTTCATTTTCCTGAACTCGTTCCTCCTTTCCGACTGGCATCTGTGGCTGACGCATCACACGGTAACAAGATGACCTCGTACCCTCAAGAAGGAAGTGCCGTTTTGCTCATGGAAGACAGAACGAATGATATCCACTTCGACAAGAAGGACAAGGCGAACGTGAAGGACGAGAAGCACTTTGGCGGACGGTGTCACAAGATGGTAATTCAGAGTGGGAAAACAAAAAGAATCTTGCACACGACCTGTCACGCGGAGACGAATGCAGGATAAAAAGTGAACCAGTACGCCCAGTTAATTTCCATGAGATTCACGGAACTACTGAGAGCGACATCGTATCAGCATCGCCCTCGAGACGTTCTACAGTATTTTGACTCAGGACGTATGGAGCTGGCGATAGACCACTATACTGATTGTCTGGACTTCTGGCCACTATGTTGTGGAATCAAAGGGGTGCCGCGTGACAAGAACAGCAGACTGTCCATCCGACCGATCCGAGAAAAAAGGTTGACACACCGAATCAGATGGTTCATTCACTGCCCCACTCACAATATGGTATATGATGCTTCAACGAAGATGGAACGTTTCATCAGATCATGACATTAGTGAGTACCAGCATCTGGAAGATCAGCAGTATCAACGGGAAGCAATTCACCGCCACAAACGTTATCGAGCGGAAGAACGAGTACAATGAGAACGATCTACTTTGCTTGGAAGCCTGATCGCGGCCCCTTCTTAGCTCTGTGTGTGCATGTGTATGATAGCGCATTTAGGCACATCATGATGTAATCATAAGAATGAGAGTTCAGAGGCTCTGGAGACCCTGAATTGAACAAGTTCATTCGGAAACACGAACCGGAACGAAGATTCTGGACCAGAGCCCCCTTCTTGAAGTTTTCCTGAAGACTGAAAGCAGAAACAAAGATAGAGCGGTTCCGCTACCGCCCCGGCTCCAGATACATAGAGGAGGAGGAAAGAGGGACGGAGGAGGGAGGAGGGAGGGAGAAGAGGAGGGGGTGGAGGAAGAAAGAGGGAGGAAGAGGAGGGAGGGGGGCGGAAGGAGGAGGAGAAGGAGGAGGATGAGGAGGAGGAGTAGGAGGACGAGGACGAGGAGGAGGAGGAGGAAGAGAAAAGGGCGCCAGTCCACCGCAAAACGGAAGGACGTCTCGGGCGGGAGCGCTGGTTTTGTCGGGACGGGGACTGTCGGCGGCGAGCCAGAGCACCGCCTTGAGTAAAAAAGGAAGGAGGTCTCGAGCGGGAGCGTTGTTGTTGCTGGGGGGCGGCGCCGATGAGAGAAAGAGTAGCGCGCCTGTCTAAGGTAAAACGGGGGAAGTCTCGAGCGGGAGCGCTAGTTTTGTTGAAACGGCTGCTTTCGGCGGCGAGCAAGAGCACCAGCCCTGAGTAAAAAAGGAGGAAGTCTCGAACGGGAGCGCTGTTGTTGTTGGGGGGCCAATTTTGGCTGTCCCCAAAACCGCTTGAGAGTGAGCCTCATGTTCAATGAAAATGCAGCTGGCGCCTCGGCGAGAGCGCAGGGGCGCCCAGAAGGGGTCCAACAATAATCATTGGTCACTAATAATATTTCAACAACGACAACAACAACAACAACAACAACAGCAGCAGCAGCAGCAGCAGCAACAACAACAACAACAACAACAACAACAACAACAACAACAACAACAACAACAACAACAACAACAACAACAACAATTACTAGCACGTGGGGACACTCCGTTCTCACCAGTGCCAGGGTTTTCATAGGAGGCGGGCAATACCCCCACTTTGTGGGGGGGCCGGTTCAAGCTCTACCAAATTTCCAAACGACTCTTCGCCACCACCCACACCCAGCTTCCCGCCCTATGACGTTCGGACACTTCACTTCGTGGCATGCGGACGACCGTGGCTACTATTCAGGGCCCCGCGGCCGACGACGACGGCGTGCGCGCGCGAAGAAAAAACGAATGTGTCCCGCATGGTATTATTTGACAGGGATGATGGCCCTGGCAGGTGCGCAACCGTTGTTGCAGAAGTTCGAAAAAGTTGCTCGCAAAAGCCCGTTTGACAGAAATGTTTAAAAAGTGTTGGGTTTCCTACGAATCCGCAAGAGCGCGCGGGATGAAATTTGACAATTTTTTTTTGAAAAACCATTGGTTTTTTGATGTTTTTATGTTAAAATCGCTACGAAAACTAAGGTTTTGGAAGGATTTCGTCTTGCGCGCGCGAATGTCCACTTTACCTTATTTTTTGCAAGGGATTCTTGAAGTTTGATTATATTAGAACAAGAAATGTCATTTTATAGTGTTTTTTGCAAGGGAAAGCGGATTCAACAAAACAACCGGATCTGGATCACATCGTTTTACCTGAGGCTTCCTCACGAAAATGATGAAAATGTGGCTGCGGCCTAGGCGGGGGGGGGGGCGCGCACCAGGGGCCCAACAATAATTATTCTTAAGAAGAAATAATGTTCAACAACAAACAACAACAACAACAACAACAACAACAACAACAACAACAACAACAACATCAACAACAATTTTAAGACTGCTCGCCCTTATATGCTCGAGTGTCCAATAACGCGTATTTCCCAAACCCTCGATACCCGCCCTCTTCGTCTTCGATCGAACCCCTTTTGGGGGGTATACCTTTCTTCCCTGCAGGCCGGGCCCCGGCAAGCGGCGGGGCGGCCGCGGACCGTCGGCCTGGCCAGCGGCAGCGCTGATCGGCGGGGCGGCCGCGGACCGTCGACCCGACCCCAAGAGGGACGGACAGGGGACGACGACGACGACGACGACGACGACGACGACGACGTCGAAGACAACGACGACGACGACGACGACGACGACGGCGACGACGAGCGAAAGCGAGAGCGAGAGAGAACGACAGCAGGGCCACGAAGGGCACGAAGTAGGCCACGAAGGGCGACAGCGGGGACACGAAGGGAATGCGTATGGGGCCACGAGGAGCGCGAACGAGCGGGGGCCACGAAGTGCAGATAATGCGGGGCCACAGAGGGCAACGACGGGGCCACTGAGGGTAGCAACTGGGCAACGTAGGACAGTGAGGGGGACACAAATGGCGATAGCGGGGCCACGAAGGGCACGCACATGGGGCCACAACGGGTGCGACTCCTGGGTGCCTGGGTGTCGGGAGCGCGGCGCTTGGGCAAATTGCAAAACAATTCCTCCATAAATTGTAAGAAAGTCCCAAGCGAGAGCGCGATTCCTGAATAAAATGCGAGGAAGTCTCGGGCGGGAGCGGGGGTCCTGCCTAAATTGCAAGGAAGTCTCAAGCGGGAGCCGTCGTTGTTGTAACCCGGGGGCCAGGGGGCCAGTTTGAGCAGGAAGACTTTCCCTGTCAAAAAGCAGGGTGCGAGCGTCGAGGGGCACACTTTGATTGAGAAAAAACGGTATGCACCGGTGGGGGGGGATCAACAATAATTATTCTTCAGAAATGAAAATTCAACAACAACAACAACAACAACAACAACAACAACAACAACAACAACAACAACAACAACAACAACAACAACAACAACAACAACAACCATTTTAAGGCTGTACGCTATTACTTGCCCGCGAGTCATTCAACACGTATACCCTACACCCTCGATACCCGCCCTCTTCGTCTTCGATCACACCCCTTTCGGGGGGATTATTTCTCTTTGCTGGGGCCGGCGGGCTTAGACGTACGGGCAAACCGGAACGGGCGGACAATCCTTCGGGGGCGTACATTTCTCTGCCCGCCATTGGAATTGGCGCGGGCCCTGCAAGAGGAGGAGGGGAAGAACGAGGGAGAGTGGGAGGAAGGGGAGGGGGAAGGACGAAGGAAGAGGGAAGATACCACGTTGTGAAGGCGTCCTTGGCGCGTGCGTGGTTCCTGAGCGCCGAAACGCAATTCCAGAATAATTTGTGAGGACGTCGCACGCGAGAGCGCAGTCCTGAGTACATTGTGAAGAAATCTCGGGCGGGAGCGGGGGCCCTGACTAAGTTGCGAGGAAGTCTCAAGCGGGAGCGCCGTTCCTGAGCAAATTGCACGGAAGTCTCAGGCGGGAGCGGGGGTCCTCACTAAATTGCGAGGAAGTCTCAGGCGGGAGCGCCGTTCCTGAGTCAATTGCGCGGAAATGTCAAGCAGGAGCGGGGGTCCTGAGTAAAATTCGAAGAAGTCTCAGGCGGGAGCGCCGTTCCCACGTAAATTGCACGGAAGTCTCAGGCGGGAGCGGGGGTCTTGATTACATTGCGAGGAAGTCTCAGACGGGAGCGCCTTTCCTGAGTAAATTGCGCGGAAGTCTCAGGCGGGAGCGGGGGTCCTGAGTAAAAATCGAAGAAGTCTCAGGCGGGAGCCGTTGTTGTTGTAGCCCCGGGGGCAGGGGCACAGTTTGAGCAGGAAGTCTTTCCTTGAGAAAAAACAAGGTGCGAGCACTGGGGGTGGCACTTCAATCGAAAAAAATCAATGTGCACCGGTGGGGGGGGATCAACAATAATGATTCTTCAAGAATGCGAGTTCAACAACAACAACAACAACAGCAGCAGCAGCAGCAGCAGCAGCAGCAACAACAACAACAACAACAACAACAACAACAACAACAACAACAACAACAACAACAACAATCATTTTACCCGAACGCTCAGTGTTCTCACCAGTGCCAGGGTTTTCATGCGACGCGAGACAATACCCCCACTTCGTGGGGGGGCAGTTCAAGCTCTACCAAATATCCAAACGACTCTTCGCGACCACCCAAACCCAGCTTCCCGCCCTATGACGTTGGGACACTTCACTTCGTGGCGTGCGGACGACCGTGGCTACTACACTGGCGTGGGGTACACACCCACAGAACTTGGTCACTTATTCGGGGCGCGCGTGTGCCCAGCATCCTGCAATTGTGACATACAATACATGACACAGACAGACAGAGAGAGAGACAGAGAGCAGACAGAGAGAGAGACAGAGAGAGCGGAGTTGGTCACATTTTTGGGGCAAGTTCCTGAGATCGTCGTGTTTTTTGTTGGTCTTGCGCGCGCGAATGTCCACTTTACATTTTTTTTGCAAGGGATTATTGAAATTTGATTATGTTAGAACAAGAAAAAGTAGCTCGCGCGAGCTCATGTAACACAAATGTTGAAAAACCATTGATTTTGTGGGAGTCGGACAGCGCGCGCGGGATGAAATTTGGACATTTTTTTTTGAAAAACCATTGGGTTTTTGATGTTTTTATGTTGAAATCGTTACGAAACCTAAGGTTCTGGAAGGATTTCGTCTTGCGCGCGCGAATGTCCACTTTACCTTATTTTTTGCAAGGGATTATTGAAATTTGATTATGTTAGAACAAGAAAAAGTAGCTCGCGCGAGCTCATGTAACATAAATGTTGAAAAACCATTGGTTTTGTGGGATTCGGACAGCGCGCGCGGAAGGACATTTTGACCATTTTTTCTTAAAAAACCATTGGGTTTTTGATGTTTTTATGTTAAAATCGCTGGGAAACCTAAGGTTTTGGAAGGATTTCGTCTTGCGCGCGCGAATGTCCACTTTACCTTATTTTTTGCAAGGGATTCTTGCAATTTGATCAAGTAAGAACAAGAATTTTCATTTTCTATTGTTTTTTGCAAGGGAAAACGAGCGTCAACAAAAAACCGGATCCGGAGCTCATCCACTTTTCTGAAGCTTTCGCGAAAAAATGATGAAAATGTAGCTGCGGCCTAGGCGCGGCGCAGAGGTCGCGCACCAGGGGTCCCAACAATAATAATTCTTTAGAAGGAATAATGTTCAACAACAACAACAACAACAATTTTAAGACCGTTCGCCCTTATATGCTCGAGTGTCCAATAACGCGTATTTCCCAAACCCTCGATGCCCGCCCTCTTCGTCTTCGATCGAACCCCTTTTGGGGGGTATACCTTTCTTCCCTGCAGGCCGGGCCCCGGCAAGCGGCGGGGCGGCCCGGACCGTCGGCCTGGCCAGCGGAAACGCTGATCGGCGGGGCGGCCGCGGACCGTCGACCCGACCCCAAGAGGGACGGACAGTGGACCGACCACGACGACGACGACGACGACGACGACGACGACGTCGAAGACGACGGCGACGACGGCGACGAGCGAAAGCGAGAGCGAGAGAGAAAGACAGCAGGGCCACGAAGGGCACGAGGTGGGCCACGAAGGGCGACAGCGGGGACACGAAGGGAATGCGTATGGGGCCACGAAGAGCGCGAACGAGCGGGGGCCACGAAGTGCAAATAATGCGGGGCCACAGAAGGCAACGATGGGCCACTGAAGCTAGCAACTGGGCCACGTAGGACAATGAGGGGAACACAAATGGCGACAGCGGGGCCACGAAGGGCATGCACATGGGGCCAGAACGGGCGCGACTCCTGGGTGCCTGGGTGTCGGGAGCGCGACGCTTGGGCAAATTGCAGGAAATCCCAACGCAAAGCTATTCTTCAGTAAGTTGCAAGCAAGTCTGCAGCGAGAGCGCGACTCCAGAGCTCCGGGAGAGCGATTCCTGAATAAATTGTAAGGAAGTCCCAAGCGAGAGCGCGATTCCTGAATAAAATGCGAGGAATTCTCGGGCGGGAGCGGGGGTCCTGCCAAAATCGCAAGGAAGTCTCAAGCGGGAGCCGTTGTTGTTGTAACCCGGGGGCCAGGGGGCCAGTTTGAGCAGGAAGACTTTCCCAGTCAAAAACAGGGTGCGAGCGTCGAGGGGCACACTTTGATCGAGGAAAACAGTATGCACCGGTGGGGGGGGATCAACAGTAACTATTCTTCAGAAGTGAGAATTCAACCACAACAAACAAAACAACAACAACAACAACAACAACAACAACAACAACAACAACAACAACAACAACAACAACAACAACAACAATAAGTTTAAGACTGCTCGCCCTTATCTGCTCGAGTGTCCAATAACGCGTATTTCCCAAACCCTCGATACCCGCCCTCTTCGTCTTCGATCGAACCCCTTTTGGGGGGGTAGACCTTTCTTCCCTGCAAGCCGGGCCCCGGCAAGCGGCGGGGCAGCCGCGGACCGTCGACCCGACCCCAAGAGGGACGGACAGGAGACCGACCACGACGACGACGACGACAACGACGACGACGACGACGACGACGTCGAAGACGAAAGCGACGACGACGACGGCGACGACGAGCGAAAGCGAGAGCGAGAGAGAACGACAGCAGGGCAACGAAGGGCACGAGGTAGGCCACGAAGGGCGATTAGTTGTTTGTCCTAAACGGTTGGGCCCCGCCCTCCCCAGTCGGCTTGGGTTTCCTCTTTTCCCCTGCCCCTGCCTCTGCCTGCTCCTCTCTTTCCCTCTCTCCCGCTCAAGCCTTCGGGGCTCAAAGCCCTGGAGCCGACCTCAGGAGGTCTGGGCGCCCTCGGGCGCCCGGAAGCGCGCGTGCCATGGCCGCCTGGCGCCCGGCGCTGGCGGGCCCCGCACGCGGGCTGATCGCGCTGGCCACCGGCGCGACCGCCTACGACTGGCGCGGGCCACTCAGCACAGCTGTCGCCCGTGCTGGGTGGGGCAGCCCGGCCGAGGCCCGCGAGGTCCCGTTCGGGCACACCGTGCCGTACTACGATGACTCCGAGTACGGCGTGGAGATCGACGAGCACGAGGAGGGAGGTGAAGCCGCAGGCAGCCCCCAGGCGCCGCCCGACAGCGGGCCGCCGGGGGCGCCACCCCCGCCTCCCGTCCACGCCGCCGGAGGAGTCGACAACGGCAGCCACCCCACCGACGACCCGCGTGGTGAGGAGTCCTGGGTGGGCGGCTGGGGTGTCTGGGCGCTGGGGTGGAGGCCCCTGAGCGAGGGCACCTGGGCCTGGCGCCTGAGTGGCATGGGCGGGGTCGCCTACGAGAAGCTGGATAGCCTCGGGAGCGCTTTCTCCACCCATGCTGAGACGGGCTGGCTGACCAAGGACGGCGGCTGGTTCTTCTATGCCCTTGAGAAGATGGGCTTGACGGTCTTCGGAGCCGCATGGCCTGCCGTGGCGTGGACGTTCATCTTCCTGGCCTTCCTGGCGGTGCTCGCCTTCCTTACCCATATCTGTCGTACTCTGTTGGCCCCATGCGCAGCCGCCCTCCGGCTGATTGGTCTACTGGCGCGGTGCTTTAAGTGCCGCCGGCGAGAGCCTGGCGATGCAGCTGCCGAGAGGCACCTGCCGCCGGCTCCGCCTGCCCTCGCCCAGATCCACTGGATGGGGCCAGAGACCGGGCCAGCTACGACTACCGAGTACTACAGCAAGAAGGTGAAGGGTCGTGGGACTGGGAGGCGACCCAACGATGTGCTGGTCAAGATTGACGACCACGTTGCACGACTGAAGATCGACCTCGCGGAGCCCAAGCGGATCGACCGGAGGGGCCTTTGGGTAGACTACCTGAGCGCGAAAGGGGCTAGCTCGCGCGCACTCCGCCAGAAGTTGGAGACGCTCGAGGGCCGCTCGATCCACCTGTGCCGCAACATGGTTTGCCGGGATCAACCTGGGGAGGTCCATTGCAAAGAGTACGCCGCGCTGGACTCCGAGGCAATCGTGGACATCGGCTCTCACGCCAGGTTCACCTCCTGCCGCGGCATCTTCTTGCTCTGGCGGACCTTCACCGACCTGGGGCGAGGCACCTGGAAGATCATTGTATTCACATATTGCATCCTATCCTGCGGCTGCTCTTTCTGCTGCCGGCGACGCCGCCGTCGCAAGACAGGCGCTGCGGAGCCAGGCGTTGCAGGGAGCGTCGCAGAGGTCCTCGATCAGGAATCCGAGTCGGAGGTGGAGGCCGAGGATAAGCCATGCGAGGCAGTTCGGGTGGGCATCGTACTTCGCGGGGGCGCCCGCCCCCTGGCCCCAGACGGTTGCCGCGATGCCGCAGAGACCGAGCCAACCACCCTGCTCCTCGAGGACGGGCAGGCGTCAGACCTCCCGCCACCCAGCGATGGGAGGAACTCCTTCGCCCACCTCTGCGCTCATCACTCGCAGGTCTACCGGGCCTCGCGGTATCGCGACAAGTGCTCGCAGGTGACCTGCTACCGCCAAGCGGTCGGCAACGCGGAGGGCGTGCCACTTTGTCTCCTTCACCTGGGCGGAGAGGCAGGCAGAGCGGCACAGGCAGCTGCAGCAGTTCAGGGCCGCGGGATCCTCTCAAGCTTGGGCTTGAGGCGTCGGGTAGTCCGCAGTCGCAGCCCGCGGGCGCGCGAGCCGGGCACCTCCGCCGCAGCAACCCCCCCAGCAGACGGAGCTCGAGGACCCGAGAGTCACCGTGGGCATGCAGCCTCAGGACTATCTCCTCGCGACGCACCAGCCTCACCACGGGGCCCGCCCGCTGGTGTTCGGTTTGAGGCATCGCTTTCTCCGAAGGTACCCCTCCCGCGGGATGCCAGTCCTGCCCCAGGCGAGGAGGCCGAGCAGGGCGACTACCTTGTGCTACGAGTGCGGGTGCATTGGGCCGCCGGTTCGCAGTGGGTCGCATTCTTGGGAAAGTCAAGACCCGGGGAGGGGCCCTTGGGAGACGGCAGCACGACCGTGGTAGACGTGGAGGAGCCGCGCTGCAAGGATCGCCCTGCAGAGGACCACGAGCGCATCTGCTTCACCCTCAAGACCGCGGGAATCGAGTACGCCCCTGTCGCCAGCGACGAGGGCAAGCTCCCCGCCGGCTACCTCGAAGAGCTCCTGCACCACCCGCCGCTTGGAGCAGAGGAGATGGGGATCAGCGTGCACGGCACTGTCGCGAGCAATGCCATGTGGGAGAAGCTGCGCCCTTGGAACGGGGTCCCCGTGACCGGGAAGATCAAGAGGATCAGCCGCCCTCAGTAGGCTCAGCTTCGGGCTCGTGGGGACCTACTTGTGCACCGACACCCAGCGGGCACCCCTGGCGACGCCCAGGGCGCGCCACAGCCTATCTCGGACGAGATGGACGCGCAGCTCAAGAAGCACTGGGCGAGGCTCGACCGCAGCAGCTCTCCCAAGCCACCCTTTGGCGTTGGGTGGGGCCTGGGCGAAGAAGGCGACCGGGCCCCCATCGGCCCCCCGCCGCTCTTCCCGTAGCCCGGGGAAGGCTCACGAAGAGGAGAGCACTGGGGAGGCCATGCTGGGGCTGTACCTTGCAGCCCATGAGGAGGGGTCAGACGACGCCTCTGCGCTGCAGAGTGTGGCGGCTGGTTACGACGAAGACATCGCCGTCGTTCTGGAGCATCTCATCAAGTACACCCAGCGCCTTATGCGCAGCAGCGGAGTCGATGAGCGAACCAAGTACCAGACGCACATTGATCGGTGGGAGAAAACGATAGAGCGCGTTCGGGCCGAGAGAGACGAAGGTGTGAACCCGCCGCTTGCCAGCGGCCTCCTGAAGCTCGACGCCGAGCGCAGACCAGACGCCAGCCAGGAGCCCAGTCAACCTGTGGCTCCCCCTGGGCTGGACGCAGCGGCGAGTGCTCCGCCCCTACCGCCGCCGGCCACCCCGCCTGGCGTGCGTGTACCGGGAGCCACGCGCCTTTCCCCCCTGGGCTTGATGCCCGGCCTCGTCCCGAACCTCGGGCAGATGTTCACCAACCGGAGCGCTTACGGGCATGGGGGATTGGTCAAACCCCCAGGGCAGCCTGATCGTAGGTATGCCGCAGGAGCTGGAGAAGGCGAACCCTCGGCCGCCTTCACCACCTACGCGCAAGTCCTCCAGAACGGCCAGGAGCAGCAACACCTGGACAACATGCGGCTGCTGCAGGCGGTGGACAGCCTCCGCAGGTCCGGCGAGGAGGAGAAGGTGGCGCAGCGGGGCACCCTTGGTGCCATCGGGCGAGCCGAGGAGCTGGACGTGTACCTGGCCCGGGGCTGCGACACCCTCGATGTGGAGGTCTGCGGCACTCTGACCGGGCGGGAGTTGTTCCATGGCCTCAAGCGCGCCTGCGAGCACGCTAAGCACGTGATGCAGGCGGTGAACTGGCCCACCACGGTGACGAACAGGATGGCGCACGGCATTGCCGCCTTCTGTTGGGGGGGGCGGGACCACAAGGATTTAGCCGAGTGGTCGATTTCCGTGGCCGACTTTCCCCACTGCAAAGCGGAGGTGTTCGACGCCTACACTATGCCCACTACGTGCAAGCTCGAGCCGCGCCCCCGGCACCCAGTCGTCTTCTCCCAGTGGGTGAGGCAGGCCGAGAACGCCATCACCGTTTTCGGGCTGGTCTATGGACGTATGCACGAGCCGGAGAGGCGCCGGGCCCTGGAGACTCTACGCCTCGCTTACGAGGAGGACGACGTGGCCTTCCCCGCAGACTACGTGCACAGCCTGTGGGAAGAGCTTGCCGCGACCTGGTGCGAACAGCTTCGGGAGAAGCGGAGGGAGGCATGTCGCATCCTGGGCCTCACCAGCCCGCGCAGGGAGGACATCAAAACCATCGCCCTCGCTCCTACAGGGCCGACCGGAAGTGCGCGGCTGACATTCCCGAACGTGTACGACCTCGACGCGCCAGACGGGCACCACCAGGTGGTGTGTGTCCCCCGCCAGGCCCGGCGGCTCCAGAGGTTCCTTCATCAGAACCTGCATGCTGGCCCCTCGAAGACTCCCAAGGCCGGGAAAGCCGACGAGCATGTCCCGGCCGACCAAGAGGCACCTGCGGATCTGGGCTAGGCGCAGGAAAGGCAAGGGCCGCCGTCAAGAAGGCTGCGGCTAAGAAGCGGCCCGCCGCTCGAGCCTACCCAGCGGGCAAGGCGCTGACCTCCAGCGAGATCGGACGCTCAGTCAAGCACGCCCCCCGTGACAAGAACGGGAAGGTCATTTACTGGGATGCCTGCACCTGGGCTGGCTGCCCCAAGGCGGCGGGAACCTGCGCTCACTCCCACGAGGCCATCAAGGGGCTTGGCAGCCTCGACTGGACTGCGCAGGCGCAGCTCATCAGGCGCGGCGGCCTGAAGTCGGGAGCCAAGGTTGATCCCACTTCGGTCGACGGGCGGGTAGCCCAGCTCCGAGCCCAGGCCAAGGCCGAAGCAGACAGCAAAAGGGCTGGCGGGAGCGCCGGAGAGGCGCCTGGGGCAGCCTCAGGAGGCAGCCGAGCGGGAGGCTCGCCGGCTGTCTGGCCCCCGCCCGCCGCTTTCGACGAGATCCAGACCACCGCCCTCGAGGAGGAGCTCAGACAGGCAGTTCAGGGCCCTGAGGAGGACTGGCTATTGGACGCCCATGCTCACGCGCCCGCGGTGGAGGGCACCGGCGAAACGACGCATCCAGCCGCCCTCGAGAGATGGAACATCATCGAGAAGATCCTGGAAGACGGGACCCTCGCGACCCTGGGCGACATCAGCGACTACCTGCACTCCCACGTCCTGGCCAGGCTCGCGCGCGCCAGCTCTGAGGGCAGCTCCCTGAGCCTGGAGGAGACCCTATTGGAAGCCACCCGTGACGGGGGGCCGACCCTCGCCGAGGAAGCAGGACGAGCCCTCGACAAAATCGGGTCGAAGGCCGGGAGGAGCAGCACGCAGGACCTCAGCATCGGAGGCGCCACCTGGGACGAAGATGCTGGGGTGGGGCGTGGGAAGCTCACGGTGCAGGACCAGGAGTGGGACTACCTCGACTTCCAGGACGAGCTCCACCCTGATGAAGAGATGCGCACCCGACTTGGCCTCAAGGAGGGGGACGCAGAGCTCAGGCAGCATCTGGTTCTCCACATCGCGGTAGCCTTGCTGTGGGAGGACAAGGAGCCTGACGCGCCGGCCGTCAAGGCCCTGGCTGCCCAGCTCCGCCGAGAACTCTGGGACGGTGCCACTGCTGCCTCCGCCGCGCTGGGAGACGCACCTCCCCTCGTCTCACCGCGCGAAGCCGAGCTCAGGATGCACTGCCACGACGTCCAACACCCGCATCACGACAAGGACTTCAGGTGTATCGCGGTTTTCCCACTGAGCGCCCTCAACAAGACCACCGTCAGAGTCTGGAGGATCAACCACTGGAACCAGCTCGAGATAGACTCCGTCCTGCCGACGCAGACCAGCGAGAAGGAGGTCCATGCCATTATCCACCGGGGCCACATGAGGGCCCTCCGGCCGCCGACCATCGCCAGCCAGGGATCCAACCTGCGGGGCCGGGCCTTTGGGGAGATCCTCAAGACCTGGACACTCGCCGGGAAGCCCGTCCGTGAGCTGCTCACAGTGGGCTGGGAGATGTACCTGGAGTCGGAGGAGGTTGCGGGGCCTGTGATACCCAGCCGGCCACCTCCCTGCATGCACTGCAAGCGCATGCAACAGGCGCAGCTCCCAACACGTGAAGGCGCCGTCGGGAACCAGGAGCCCGAGGAGGAGGACTTCTCCGGCCTCGCGCCCCTCCTGCGCAGGCCGGCCTTCGCGTGGGGCATTCGCACCCGCGAGATCTTCGCGGGCACTGGGAACTGGACGAGGGCGATGCGAGACGCTGGGCTCCAGACAGCCCCGTCCGTCGAGTACTTCAAGGACCCCTTGGCCCAGGCCGGGCCACAGGACGAGCATAACATCCTCGACCCACAGGTGCGAGAACGGCTCCTTCTCGATGCTGGAGCCGCACCAGGGCCCGACGAGGCGAATGTCTACCAGCCGGCCCCACCGTGCACGACCCACTCGGCTTGGTGCCTCAAGAATGGCGGGACTCGTACGTTCGAGCACCCAGACGGCGACGGGGCCGCCCAGGCGGAGATCGAGAGCAACATCATGACGGACTTCGCCGCCGACCTCTGCGAGCGCCTCGACGCCAACGATCGGGAGTGGATGCTCGAGAACACGGCCAGCGACGGGCGCCACCCGAAGATCTGGGACCGGGCCAGGATCAAGCAGCTGCAGAAGCGCACAGGGGCCAGAATCACATCCGTCGCCATGTGCGAATGGGGACTCGGGCCCCCGGAGGAGCCCGTGAAGCGGCACCGCAAGCTGACGTTCTGGATGGTCTCGAAAGGTCTCTACCCCTGGGCGCTTTCTCTGGCGAGGCGCTGCACCAATCAGCACGAGCACGTCGCCCTGGAGGGGCCTCCCCCCTGCGACCTGACCCAGACCCAGATCGACCACTACAACTCCCCCGGGTCCACCCTCAGCCCTTCTGAGCAGAAGGACGTCCTGAGCCTGACCAATCGGCTGGCCCTCGCGGGCGCGCATGCCCAAGGTCTCGCCGCGGACGCCAAAGCCCTGGAGGCCCCGCAGCTCGGGCCCGAGCTGCTGCGCCCTCTGAACGACCTCGTTGGCAAGCTGGGGCCCGCGAACTCCCACTGGAGCCGCGTCGAGCCACGCACCGGGAAAGCCTTCGAGGACCTCCCGGAGGGCACTATGGCTCTCTACTACGGGCGCGACCAGGCCAACAACTTCGTGGCCAAGATCTCGCACCGGCCCCCCCCACACCTGCAGGGTGGAGGACGCGTCCCCAGCGGGGCCCCCTCTTTGGCCAAGGCCCTCCGGGAGGAGTTGAGCACCCTCGGCTTCCAGGTCGGCCAACGCGGACTTCGACGCACACGCTACGCCGGCCAGTACCCGACGAAGCTGTGCGCTGCTTGGGCCGAAGTCGTCAAGGCCGCGGGGGCGGGGACCCCCACCGCGAAGCTCCCGAAGAAGCTCGAGCCCATCGTCACGACGCGGGCCGGGGACAAGATGGCGGCGGAGGCCGGCGACAGGGGTCACCTGGCGGAACCCCCCCCCCTCTTTTTCGCCTCCAGGACGTGCCAGTCATGGAGAAAGAGGCGGAGGAGGACTACCCAGCAGGGCCCAAGGGATGGCAGTGCGCGAACAGGGGCAAGAAGAGAGGTCGGTGGAAACGCAACAAAGCGAGGAAGAGAGACCCCGACCGAGGAACACCGCCACCAGGCCCTGGAGGAGACGGTGGAGGCGACGATCCTGGGGGAGACGAAGGAGAAGAAGAGGAGGAAGAGTAGGAGAAGGAACCACCCAGGAGGGTCAAGAACTCCAGGCAGGCCGAGCAGCAAGCCGACGAGCCGGTCAAGGTGCTCCTCCCGCAGCGAGGGGACCGATGGATACCGATCCCCGGGGCCCCCATGTATACCCACGAACTCCAGAGCGTCCTCATGACCTGCAGGTGGCTGCGCGACGACGTCCTCAGCCCCGAGGAGCTTCGATTGTTCGCCTACACCGACGAAGGGGGCACCGCGGGGGCAGAAGGACCACCTCTGGAAGACGAAGATCAAGTCGAACCTGGGGAGCGCCTCATCCTTTGGATCGGGCGAGAGGAGATTGAGAACTAGGCGACCTGGGCGCCGCGCTGGATCAAGAGAACTGTGGACGAGGAGCGCGAGGAGGCGCCGCGGCATCAGAATGAGGCCACTCCTGCTTCCCACCGCAGCGTCACGCTGAGGATCGCAGACCGAGCCAGCTCCCAGGGTTTCGGCAGCCCAGAGCTTGGCGTCGCCTGCAACAGGCGGGCCCCCCCGCCGCCCCCTGGGGGAAAGCGTTTCCAGCTGGCCGCTGCCCAGGCCCTCCAGAGGCAGAGCCGCGAGGCCCCCGCCGGACGATCCAGCAGCGGCGGCAGCTCAGCCGACAGCATAAAGCTGGAGAGCATAAGGAGGAAGCTCGAGGCCGCCAAAGCTGCAGAGGTGGGCGTCCTGGAGGAGGAAGAGAAGCGCATCAGAGAGCTGCAGATACAGCTGGCGGAAGCAAAGGAACGCCGCCGGGCCCGTCGTGCGAGGGATGCCGGCAAGCGCGAGGAGGAGCAGACGCAAGCCAGGCATCCCCGCCGGGCCAGCTCTGAGCCCCCCAGCGGACAGGGCGCGGCCACCCCGCTCGACTCAGCCTGGGAGGACGAGACCCCCCTGCCATCGGCCATCCTGGACGGGGAGAACAAGTGCCACGAAGCAGAATGCATCCTGAACAACCTGCTCGGGGTCCCGGCCAACGATCCCACAGGGCCAGATCGGAGGAGGAAGGCCCGCGAACTCCTGATCGAGGGCATCAGCTCCATGTTCGAGGACCTACCGCGAAGCTGGACTGGCACCCCCTACGAGGAGCAGGGCGAGATCGCGGGCGAGTACGTCGACATCCTTGAAAGGCTAACCCGCAAGATGGTGAAAGCAGGAGAGCTGGACGATATCCCTGCGAAGAAGCGCCAGAGGATCGTGCACGAGAAGGCAGAGGAAGAACCCCCGAGCGACGACGCGGACCCCGTCGAGAGCTCGGAGAGCGAGGCAGTGGAGGAGCCGCACGCGAGGACAAGGGCGGGACCAGCCCCACCCATCCCAGAGGACCCAGACCCCCTGAGCCTCTGGCCTGGGCAAGCAGAAGCAGCCAGGCAAAGTAGGGAAGAGCCGTTCCGGAGCTCCCCTGGGGCGAGCGGCAGCGGAGGTCCCGCCCCCGCCGCGGACGCGGGGCCCCCGCCGGGCGCGCCGCCGCCGCCGGAGGCCCTCGAGGCCCCCTCAGACCCGACTCGACATCAGAAGAGCAGACCCGCCACCACGATCCCCCAAAAGGCAGCACCTACGAGGCGAAGCCGCTCAGCAGAGACAGTCGTGGAGGCAGCCAGGCGGGCCGCAGGCAGGTCGACGACCTCCAGCGGAGGCCCACCCACTGGGAGGGCAGACGCCGGCAGCACAGAAACGCCCGAGGAGGCGCCCACGCCCAGGCCCAGGCCAAGATCGCTGGGTGCCCAGCTGCGAGCCACCTCCAAAGGGTGCCCCCCACAGCCCGGGCCTCGCCAGGACGAGCCAGCGGGGCCACCCATGCCCCCGGCCCACACAGTCCAGCCGTTGCTGAGGCCGAGAGGATGGCGCCCGCTCCTCCCAGGTCAGATCTGCCGGCCGCCGGGCACGCCGCCGATGATGCCGCCACCCTGGCCGGCCCCACCGCGCGGAAGCCGCTGCGGGGGGCCCCCGCTGGAGGAGGCACCGGCAGACACCAGCAGAGGGAAGGAGCAGGAGGAGGCGCGTGCCTACGTCAAGTGGTGCGCGGACCACCCCAACTTCCAGCCCGAGAGGGTGCCAGAAGTAGTGAGGCGGGGCAACTCACTCCTCCGCCTCGCCGGCAGCGTAGAGAGGGCTGCCGAGCTGCTGAAGCACGCGCGGGAGGAGATCCACGGGAACCCGCTAGGCGGTGTGCTCGGGGAAGACGTGCAGAAGTCCTTGGACCCACATCACGCCGCCTACCTCCGGACGATGGCCACCGAGGGAGTCCCTGCGCGGCGCGCGGAGGAGCGGGTGCGCACGCAGGCCAAGTCGCACTCTTCAGCGGTGGACCACGCGCTGGAGATGTTCGAGAAGGCCTGGAAGGACAGCCGCTACGGCGTCGTCCTCTTGGCCTCAGACGAGGTCGAAGACGTGCTCGCCGCCTCGGCGCTGGTCGAGTCGCCTAGCGGGAGGGCCCCCAAGATGTTGCCGGACCGGACCATCTCGAAGGAGGGCCGGCCGATCCACGACATGCGCGCGGCCAACGCCTTCTCCCCGAAGGAGCAGCACCCACCAGCTAAGCAGCCCCTCCACAGAGGTCTTGCTCGGCTCAGCCTCTGGTGGGAAGCAAGGCACCCGGGCGTTCAACAGGTGGTCGCGAAGCGGGACGTGGCCAGGGCCTTCAAGTGGCACCACCTGGAGCCAGCTGCAGTGCCGGAGTTCGGGACGACGCTCCCGGGCAAGGAGGTCGGGGTGCCAGGGCGAGTTATCTTGATCCATGGCGTGCTGGTCTTCGGCTGGGCCGGCAGCCCCGGCGAGCACACGGCGTTCGCCCGGGCGGCCAAGAGCGAGCACGAGAGGAGGAAGCCGCCGGCGCCCAGGATCAACGATACTGTCAAGTACGCCTCCAAGTGGCTGATGGACGACGGGGTTGTCCTCGAACCGCTGGTGGGCCTCCGACCCTGGCTCTCGGCCGAGGAGCTCGACTGGGCCATGAAGCGGGTTTGGGGCCCAGACGCGGTCAACGAGGAGAAGCTGGACGTCGAGGGAGAGTTCGCCGCAGAACAGCTGATCTGGGGCCTCCACATGAACTTCGACACGAAGGTGGTTAGGCTTCCAGAGCCCAAGTGCATCAAGGCCCAAAACCTGCTCGCCCTCCCGGAGCTCAGGGGATCAAGACGGGTCCCCTTGAAGGTCGCCCAAGAGCTGCGAGGCTGTGCTCAGTTCTGGGCGTCAGCGCAGCCTGCCCTCCGCCCCGACTTACCTGCCCTGGACCGGCTCCTGAGCAGCGGGACGAGCTGGGCAGAGCCGAAAGGTGCACCCGAAGAAGTCGAACTCGCCTGGGAGGAGTGGGACGCTTCTGTAGGCTTTCTGAGGATGCTCTTCGACGTCCCCGAGGCTTGGAGCACGACCTTCCAGGCCAGCTTCACGCAGGCGCTCTCAGTACGTGAACGCCTCGCGTTGCCGGGAACAGCACGCACCACGAGGTGGACCGGGGGCGACGCCACCACCTCCTCAATTGGCGCCATCGACTGGGGGAGCGCAACTGCAGGGGGAGCCACGCCCACGCCGGAGTACATGGCCGCGGACGCCGGGCCTCTGCTCGAGGCCCTGAGCCAGGCGGTCGGAGGTGAGAGCAGCGAGGAGGACTGGATCATCGCGGTGGTCGAGCTGTTGGCAGTGGTCGCGCTGGCCACGAAGCAGGGCCCGAAGTGGGAAGGTGAGCTGGTGTTCTACGTCACCGACAATCAGAACGTGAAGGCGTGGCTCACCAAGACAAGCCCTAAGAACACCCTCGCACGCCACCTGATCCGCTTAGTGGAGAGGATCGAAGCTATGCACGGGTGCCGCATCGTCTCTTTCTTTGTTAGGACCTACCACAACGAGGTGGCCGATTGGCTTACCCGCGAGGAGGTCAAGAAGGTTCACGACACGCTGGCTACTGCGGGCTGGAAGCGCCTCGAGCCCCCCGCGGCCTGGGGCCAGATCCTGGAGGACGCCAAGGAGCGCCTTCTTCGTCTCCCAGGGGAGACGGGCCCAGTGGCCGAGGCCGCCCTTCGACACCGAGCACTCCAGCGGGGACATTGGCCGCCAAAACCTCTCCCGCTCCACAGGAAGTTGGGTAGAGAAGTGGGGAGCCTCCTCAACCCTTATGTGAAGGCCCTCAAACGCCTCGGTGGATCAGAACCAGAGGAGAACCAGAAAGCAGAATGGCTCATGGCGTCGCTGCCCCTGGACCCCAAGGGCAGGGAGATGGAGGCATTCCTCGTTGCAGCGACTAGTGAAGGCCCTGAAGTGGTAATCGTGGACGCCCCGAACGGAGTGGACACGGCCAGGTTCGAGAAGGCGCTCAAGCAGCTGGGCTACGTGGTCTCGAAGTTTGAGGTGGTCTATACGCACCACGGGGATGCCACCACGCGGACCAGGCAGGTGCTCACGGGCGGGCGTCGGAAAGCGGGGGCGGGCCTGGCGCGCATTAACATGCCGCCGGCCTGCTCGCGAGCTGCCGGCGTCGAGCCACTTTTGGACAAGGGGAAGGACCACCTTTGGCTCGACCAGCAAGGCGAAGTGTCGTGGGACCCCCGCATCCAGCCCACCAGCGACCCCCTCCTCCTCAAGCCAGTCGGGCATCTCAAAAAGGATGGAGTGAAGCACCTGATCTACAGTGAGGAAGGGCCTGTAGGCACCATCCGCTGGCCGGGGACAGGACCCCAAGGACCCGGTGCGACGCTCCTCCGAGTCACCGGGGGAGGCAGAGGCACGGTCCGTGCCCTGACACCCCAGGAGGTTTGGCGGGTGCAGGGAGGGACCAACGACGAGTGGGCCCACCTGCAGGCCCAGGGCTCCACGGAGGACGAGCTCCGAAGGGCGCGGCCAGAGCTCTCCCACCGAGGACCGCAGAGGCGGCGCTGGCCACGGTGGCGGAGGCACTTGGCAGTACCAGCACGCAGCGCGCCGGAGTATGCCATGATCCAGAGGAGCAGGCCGCGTGGGATGCTACCAAGCGCTGGTTCCGCGCCTGGGCACAGGCACCAGATCGGCCCGCGCTCGTGCTGGCGGCGGAGGACGAGGCAAGGGCAGGAGGGGCACTCACTGATGAGATGCACAAGAATCGTCGGCGTGCCCAGGCAGTCCGCTTCCGGGCGATCGACGAGAACACGCTCATCGGACCTCGCGAGGCTCCAGCCGCAGAGGAGGTCAAGCTGGACAAGCGCGTGACCCGCTCGAAGAGCCCACGTAAGAAGAGCCCCCGACGTGCCAAGGAGATGCCAGCGACCAATCTGGTGAAGCCACAGGCGCTGGGCATCGCGCGGAAGAGCAACTACCCCGGGAAGGAGCTCGCCCCCGCCGGCCGTGCTGAGCCAGGCGGGGCCAACTACGCCAGTTGGTTCGCGCAGCAGAAGATGGAGGCCATGCTGCAAAAACTCAGCGAAGGCACGAGAGCGGGCTACGAGGGGGGATGGCGGCTCTGGGTAGCCGTGCGCCAGGCACAGGGGCTCAGCCCTTTGCTCCCAGGACGCGACCGCGAGGAGCGCCTGGCCGACGAGGAGGCGCTCATCAACTTCGCCGTCCTCCTCGCGCGGGTCGTTGGGAGGACTGAGGGGACCATCAAGCAGAAGCTCTTCGCGGTGCGCTACGCCCACCTGGTGCCTGGCTACTCGGACCCCCTGCTCCACAGAGGTCGCCTTTGGAGCACCCTGGCGGGGCTGAAACGCTGGCAGGGACCCGAGACCAAGCGGAAGAAGCCCGTCACCCCAGCCATGCTCGAGTGGCTCCGCGGCTTTCTCCAGCAGGAAGCCAAGCTCCCCGAGGAGGATACGGTGGTCATCTGGGCGGCAATTGTGACAGAGTTCTTCTTTCTCCTGAGGGCCTCAGAGCACCTCCTTCAGGACGGGCGCTCATGGTCATTCGAGCGCGTGCTGCACGGGGAGGACGTAGAGCCCAGGAAGGCCGGGAAGCGCGTGCCCAGCTTCCAGGACGCCGACGAGATGGTGATCTACATCAGAGGCAGCAAGACGGACCAGCTCAACGTCGGGACGGTGAGGAACCACTACCGCGCCGGCACGACGCTCTGCCCGATCGCGGCGATGGAGCGGCTCCAGGCTCACCATCCCCAGCGGATAAAGGGCACCGAAGAACGGCTGCCTCTTTTCCGCTGGGCGTCAGGTACACCGATCCGCAGAGCAGAGGCGCAGCACTTCCTGACGGTCGCGGGGCTGGCCGCCGGCCTCTCTAGGGAGGAGATCGGCAGCCACTCCCTGAGGATCGGCGGGGCGACCGCGATGTACCACGTGACCGAGGACCTCTCCCGGGTGCGCCGGTTCGGGCGCTGGCAGTCGGACGCGTTCCACGGCTACCTGTGGGAGTCGCACGAGCCGATGAAGGGCATCTCCGGCAAGATGGCCAGGGACACCTCCTCGCTGACCAACCCGGCGAAGGACAGCACCCCCCGCAGGGCCGCCGCCGGCGCCGAGGGCGCCAGGCGTGAGAGCCCATGATGAGGGGCCGCAGCGGGCGCCGCCGGTGCTTGCACACCTGGCGCGCGCCCAGCCTAAGCCGCCGGCCTGACCGCCGTGCGCGCTTGAGTGCCGCAACTCAACCACCCGCGCCGCCGGCAGATCAGCCGCGCGCCCGCAGGGCACACCCACCCGTGCCTTCGGCACTGGTCAATACTTCAGCGCGGGCATGCGCGCACAGGCCTGTCCGCCTGGGGCCCCACTAGTGCTTGGGATACTGTGGGTGCCCTCCGCAACCGCCGGACAGGGGCCATGCTGAAGCCTGCCTGGCGCGCCGGCTCTCCTCGTCGAGCCTGGTCGTGCCGGGCACACTGACGTCAGCACAGGACACGGCAGCTGGCAACCTGACAGCCCAGCGTAGCCGCGGCACCAGAATTCGAGCACAGGCACAGGCCCGCACCCCAGCGCCGGCCCGGGGAACCCCCTCTGTCAAGGGCCGGACCCTGCCCGCCCCGAGCACCCGTGGGGGGGCGGGGAGCCGGGAGAACTGGAGGCCGTAGCGCGCACGGTGGGCGCCGGGCGCCGGCCTGTGCCAAGCGCCACCGACGGCATATTCGGGCCTTGGCCCGAGGTCAGGCTCCGCCAGCAATCAGTGCGCCGGCGTGAGCCCAAGGCCTAACCTCACGGAGGACAGCCGTGCACGCCGGCATCAGTTGCCTGGCGGCGATCGGCAGACAGGAAGGCCAGTTGGGCCCCACGCGCGCGCCGGCGCCTGCGCCCGGCTGTGCACGACTCAGAGTCTAGACGGTGCCGGCTGCACAGAGCCCGGCACCCAATTTTGATGGCGCCCATCAGGGCGCCCACACAGCAACGCCGGCGCGCAGAGTCCGCCAGGCCAGTGTGCAGGGTCACTGGCAGCAGCACCAGTATCGCTAGAACAAAGGCGGCGAGGCCCGCTTCGCGTGGCGGAAGGAGGGGCCCGCCTGGCGCCGCTAGCGCCGGCGGGAGGAGCGTGCGGCCAGCGCAGCAGCAAAAAAGGGGGAGAGCTGCACTGCTGGTATCATCAGCATCTTCTCCTGAGGGCCCGCTTCTGACCGCTTCGCGGCTGGCACGTCCCGCGGCCTTACAGCAGGCCGCGCTTTCGCTAGCGCCGTACTGTGGGGGCGGGGTCTTAGTTGTTTGTCCTAAACGGTTGGACCCCGCCCTCCCCAGTCGGCTGGGGTTCCCTCTTTTCCCCTGCCCCTGCCTCTGCCTGCTCCTCTCTTTCCCTCTCTCCCGCTCAAGCCTTCGGGGCTCAAAGCCCTCCCAGGGCCCGAATGGGCCCTCTTTTGCCCGCCCACCCTGGGCTTTGCCTCGGTGTCTAAAGGCACCGCGGCGAGGCCCGCTTCGCGTGGCGGAAGGAGGGACCCGCCTGGCGCCGCTAGCGCCGGCGGGAGGGGCGTGCGGTCAGCGCAGCAGCAAAAAAGGGGGAGAGCTGCACTGCTGGTATCATCATCATCTTCTCCTGAGTGCCCGCTTCTGACCGCTTCGCGGCTGGCACGTCCCGCGGCCTTACAGCAGGCCGCGCTTTCGCTAGCGCCGTACTGTGGGGGCGGGGTCCAGCGGGGACACGAAGGGAATGCGTATGGGGCCACGAAGAGCGCGAACGAGCGGGGGCCACGAAGTGCAGATAATGCGGGGCCACAGAAGGCAACTATGGGGCCACTGGGGGTAGCAACTGGGCAACGCAGGACAGTGAGGGGGACACAAGTGGCGACAGCGGGGCCACGAAGGGCATGCACATGGGGCCACAACGGGCGCGACTCCTGGCTGCCTGGGTGTCGGGAGCGCGGCGCTTGGGCAAATTGCAAGAAACTCCAACGCAAGGCTATTCTTCAGCAAGTTGCAAGCAAGTCTCCAGCAAGAGCGCGACTCCAGCGCCGGGAGAGCGATTCCTGAATAAATTGTAAGGAAGTCCCAAGCGAGAGCGCGATTCCTGAATTAAATGCGAGGAAGTCTCGGGCGGGAGCGGGGGTCCTGCCAAAATTGTAAGGAAGTCTCAAGCGGGAGCCGTTGTTGTTGTAACCCGGGGGCCAGGGGGCCAGTTTGAGCAGGAAGACTTTCCCTGTCAAAAAACAGGGTGCGAGCGTCGAGGGGCACACTTTTATTGAGAAAAAGCAGCATGCACCGGTGAGGGGGGATCAACAATAATTAATCTTCGGAACTGAGAATTCAACAACAACAACAACAACAACAACAACAACAACAACAACAACAACAACAACAACAACAACAACAACAACAACAATCACTTTACCCGAACGCTCAGTGTTCTCACCAGTGCCAGGGTTTTCATGCGACGCCAGCCAATACCCCCACTTTGTGGGGGGGCAGTGCAAGCTCTACCAAATATCCACACGACTCTTCGCCACCACCCACACCCAGCTTCCCGCCCTATGACGTTCGGACACTTCACTTCGTGGCCTGCGGACGACCGTGGCTACTACACTGGCGTGGAGTACACACCCACAGAAGTTGTTAGGACAGCGCGCGCGGGTAGAAATTTTGAAAAGTCGTGCAGGTGTTTTTCGAGGACCTACGGTGCGATTCGTGTGATTTTATGATGCGCGGTGCTAAAATTCTTAAGAAGCCCAATGGTTTTTGGAGATTTCGGCGTGCGCGCGCGAAGAAAAAACGAATGTGTCCCGCATGGTATTATTTGACAGGGATGATGGCCCTGGCAGGTGCGCAACCGTTGTCGCAGAAGTTCGAAAAAGTTGCTCGCAAAAGCCCGTTTGACAGAAATGTTTAAAAAGTGTTGGGTTTCCTACGAATCCGCAAGAGCGCGCGGGATGAGATTTTGACATTTTTTGTTGAAAAACCATTGGTTTTTTGATGTTTTTATGTTAAAATCGCTGCGAACACTAAGCTTTTGGAAGGATTTCGTCTTGCGCGCGCGAATGTCCACTTTACCTTATTTTTTGCAAGGGATTCTTGAAATTTGATTATATTAGAACAAGAAATGTCATTTTATAGTGTTTTTTGCAAGGGAAAACGGATTACAACAAAACAACCGGATCTGGACCCCATCCACTTTTCTGAAGCTTTCGCGAAAAAATAATGAAAATGTAATTATTCTTTAGAGTTAATAATGTTCAACAACAACAACAACAACAACAACAACAACAACAACAACAACAACAACAATCATTTTACCCGAACGCGTGGTGTTCTCACCAGTGCCAGGGTTTTCATAGGAGGCGGGCAATACCCCCACTTTGTGGGGGGGCCGGTTCAAGCTCTACCAAATTTCCAAACGACTCTTCGCCACCACCCACACCCAGCTTCCCGCCCTATGACGTTCGGACACTTCACTTCGTGGCATGCGGACGACCGTGGCTACTATTCAGGGCCCCGCGGCCGACGACGACGGCGTGCGCGCGCGAAGAAAAAACGAATGTGTCCCGCATGGTATTATTTGACAGGGATGATGGCCCTGGCAGGTGCGCAACCGTTGTCGCAGAAGTTCGAAAAAGTTGCTCGCAAAAGCCCGTTTGACAGAAATGTTTAAAAAGTGTTGGGTTTCCTACGAATCCGCAAGAGCGCGCGGGATGAGATTTTGACATTTTTTTGTTGAAAAACCATTGGTTTTTTGATGTTTTTATGTTAAAATCGCTCCGAACACTAAGCTTTTGGAAGGATTTCGTCTTGCGCGCGCGAATGTCCACTTTACCTTATTTTTTGCAAGGGATTCTTGAAATTTGATTATATTAGAACAAGAAATGTCATTTTATAGTGTTTTTTGCAAGGGAAAGCGGGATTACAACAAAACAACCGGATCTTGATCACATCGAATTACCTGAGGCTTCCTCACGAAAATGATGAAAATGTAGCTGCGGCCTAGGCGGCGCAGGGGGGGCGTGCACCAGGGGGCCCAACAATAATTATTCTTTAGAATTAATAATGTTTCAACAACAACAACAACAACAACAACAACAACAACAACAACAACAACAACAACAACAACAACCACAACCACAACCACAACCACAACCACAAACCACAACAACAACCACAACACAACAACAACAATAACAACAACAACAACAACAACAACAAGAACAACAACAACAACAACAACAGCAGCAGCAGCAGCAACAGTAACAACAACAACCACAACCACAATAACAACCACAACAACAACAACAACAACAACAATCATTTTACCCGAACGCTCAGTGTTCTCCCCAGTGCCAGGGTTTTCATGCGACGCCAGCCAATACCCCCACTTCGTGGGGGGGCAATGCAAGCTCTACCAAACATCCACACGACTCTCGGGAACCACCCACACCCAGCTTCCCGCCCTATGACGTCAGGACACTTCACTTCGTGGCGCGCGGACGATCGTGGATACTACACTGGCGTGGAGTACACACCCGCAGAGGTTGATCACTTGTTTGGGCCCCGCATGTGCCCCGCATGGTGCATTTGTTGCGTATGACATACATAGTACAGAGAGACAGAGAGAGAGTCAAGACAGAGAGCATATGTTTTCGGAACATCGCATCTTGAAATTATTGAAATCACATTATGTTTGGCAGGATTTCGGCACGCGCGCGCGGCGGCCGCGCGCATGTGCACTTCGTGTCATTTTTTGCAAGGGATGGTGGCCCTCGTAGGCTCGCAACCGTTGTTGCAGAAGGTCGAAGCACCTGAAAAGGTTCCTCGCAAAGGCCCTTTTAACAGAAATGTTTAAAATCTGGTGGGTTTCCTAGGAATCCGCAAGAGCGCGCGGAAGGACATTTTGACAATTTTTTCTGAGAAAACCATTGGGGTTTTGATGTTTTTATGTTAAAATCGTTACGAAACCTAAGGTTTTGGAAGGATTTCGTCTTGCGCGCACGAATGTCCACTTTACCTTATTTTTTGCAAGGGATTCTTGCAATTTGATCAAGTAAAAACAAGAATTTTCATTTTCTATTGTTTTTTGCAAGGGAAAACGAGCGTCAACAAAAAACCGGATCCGGAGCTCATCCACTTTTCTGAAGCTTTCGCGAAAAAATGATGAAAATGTAGCTGCGGCCTAGGCGCGGCGCAGAGGTCGCGCACCAGGGGTCCCAACAATAATAATTCTTTAGAAGGAATAATGTTCAACAACAACAACAACAACAACAACAGCAGCAGCAGCAGCAGCAGCAGCAGCAGCCGCAGCAACAGCAACAGCAACAGCAACAGCAGCAACAACAACAACAAAACAAAACAACAAAAACAACAAAACAGGAAGCGAGGGCGGCAGTGCCCTCGCTTCCTGACGCCCGCGCCTGCCCGCGTGGGCGGCCACGTGGCACTGCCCGGCGGCGAAGGCGGCCAGCGCCGCAGCCCCGGGCAGGCCGACGCGCCCTGCCATGGGGCCGGGTAGGGGCGACTGAGGAGGAAGGGGGCGAGGAGGGGGGAGGAGGAGGAGGAGGAGAGGAGGAGGAGGAGGAGGAGGAGAAGAAGGAGGAGGAGGAGGAGGAGGAGGTGGAGGGGGAAGGGAGCGAGAGGGGGGGAGGACCCAGAGATCCGACGCTCAAAAAAAATCGGAGCGGCGGGATTTTGGCAGCTTCCAGCCTCCAGGGGCCTTCGCTGGGCCGCGGGGGCGTCAAGAAACGACTCGGGACGAGAAACCGGCCCTAGGGAACCGGTCGGGTCCTCTGGGGCCCACGCATCCAAAAAAATTGAGCAGCCGGATATCTGGGGTGGGGAAGAATGGAGGGGGGAGCGGGGGGGGCGAGCGGAGAGGGGGGGGGCGAGGGGAAAGGGGAGGGAAGGGGGAGGGGGAGGGGGAGCGGGCGGGGAGCGTGGGAGAAGGGAAAGCGAGCGAGGAAGGGGGCTGAGGGGGAACGAAAGGAGGAGGGAGATAGGGCAGGGTAAAATGACGGAGGGGAGAGGGACAAACAAAAAGCACAATGAGGAAGAGGAACAGCAGCAGGGAATACCCTAGCACCCTGCAGCTGCGGATGAGAATGAGGGGGCGGCGGGGTCAGCAGTCTGCGAGGCTCTGAAGATGCTCGCCGCAGGCGCCGATGCTTTAACGCATTGCACAACGAGCCCGCCGCAGGCGCCGAATTTCGTCAAAGCAATGTGAGTGGGTCGCGAGTGGGTCGCGGGTGGGTCGCGGGGTGGGTCGCGGGGTGGGTCGGGGGCGGGTCGTAGCCGTTCGGGGGGGGGGGGATGCCTGTCGACCTCCCCCCCTGCCTCGCGTCGGCGATGGCCCACCGCGTCGCAACCGGCGCACATGCCAGCGCATGCTTCGCCTGACGTGGCGCGACGCCCGCGCCCGCAGTCCGAGGGCAGAACGGCACGCACGGCTGGCCGAGGCGCCTTAGAGGTCGCGACGGCGGCCCCCCTGCGAGCTCGGCGCGGCGCCTGCACAGCGCCTGCTGGCCCCCCATCAGCTTGGACTCTTGCTGGCGCCGGGTTCGGTCCGGGACCCCGCGGGGCACCGATCGCGCCGTGGCCATATTCGGAACCACGCGAGCACCTCCTCGGCGGCGGCGGCGCCGTCGGGCTGCGCGCGGCGGGGCAGATGCAGCTGGGACGCGAACTGGGTCGCTGTAGCCGACGCCACCCTGCTCCGCCCCGCGCGGCCAATCAGAGCACGGCAACGACGGTTGCAGTCGGAACGTCGCAACGCAGATTGGCACATGTTCCAAAATACCATGACGGACACTCCGACACGCGCCTACAGCTGATCAGCCAAGAAGGCGAGTAATGCCAGAGGCACGCAACGTGCAAGAGCATCATCAAGTTGATATCATGAAAAACGCCTCCTGCCTACGATACCGAAGATTGCCTCGAGTAGGGCTACTTCCAGCCTTGCTGGTCAGCGCAGGGCACCGCGTCAAAATGAGGGAAGACCGCGCATTCCAGAAACTGCCACGGGACCTCACAGGCAAGCTGCCCACGAGCTTCTCCCGACTGCCGTGCTGCACTCGGGCTGAAGTCCATGCCAGCTGAAGGAGCGCCACTGGTGCATCCATGCCGAACACACACACACACACACACACACACACAGCCACCAAAACGGAACATGTGTTTGTGTTATTATGATTTGTTTTTGACGTATATTTCAAACAACAACATACTAGTATTTATATAAGTATATCCGCCTGCCCCCTTGTGGGGCCACCAGGCTGTAGGACCGTGATTCGCAGTTTCCTGTACCAGTCGTAGGTTGTAGTTTCCAGTGTTACAGTTCTGCTTCTTGCTGGTTACTGTAACTAGTTGACTTCTTGCTGGTTACTGTAACTAGTTGATTGACCGCGCGAGGGGGGGGAGGCCCAAACAGGATTTGTCCCAACCATCCTGTGGTGTTGGGTCCTCGTTTTGAAGAGACGGTGCCCCGCGTCTCCTTCCTCCTCCTCTCCTCCTCCGCCTCCTCTCCTCTCCTCCTCTCCTCCCCTCCTCTCCTCCTCTCCTCTTCACCCACCCAGTACACCGTTTCGTGGCTCCATAGGGAGCTCCACCGAAGGCCCCAGTGCCCGCGCCCGCATGCGTCACCCACACCCATTTCGGCACACCCCTCACACGTTTCGTGGCTCCATAGGGAGCTCCACCGAAGGCCCCAGTGCCCGCGCCCGCATGCGTCACCCACACCATTTCGGCACACCCCTCACACGTTTCGTGGCTCCATAGGGAGCTCCACCGAAGGCCCCAGTGCCCGCGCCCGCATGCGTCCCCACACCCATTTCGGCACACCCCTCACACGTTTCGTGGCTCCATAGGGAGCTCCACCGAAGGCCCAGCATGCGTCACCCACACCCATTTCGGCACACCCCTCACACGTTTCGTGGCTCCATAGGGAGCTCCACCGAAGGCCCCAGTGCCCGCGCCCGCATGCGTCACCCACACCCATTTCGGCACACCCCTCACACGCTTCGTGGCTCCATAGGGAGCTCCACCGAAGGCCCCAGTGCCCGCGCCCGCATGCGTCACCCACACCCATTTCGGCACACCCCTCACACGTTTCGCACACCCCTCACACGCTTCGTGGCCCCATAGGGAGCTCCACCGAAGGCCCCAGTGCCCGCGCCCGCATGCGTCACCACACCCATTTCGGCACACCCCTCACACGTTTCGTGGCTCCATAGGGAACTCCACCGAAGGCCCCAGTGCTGCCGCCCGCATGCGTCACCCACATCCAATTCGGCACACCCCTCACACGTTTCGTGGCCCCATAGGAGCTCCGCCGAAGGCCCCAGTGCTGCCGCCTGCATGCGTCACCCACACACAATTCGGCACACCCCTCACACGTTTCGTGGCCCCATAGTAGAAGCTCCGCCGAAGGCCCCAGTGCTGCCGCCCGCATGCGTCAGCCACACTCATTTCGGCACACCCCTCACACGTTTCGTGGCTCCATAGGGAGCTCCACCGAAGGCCCCAGTGCCCGCGCCCATATGCGTCACCCACACCCATTTCGGCACACCCCTCACACGCTTCGTGGCCCCATAAGGAGCTCCACCGAAGGCCCCAGTGCCCGCGCCCGCATGCGTCACCCACACCCATTTCGGCACACCCCTCACACGTTTCGTGGCCCCATAGGGAGCTCCACCGAAGGCCCCAGTGGCGGCGCTCACATGCGCATGCGTCCCGCACACCCATTTCGGCACATCCCTGACAGGTTTCGTGGCCCCATCATCCACCGGAGGCCCCAGTGGCGGCGCTCACATGCGTCACCCACACCCACCCAATTCGGCACACCCCTCACACGTTTCGTGGCCCCATAGGGAGCTCCACCGAAGGCCCCAGCGGCCGCGCTCACATGCGTCCCCGCCACCCATCCCGGCACGCCCCTCACAACAACAGGTTTCGTGGCCCCATAGGGAGCTCCACCGAAGGCCCCAGTGGCACCGCCCGCATGCGTCACCACCCGCACCCAATTCGGCACACCCCTCACACGTTTCGTGGCCCCATAGAGAGCTGCACCGAAGGCCCCAGTGGCGGCGCTCACATGCGTCCCCGCCACACATCCCAGTACACCCCTCACGCGCTTCGTGGCCCCATAGGGAGCTCCACCGAAGGCCCCAGTAGCGGCGTTTACATGCGTTTCCGCCACCCATCCCGCCCCCCCCCCCGCAGCAGCATCATGTTTCGGGAACCCATAGGGAGCTCCACTGGAGGCCCCAGTTGCGGCCCGCACATGCGTTTCCGCCACCCATGTCGGCACGCCCCGCGCGTGTTTCACGTCCCCATAGGGAGCTTCGCCGAATGCCCCAGCGGCACCCATCTCGGCACACCCCTCACACGTTCCGTAATCCTATGGGGAGTTCCATTGAAGATGAAACCCGCAGCTGCGGTACTGACAACTGCATATGGTTGGGTTCTTCGCCAGGCTAATTTAGCACCCCCTGGGCGCGTTGTCTGAATTGCTGGGGGGGCTCGAAATCGACACCCCTCACGCAGATCGGCGGGGTCAGGGTCCAAAAACACATGGGATTTGCAACATTTCTAAAATTCGGTGCCACCCCTCACGCAGATCCGCGGGTTCAGCGTCCAAAAACACAAGTGTTTTGCTACATTTCTGAAATCCGGTGCCACCCCTCACGCAGATCCGCGGGGTCAGGGTCCAAAAACACATGGGATTTGCAACATTTCTGAAATTCGGTGCCACCCCTCACGCAGATCCGCGGTGTCAGGGTCCAAAAACACATGGGATTTGCTACATTTCTGAAACTCGGTTCCACCCCTCACGCAGATCCGCGGTGTCAGGGTCCAAAAACATAATTGATTTGCCACATTTCTGAAATTCGGTGCCACCCCTCACGCAGATCCGCGGGGTCAGGGTCCAAAAACACAAGGGATTTGCCACATTTCTGAAATTCGGTGCCACCCCTCACGCAGATCCGCGGGGTCAGGGTCCAAAAACACAGGGATTTGCCACATTTCTGAAATTCGGTGCCACCCCTCACGCAGATCCGCGGGGTCAGGGTCCAAAAACACAGGGGATTTGCCACATTTCTGAAATTCGGTGCCACCCTTCACGCACATCCATCGCAAGGCGTGGTAACCCAAACTGCGAGAACTCCCTCGGCCCTTTAATCGCAAGGTGTGGTAACCAAGCCCTTAAACCATACACGTCTTACCAATCGCCAGGTGTGGTAACCCCTCTTGTGATCAGTTGGTTTTGCTGATTGCGAATCGGCTTCGCATGAAGTTTCGATACTGCTTCACGACAGCGCCAAGGCCTCATGACTTAGCTCTTCCATGGCCCATTCTCCGAGAGAGGGGGCCGGCGGCAGGGGGCGAAGCCCTTACGGATATATATATATATATATATATATATATATATACATATATATATATATATATATATATATATATATATATAATGCGCCGACACAGCGCCCTGAGTCTCGGCACGAGGTCGCACGGCCCTCCGAGCCCCCCCGCGCACAAGAGCATCGTGCGCCGCACAGCTGCGGGGCACGACGCGGGAAGCACTGAGCCTGCCGGGAAGCCCTGACCCCTAAACCCTAAGAACTGAGAGCCTATAAACATCTAAATCCTAAAATGCCTTCAAGCGCCCTCACGCCGCCCCTTCCGCGCCCCCCCATGGGCACACCCCCCATCCAGATCCGTGCGCTCGGAGTGCCAGGAACGGTGTTCTGGGAGATATTGCAAATCGCAGGGCGCACCCCTCACGCATATCCGTTGCCCCGAAGTCCCAGGAATGGCGTTCTGGGAGCAAAAATCGCAGGGCGCACCCCTCACGCAGATCCCTGGCCTCGGAGTGCCAGGGATGGCGTTCTGAGCGGATCTGCAAATTCCAGCGCGAGACCGCCACGCAGATCCGTGGCCTCGGAGGGCCGGGAATGGCGTTCTGTGAATTTTCGCCGCCTCCTGGGCGCGCGCCTGTCGCCAGGCATAGCGTCGTTACTGTCCTTCGCGAAAGGTACGGGCGCGACCTCGACCCTTTCGGGTGGCGTCGCGTCGCGCGCACGCTGCACATCGCCCTTGCATCGGCCTTCGCGCGCCCCGCCGCAGCCCCGAGGATGCACATGCGGTTCCCTCTCCTCGAGGCAACGAGCTATCCTGCGCGCCCTGCGCAGCCGCTCCATGCAATCTCACCGCCGTCGGACGGCGCCCCTGCCACGCACAGGGACTCGCGTCCGTACGCGCTGTTTTCAAATCGCGTCGGCGCGCGCGCAGGCCGCATCGCCGCTTCAGCGACCCTTGCGCAGCCACTCCGTGCAATCTCACCACCGCTGGGCGGCGTCCCTGCGACGCACAGGGACTCGCGTCGATATACGTTGTTCTTCAAATCGCGTCGTCGCGCGCGCGGGCCGCATCGCTGTTGCAGCGACTTCCCAAAAGTCTTTGCGCGACTGTGTAGTCGTCGTCGTCGTCGTTTTGAAATCAATATCGTCGTCTTCGTCATCGATGTCGTCGTCGTTTTGAAATCAATATGTCTTGGATCATGGGTGGGTGGGACGCGTCCAACAAGTTTCAAGCTTGGGCTAGTGGACCCTAAACCCTAAGAACTAAGAGCCTAGAAATACAGCGTTAAAATCCTGAGGCTCTCACGGCCGCCCTTCGGCCGCCCCTTCTGCCGCCCCCCAGTTCGGCGCCCCCCTCACGCAGATTCTTGGCGTCGGCGTGCCAGGAATGGCGTTCTGGGAGGAGATGCTGGCATCGGAATGCCAGCCATGGCGTCGTTACTGTCCTTTGCGAAAGGTACGGGCGCGACCTCGACCCTTGCGGGTTGAGCGCCGCCCCCGTGCCCTTCCCCTGGGGCCGCCCCGTGGAGGCTGGACATGGCCCCCTGGGTTTCCGAGCGGCCATGGCCGCCCCGTCGCGCTGACACTCCGCGGCGCGCTCCAGCGCCACGGAGCCAGCGCGGCAGGACGACCGCGGCCGCCCAGAAGCCCCCCTCCCCCGGGAGCCTCTCACCGAGAAGCTCCCGGAGGCAGGCGCAGCTGCGCCTCGTCGTTTTCTGGGGGCGCCGCGGTGGGCGGCGGTGGTGAGCGGCGCAAGCCAGGTCTCAACGCATCGCTGCGATTCCGCAATGACGCGGTGGAGGGCTCGGCCCAGCGCCAGCGACACGGTGTGGAGACAACATCGTCGTCGTTTTGAAATCCATATGTCTTGGGTCATGGGTGGATGGGACACGTCCAACAGGCTGCGAGTGGGCTAGTGGACCCTAAACCCGAAACCCTAAACTCTCGCCGGGCTGAGCTGAGTCAGCCCGGCGAGGGCCCCCGCTTCCACTCGATGCCCGCGCAACCCTCCGTGTCAGGAGCACGAGGGCGCGGCGGAAAAGGAGGGAAGCGGGTGCGACACAGAGGGGGGGGGATGGAGACGGTAAACGTTACCTTCAGGTCGGGCGTGTCCACCTACAGGCGGATTCTGGGCGAAAAATATAAAAAATAGTCTGGAAATACTCAACATACCCAAACACACTCCAAAAATCGTTACCAAACTACTTCCCTACCTAGGCTCTGCCGAGAAGGGTTCTTACTCTCTAGGCTTCAAGGGCCAGGCAGTGGAAAGCGGCCCGGGCGGTTCCCCCAGTATCCGCCCCGCGGTTCCCCCAGCTACGTCCCCTTAGCTTAGCGTTGCTTATATGATCTTAGCTTAGCTTATTTCATCATAGCGTAGTTTAGCTTCATCTTAGCTCAGGTTTATATTAGCTTAGCTTGCCTTCATCTTAGCTTCGCTGAGCTTTAGCATAGCAGAGCACAACATAGCATAGCATAGCATAGTATAGCTTAGCATTACATAGCATAGCATAGCATAGCATAGCATAGCATAGCATAGCATTGCGCAGCTTAGCATAGCATTGCATAGCATAGCTTAGTATAGAACAGCGCAGCATGACATAGCATAGCTGAGCATAGCATAGCATAGCATTGCATAGCGCAGCATAGCATAGCATTGTATAGCATAGCATAGCAGAACATAGCGCAGCATAGCACAGCATTGTATAGCATTGTATAGCAACTAATGCTGCTTTCCTAGGGGCTCCAATTTCTAGGTAGGGTCGCACTGGGGTATTTGACTATGTTTGAATATTCCTCCTGTAGAGGGAAACGCCCGACTTAACATTATCTGGGCGAGAGACCCAAAACCATGTGCGGGTAAGAGGGCCGCGAGGCAGGCGGCACAAAGGATGGGCAGGTCCCCTTTGGAAAACGACGTGTGATTGGCGGTGCGCACAAGGGGGCGGAGGGAGGGGGGAGGGCTTCTTAGAAAGAGGCTGCTTCTTAGAAGGCGCCGGCCTTACATATACAGACAAGGCCCGCGCCTTCTAAGAAGCAGGGGTGCTTCTAAGAAGCCCTCCCCCCTCCCCCCATCCCCCTCTGCGACAGTGTGAGGGGTGTGCCGAATCTTGTGCGGGGCCGCCATGCGGACCCTGCCGCGGAGGCCTTCGGTGGAACTCCATATGGAGCCATGGGACGTGTGAGGGGTGTGCCGAATCTTGTGCGGGGCCGCCATGCGGACCCTGCCGCTGATGCCTTCGGTGGAGCTTCCCCTGGGGCCACGAAACGTGTGACGGGTATGCCGAATCTTGTGCGGGGCCGCCATGCGGACCCTGCCGCTGGGGCCTTCGGTGGAGCTCCCTGTGGGGCCACGAAGCGTGTGACGGGTTGCTGAATCGGGTGCGGGGTCGCCGTGCGGACTCTTCCGCTGGGGCCTTCGGTGGAGCTCCTTGTGGGGCCATGAAACGTGTGAAGGGTGAGCCGGATTGGGTGCGGGGCCGCCATGCGGACCCTGCCGCTGGGGCCTTCGGTGCAGCTCTCTCTGGGGCCGCGAAACGTGTGAGGAATCGGATGCGGCGCCGCCATGAGGACCCTGCCGTTAGGGCCTTCGGTGGAGCTCCATATGGGGCCACGGGACGTGTGAGGGGTGTGCCGAATCGGGTGCGGGGCCGCCATGCGGACCCTGCCACTAGTGCCTTCGGTGGAGCTCCACGCAACGTATGAGGGGTGTGCCGAAATGGGGCGCCGGGATGGGAGGAGGAGGAGGAGGAGGAGGAGGAGGAGGAGAAGGAGGAAGACGAAGAGGAGGAGGGAGGAGGGGGAGGAGGAGGAGGAAAGGAAAGGAGGAGAGCGCGGGGCGCTGTCTCTTCAAAACGAGGACCCAACTTCACAGGATGGCTGGGAAAACTAGGAATGGAGGCAGAGAAAAAGACGGGAGAGAAGGGACGGGAGGGGGAGAGGAAGGGGGAGGAGCGTGGAGGGAGGAGGGGGAGCGTGGAGGGAGGGAGCGGAGGCAAGGAGGAAAAAGGAACGGTGGATGGGAGGTCGGCGGGAGACGCAGGGAGACGGAGGCACGGACGGCGAAGGAGGAGCGAGGAGCGCACGCAGAGAGCGGCCGCGGGGAAGAAGAGAAGGCCCGTCCTTGCCCGTACGGGACCGCGGCCGGCGCCATGCCTGCATGAGCAAAGCTCATCGCGACCAAATTCTGCTGAGGACCCACCTTGAGCTGTGCGAACGCCTGCGGGCCTCCCCCCTTTCGGCACGGCGGGAGCGAGAGAAGGGCGCGCCTCGAGACTGGTAACGTATATACTGCATGGGGGGCGTGGGCTTCGGTGTCTGGCACCGCGTGAACCATTCAAACTTAAACGATCTCCGCTCCTCCTCCTCCTCCTCCTCCTCCTCCTCCTCTTCCTCCTCCTCCTCCTCCTCATCCTCCTCCTCCTCCTCCTCCGCCTCCTCCTCCGCCTCCTCCGCATCCTCCTCCGCCTCCTCCTCCTCCTCCTGCTCCTCCGCCTCCTCCTCTTCCTCCTCTCCTCCTCCTCCTCCTCCCTCCTCCTCCCTCCTCCTCCCTCCTCGCCTCCTCCTCCTCCTCTCCTCCTCTCCTCCCTCCTCCTCCTCCTCCTCCTCCTCCTCCTCCTCCTCCTCCTCCTCCTCCTCCTCCTCCTCCTCCTCCTCCTCCTCCTCCTCCTCCTCCTCCTCCTCCTCCTCCTCTCCTCCTCCTCCTCCTCCTCCTCCTCCTCTCCTCCTCCTCCTCCCTCCTCCTCCTCCTCCTCCTCCTCCTCCTCCCTCCTCCTCCTCCTCCTCCTCCTCCTCCCTCACGGGCACACCGAGGCTGCCTCCCAACACACACACACACACACACACACACACACACACACACCTCGGGTGGCCTTCCCGCCGTGAAGCCCCGCTCCCGTGTGGGACACGGGGCCCAAAGCGGAATCCCCTGAGGACCGTGTGCCCGGCCTGGACCGACACGCGCCCGCGCTGCCACCGAGCGGGTTCGCCCGCAGGGTGCCTCCGCGGCGGGGCCGGCCGTGGCCTTCCCGCTGGGAGAGCGCCACACATACGCCTACACCGATCCTGGCCCAGACCGGCGTGAGTGTGCGTAGCTGGCGCCCTCCGGCGCTCGCCACTCTTCTTTCCCCCCACCATCCTGGGGAGGTTGGGTCCTCGTGCTGAAGAGGCAGCGACCCGCGTGTCCTCCTCTCCTCTCCTCCTTGCTCCTCCCCCTCCTTCCTCCTCCGCGTCCTTCCTCCCGCCTCATCCCTCCTCCCGCTCCTCCCTCCTCCCACCCTTGCCCTTGCCCTCCACATGTCCATGTCGGCACACCCCTCACACGTTTCGCAGCCCCAGAGAGAGCTGCACAAAAGGCCCCAGCGGCAGGGTCCGCATGGCGGCCCCGCACAAGATTCGGCGCACCCCTCACACGTCCCATGGCCCCATATGGAGTTCCACCGAAGGCCCCAGCGGCAGGGGTCCGCATGGCGGCCCCGCACAAGATTCGGCACACCCCTCACACGTCCCGTGAAACCATAGAGAGCTCCACCGAAGGCCCCAGCGGAAGAATCCGTACGGCGACCCCGCACCCAATTCAGCAACCCGTTACACGTTTCTTGGCCCCACAAGGAGCTCGACCGAAGGCCCCAGCGGCAGGGTCCGCATGGCGGCCCCGCACCCGAATCGGCACACCCCTCACACGATTCGAGCCCCCACGGGGACCTCCACCGAAGGCCCCAGCGGCAGGGTCCGCATGGCGGCCCAGCACCCGACTCGGCTCACCCCTCACACGTTTCGTGGCCCCACAGGGAGCTCCATCGAAGGCCCCAGCGGAAGAGTCCGCATGGCGGCCCCGCACCCGATTCAGCAACCCGTCACACGCTTCGAAGCCCCAGGGGAAGCTCCACCGAAGGCCCCAACGGCAGGGCCCGCATGGTGGCCCCGCACCCGATTCGGCACACCCGTTACACGCTTCGTGGCGCCACGGGGACCTCCACAGAAGGCCCCAGCGGCAGGGTCCGCATGGCGGCCCCGCACCCGAATCGTCACACCTCTCACACGTTTCGAGCCCTCACGGGGACCTTCACCGAAGGCCCCAGCGGCAGGGTCTTCATGGCGGCGCCGCATCCGATTCGGCGCGCTTCTCGCACGCTTCGTGGCGCCACGGGGTGGAGGGCCCCAGTGGCAGGGTCCGCATGGCGGCCCCGCACCCAGTTCGGCACACCCCTCAAACGCGTCGGTGCCCCCTAGGGAGCTCCACCAAAGACGGCAGTCACAGCTGCGGCACTCGCAACTGCACATGTTAAGGCCATTCGCCAGGATAACTTGTTTGGAGCCGACCGCCGCCGTCGCACGCACGCCCGAGCACCAGGGGTTGCTGGCACGCGGCGCGGGGCGCGCGCCGGCAGGGGACGCGGGGCGGAGTGCACCGCGGCATGGCGGAGCGGCCCTTCAGGGTCGAGCGGCCCTTCAGGGTCGAGCGGCCCTTCAGGGTCGAGCGTCTGCGCGCTTTGGCAGCCTCCTCCAGGCGTCATCAAGCGAGGCGGGGCAGGGCACCAAAGACGGGCGGGAGGAAACCGAAAATTAGTCTGACGGTCTTGATCGCCTGACGGCCCACGTGCTCGGACTGCTGGCCCAGAAGGGCCGTCGCCACAAGTGGCCGTTGCAAGGGCGGTGACCAACCAAAGAGGAATACTGTGAACCAGCTACCCTGCGGTGACCAGAAAAGGACGGATTCCGATTGCAGGGGAGCCCGAAGCGGACTCACGAGCACGTTGAACATCCAAGCAGTGGGACCAACGGTTCTGACGGTCGACCAAGCCACTTTGACAACCTCAAGTGGATGTGTCACGCCTGCGCCATGTGCTCGTCGTCGGCCACCGCGAACTCGAGCGCGCCCTCCCGTGCCATGGTGCGCAAATAGAAATTGGCCCGCGGGTTGGCGCACATGCTCAGGAGCAGCCAGGCGGTCTGGAGGTCACCAACTTAGCTCAGCCGGTGCAGGAGAGCGGGGGTCTGCCAGCAGGGAGCGCATGTGGTGGCGGACGAATTCTTCGTGCCCGATGGGCGTGCCGAGGACCACCAAACCCTGCTCACGTGGCAGTGCGGCGGCGTCTCCGACCCACACGCGGTCTTGCTCGGTGCCTAGCTCTCGGACCCCTGGTGGCTCCACTCCTGCTGCGTTCCAGACCTTCGTCTTGCCCATGTTGACTCCGATGCCGCAGTGCCTCTGGAGTGCGCTGCGGACCAACTCGAAAGCTTCTCGCGATCGAGCTGGGGCTGACACCACGTATATGTCGTCCAAGAATGCGAAGAGATGCCCCCCCGGAAGCAAGTGGGCTTGCACCTCTTGCAGGGCAGGGTGTTGGCCCAGGGCAAACAGCGCGGGCATCAGGGGATCGCCCTGCTCACCGCCTTCTGCCTGCTCCACCACGTGGGCGTCCCCGTGCTGGTCAGTCCAGAGGTATTGCGAGCGGGACCCGTAGAACATTCTGCAAAAGGGTAGCGCTGAGCTCGCGGCCGGGAGGCCTGCCAACACCTGGAGCATGGCGATGCGCGACATGAGGTCGAACGCGCCCATGCCGTCGATGGAGAGCACTGTCGCCTCTGGGTTGGCCTGCGTCAAGCTCTGGACGAGGTGCGCCACGCATTCCGTGCCCGCCCTGGTGGATAGGGCGATCTGAAATGGCGCTGCGACTGCCTCCACCTCCTCGTTGATCTGTTGGGCCACGCAGCGGGCCACCAGCCTCCTCAGCACGTCTCCCGTCACGATGCCCCTCACCCTCCCGTTTGGCTTGGTAAGCGCCGCGAGCTGCCCCAGGCGCAAAGCTTCCGCCACTGGTCCTGGTAGCCTTGCCTGCGCCATCCTCGTCGCCGCGTGGTGCAGTAAGCCGCAGGCTTGCTCGTCTTCCAGTAGCGTTTGCAGGTGCTCGCCGGCCAAGCCCGACGGGCCTGGGGCGGCGCCCCTGCGGCAGCCGCGGAGGTTGCGGAGGAGCTCGTCGGACTCGAGGAAGAGGGGCTCCAGGGCCAACGCTGCCAGGTCCGCTCTCAGCGGCCCCCGCGGTTCGGCGAGCCGTCGCGCTGGGCCCCGCAGCTCCGCAAGCGTGGCCTCGGTTCCTGGCGCGATCGCGCTGGCCGTGAGGGCCTGGCGCGCCGCCGAGACTTCGCCTTGCTGTGCCAAGGCGTGCGCCCTCGCGCAGCACTGGGAAAGCTCCTCGTCGCTCCTGCCGGCGGCCGCCCGCGGTCTCCTCCGCGACGCCTTCGGGCTGGGGAAGGCTAGCAGGGGCGCCCAGTCGCCCGCCTCGAATCGGGCAAACCGTTCCATCAGCTGTTCTTTGGGCACCGTTCGGGCGCCGGGGTCCTTGCTCAGCAGCATGCGTGGGATCAGGAAGAGGAGCTTCCAGCCTCGGAGCTGGCGTGCTTCGTTGGCCTCCCCTGCGTGGATCTCCCTAAGCGCTTTGCGCAGCGCGTTACGCAGGGGCCCTCGGAGGAATGCTGGCGCGCTCCGCAGTGTGGCCACCCGCTGCCTCAGAGCTGCCTGCAAGTCCGCCCCGTCCAGCGCCTCTCTCTCTGCCCTGCGTAGCGCTTCCCTCTGGGGAGGGCGTCGGCCTCCCGGCCCCTGCGTTGCCCCTCCGCCGTCGCCCTCCTCCTCTTCCTCCCCCCCTGCCCCTGCGGCCCTGGGGGCTCCCGCCGCTGCGGGGGCGGGCGCTTGTGGTGGCCCGTGCGGGTCTGGGCTCGGGCCTGGGTCTGCTCTGTCGGCCTAGCCGTCGTCGCTGCCCTCGCCCCCGCCGTCGTTGCCGGGGCCTTCTCCTCCCCCGCCGCCTCCTCTGCCTGCTCTGCCACCTCTTCGTCCTCGGCCTCCTCGGGCGTTCCTTCCTCCTCTGGCGCCTCCTCCGCTCGCGCCGTCGTTCGGTTCTGACCTTGGGGGCGCCTGCGGCGGCGGCAGGGGCGGGCGCGGCTCGGCCGCCGCGGCCGCCGCCCACGCCGCGGGGCTGCGCAGTTCGTCCGCGCGCGCGCCCACGCCCCTCGCGAGCACCAGGCCGCCGAACGCTTCGAGGATGAGGTCTTGCACCAGCGGCTGTTTGTAGCCCGTGCTGCTGTGCGCCACGGCCTGGACGACTGGCGCGAAAGATAAATGCTCTGGGCGTTCTCCTCCGTCTGCAGCGAGCACTGCTGGTACTTCCCCGTGCTGGGCGTCGGTGTACGCGAGCATCTGGAGGAAGGGCCCCGTTGGCACAGGTTCAGCAAGCCGCAGCGTCTCGACCGTCGGCTGCCACCAAGCCTGCGTGAGGCGGTGCTCTCTCCACTGCGCCCCTTCGCGTGGGTCCAGAAGCCCGGCAGCCGCCAGCAGCAAGGGCACGTACACCGCCGAGGTGGCGCGTGCCTGGAGGGGCGCTTGCGGCGGGGCCCAGCCGGCGAAAAGGCTGTGCTGTGGCGGCCTCGCGGCGGCCCGCTCTGGCCCTGGCGGGTGGGCTCGCGGTGGGGCGTCGGCTGCGGCGGCCTGCGGGGTGGCAGGCACTTCTCTCGTCCATGCGTCTGGTTCGCAACGACCGCACCTCCATTCGCCTTCGGCCGTGCTGGCTTCCGCGGCCCACGTGCCCAGCCCCAGGCACCTCGCGCACATCTGTTGGCCGCTCGGAGGCACGATCGCGTCGAGACCGCAGCGCGCCCCGCAACGCCGGCAAAGCCCTGACTCCAGCCACTGTGTGATCCTCCCGCTGGTGTTTCGTGCTGCGATCTCCGGGGACCATTCCACGCGGCGGTCTGGCACTTCGGAGAATTCGGGCGGCGGGCCGAGGCGTCGGCAGCAGAGCGCTCGGAGTAACGGAGGTTCGGGTGGTGGTGGTTCTTCGCCCCGCGCGTAACTCCGAAACCCATTGTATTCTGGGACGGCCTGGGCGCTGGCGCTGTGGGCTGGGGGCGGCGGTCGGTCTACGTCCACGCCCTGCGCCGCGCACCGCGCCCGTAGCTCAGCCGTGGTCGAAAGTCTGGCTCGGCACTGCGGGCAAGTTGTGGCTTCGCCCAGGTGGAGGGCCAAGTCAGCGCGGCAGCCCAAGTGGAAGTGGACGCCGCAGCCTGCCTCCTGTGCTGTTGTGTCCCTGCGTGTCCCGTCTTGCAGGATCTCCTCCTGGAACACGACGCAAGTGTTGGCCTCGCCTGGTGGCGCTGGCGGTCGTTCGGGCGCCTCCCGCTCTGCTGCCGCTCCTGCTGCCGCTGCTGCTGCCTCGCCACGAGCTCTGGCGTCTGGCTCCACCCCATGCTGTTGTTGCGGCGGCTGCGGCTGCCCCTCGGCTGGCCCGCGTTCTGCTGCTTCCCCCGCAAGGCGCAGGGCTGCTGGCGGCCGGAAGAGGCCCGAAAAGTCCCACTGCCGTCCTTCTGCCCCAGGAGGACCTGCAGGCACGGCGCCGAAAACGCTGTCGAAGTGGTTCAGCTGCGGTGGCGGTGGTGGTGGTGAGGCCGACCGCGCGCCCGCTCGCGAGTCTGGCGTGGCGAACATTTCCGGCGCCGACAGCATGTGCGGCGGCGTCTCCGCGAGCGCTGGTACCGGGGCAGACTCCCCCGATCTGCGTTCCGGCGTGCCCGGCGGCTCGTCGGCTGGCCCAGGGGGGCCTGGGTGGCTGGCTTCGCCGACCCGTTGTCCGCGGTAGCCGTAGAGCGCCTCCCGCGGACTCCTCGCCAGTGCGCGCTGCTCCTGTCGTGGTGGTGGCCGTGCTTGTGCTGGCGCTGGTGCTGGTGGCGGCGCTGCCAGTCGATGTCGCGGTGCTGGTGGTCGCTGTCTTGGCGGTGGCGATGGTGTTTGCTGCTGCTGGTCGTCGTGGTGGTGCCGCTGCAGCTGGTCGCGGTGGCGACGCTGCCGCTGGTGATGGTTGTCGTGGTGGTGGTGTTGCTGCTGACCTTGCTGCTTGTCGTCGTCGTTGTGCTGCTGCTCGCGGTGCCACTGATGGGAGTCGTGCCGCCTCTTGTGGTCGAACGTGTTGTCGCGTTGCTCCTGCGGGCTTGCTGCACAAGCCGGGGCGCCACCAGGGGCCGCAGCGGAGCCGCGCGAAACCCGATGGGGGACTGGCCCCAGGGGAGTCCTACCGTGGGAATGGGGCTCTTCCCCTGGGGGGCGCGGGCTGCAGCTGACGCCAGCCCCCTCCCTCGGAAGGGGCTGGAGGGCTGGCGGCCAGACGGCTGGAATGGCCGTCTAAGGTGGCGGGGGGCCCTGCTGGCTGCTGTCGTCCTGGCCGCTGCCGCGGTGCCTGCTGCTGCCGTTGCCGTTGCCGCTGCTGCTGCTGCCGCTGCTGCTGCTGCTGCTGCTGCTGCTGCTGCTGTTGCTGTGAAGGGGTTGCCGTCCGTGGTCGCGGTGGTTGTGTTGCTGCTGCTGCTGCCGCCGCTGCTGCTGCTGCTGCTGCTGCTGCTGCTGCTGCTGGTCGTCGTGGTGGTGCTGCTGCAGCTGGTCGCGGTGACGGCGTTGCCGCTGGTGCCCGCTGCCCTCGTGGTGGTGGCGGTGGTGGTGCTACATGTTTTCTTAAACGCACTTTTATCTAGCTTGTACCCCCCATACCTGGGCCGTCCCCTTTGCTCCCTCCCTCTCTCTCTCTCTCTCTCTCTCTCTCTCTCTCTCTCTCTCTCTCTCTCTCTCTCTCTCTCTCTCTCTCTCTCTCTCTCTCTCTCTCTCGCTCTCTCGCGCTTAAGTATCGGCTCGAAGGGTTTGAAAGAGCATCAGCAAGCTTCTTCACCCTTGCGAGCCCAGCACCGCGAGCGCGGGCGAGCGCCGCCCGAGGCAGCCATTCGGCTCCAGTGGTACTACCTGGCGGGCCTGCTGGGGTGGCAGGCTAGCGACATAGGAGAAGAGGGCCAGGCGGTCTTCAACACAGCGACCGCCGTCGACCTGAGTAAGTTCGACGCGTACTTTGACGACTCAGCTGTCGAGGACGGCAGCATCCGTGGCACCAAGGCGGGCGTGATGGCGCCCTGGGCGAAATCGAATCGCGTGTACTACAGAACGGACGGTGGGTCAGGTGTATGCATGCTTCTCATCAGTAAGGTGGGAAACGCTTCCTCGACGATATGGACTGCATGCGATCCGACCTTGAGGGTGCAGATGATCAACCTGCGAGACAAAACAAAGGTCTTCTCGAAGCCGAGCAATCAGCACACGTGGACAGAGCATCCAGTACTCACGAGCTCGGGACGCGACAAAGTGATTGCAGCCAGTGAGAAGTTGATTGCACGCAAGGAGATGGACGAGGTCGGGGCCAAGGTCAAGGGCGCCCCGAAGACAAAGGTCCCACCGAAGGGGAAGAGGAGCTCGAAGAAGGAGAACTTCCTCTGGTGGGTCCTCGGGGGGATGGTGAATGTGGGGAGCTACTTCTGGGTGAACCGCCTGGGAGGATCGGCCCTGGCGGCCATGTTCATAGGATGGCGCGTGTGGATTTGTTTCGGCCTGGGGGCGTTCTTCACGAAGGCCTACGAGACGATTGAGAGCATACACGAAGCGACGGAGCAGGCCCAATCATGGTACGAGACGGGCGTCGACATGTGGGAGACGGGCGAGATGGAGTCTATCCTGATGGGGGTCGGGGCAGTCGTGGCGGAGGGTCTACCTTGCGTGGAAGGGATGTCGGTCCTGGTCGGAGGGCTCGGAGGCGGGCAGCGCCTCGGACTCAGACGGGGAGGTGATTGCAGGGACGCAAGTCCCAGATTCCGACGACGAACCCGACGCGAGGCACCTGTTCGCCGAGCTTTCGCGAGGCCAGCAGCACCTACAACATAGCATCGCCACGCTGGCAGACGTCCTCTCCAGCACGAAGAAGGACCACCAGCCCAGCACGCTGAGGAAGAAGCTCGCTTTCGCGGACACGGAGCCCGAGCCCTCGGGAGTAGCGGCACCTTCGGCATCGGAGGTGGATCAGTTCCTAGAGAAGTTGGCGGAGCATGAGGAGGTGGTGCAGGCTGACTCGGCGAAGGCGACAAAAGGTGGTTCAACTACACCGTCGTCCCAGGCCTCCTGGGAGAGGGTGTCAAGCCCTAGTGACTCCTCAGTCAAGGAGGCGCTCGACCAGCTCATCGAGGAAGCGAAGAACCCCAAGGAGGCCCTCTTGGCGACGCTCAAGAGTTACAAGGACGTCGGCGGCGCGCGGACCGGGGGCGTGAAGGCCAGGGTCGCGCCGAGCACCTTGGCGGGACTCTACAAGCACGGTCGCTCAGCTCAGACGGAGATTGCACGGTGGCTGAAGGAGAAGGAGCTGACCAAGTGCTCGATCGCGAGCGAGGTCACCATGCTCGCGGCCGCGCTGGACAAGATGATGACGAGCGGGGAGTACGACGCGCTGATCGACTCCCAGGCGTCGGAGCTGACGTGCTTGAGGCTGTACTCGATTTTCAAGGCGTACCAGGACGTGGAAACGGAGAGCGGCTGGAAGAGGCCGAAGAACTCGAACGGGAGCAAGTGGAAGAGTAAAGCCAACTGGAGTTACGGCGAGGAGTTCTTGAAGATCAGTGATGGTTCACACGCCACCGCTGAAGCTGCAGATGACGAAGTTGCCGAACGTTTGAGGAAGAGGGCCACGATCGCCAAGCACCTGAATGCTGTCGGCGACAAGGCCCACACGGACGCATAGGTTGCGGCTGAGGGTTTCATGGCAGCCCTTAGCCACGCCAGCGCGGTAGGCGCCAGTCCGTGTAGCTTTGCATTCTTGGGGTTTCGGAGGTGCAGGTTGGCTACGAAGGGGCGGAGTGTGCTCGCCATCTACCTGTGCGTGGTGCTCATTCTGATCGGTTGGCCCTGTGCTGTGTATATCAGGTCCGATCGGTTCTGGCAGAGTGGTTTTGATCATCGGGACGATGCCGAGGTGTTTTTCGGGTCCGCAGTTCAGGGTAGACGAGAGGGAGCGGGATCCTCTTCGATGCCTGCCGTGCCCGACCTGCGGGGCCGTCTGCGACGCTCGCAACGCTTTCTGCTGGGGGGTGCCGTTCCAGGAGGCGGACGTGAAGGAGCTGAGGGTGACGTGGCGGAGGCTGGAGCGGGCCATTGCGAGCATCAGATGCTTGGCGAAGGGGCACGTGAAGGAATTCGACGAGCTGAGCCTGAAGCCCGACTTCGCCTCGCGGAGGAAGGCGACGCCGATCCAGATCTCGATTGTGAAGGAGCTGTGGCGGAGGCTCGCTCTGAGGGCGAGCTGGGGGAGCATCACCGATGGCAGGGCGGTTCTCAGCCGTCTGGGTGGTGGACTGAGCGGCTACGAGAGGACGGGGGTGAAGGAGCGACGCACGGCGGCGCTCAAGAAGGGGGACCTCTGCGACATGGTGGCGGACGAGGTGTCGGCCCCAGCCGCAGGGGCGAGGGGGCTCAAGGTGACGGACCTGTCGCCCACGGCCCTCCCCTACTTGCTGGACGCGGGGGGGCTGATGCTGAGGACGTCCGACGAGGTCGACTGGGTCAAGAACGAGTCCACATCGAGCTGCACCGACGCCGGCTGGAAGCGGGAGTCGAGCAGGCTGAAGCTGGGGCTGAAGATGTGGCAGTCGGGGATGTTGGTGTTTACCAAGGCGGTGAAGGAGAAGGTAGGCATCTTCACGGTGGTCAAGTCAATGGTGGAGGGTTCCTCTACCGAGGTGGCGAAGTCGAGGCTGGCGTGGGACTGCAGACGTCTCAACTTGCGCTCCAGGAGGCCCCCCTGGACAGGGTTGGGGTCTCCGAGTGCGCTGGCGGCGGTGGAACTATCGGGAGAGGTGCTGAGGGACCAGCAGCTGCTGAGCTTCTCAGGGGATATCCCCGACTGGTTATACCGCCTGAGGTGGCCCAAGGCACTGGCGGAATATTGCGTGCTGGACTCGCTGACACCGCAGGAGCTGTGGGATTATGCGCAACGGGAAGGGGTGAGCGTACCGAAGCCCGACGACGACGACGTCGGGATTGGGGCCATCGCTCCCGTGATGGGACATTCGTGGGCCGTATTCTTGGCGCACTCGTGTCTGACCGATTCGCTCCAAGGGATCAGCCCTTTCACGTCGGCTCAGCTGGCCTACGGGGTGCAGGTACCATCGTTTGTGAACTACGACCTGCTGCTGCTCCTGTACATCGACGACTACATTGGCCTCAAGCTCTACGAGGACGGGGAGGAGCAGGTGGAGGTCGACAAGGAGGTGGTGAAGAAGGTCTTGACGGGGAAAGGGCTGGAGGTGCACAAGGAGACGTGGGGGCCTGGGCTGGAGAAGGGGCTGGGCCTTTCCATCGTGGGGAGACCGTATCAGGTGGTCGTGCACGAGGACAGGATGAAGGAGATCGCCCTGGCCACCGAGGCCCTGGTGTGTGCTGGAGCCGCACGACCATCGACGGTGGCATCCTTGCTCGGGCTCTGGACGGAGGTCCTGGGGATTGCGCGTCCTGGGTTCGCGATACTGGACGGGGCCTACAGGTGGCTGAACGAGGTGAGGGACCTGGGGGGGACGAGGTGCGCGACATCCCGAAGGGGGTCCTGGCGGAGCTCATGTGCCTGGGTTCGCTCTCGGTGCACTTCGAGTCGGATATGGAAACGGAGTGGTTCGGGAGGGCCTACATGACGGACGCCTCGGAGTTCGGCTATGGGGTGGTGCAGACCCTCACCACGAGCGAGGAGCGCAAGGACGAGGCCGCCAAGGGAGAGCTCCAGACGCGGAGGGTGCGCGTCGACGAGACGTACCAGGACATCGAGGAGGAGGTCGAGCACGAAGGGGAGGAGGACGACGAGCAGATAGCTCCCGATCTCGGACGCCCTGGAGTGCTCGAACTAGCGGCTGGAGTTGCGCGTGTCACGCCCACCATCCGAGCTATGACATCCTCCTGGTGTGTGTCCAGCAACTTCGCGAAGGGGGCCGACTACGATATCTACGACACCAGGGATCTCGAGAGGCTCTTCTCCAGATTGAGGCGAAGATGGCGGTGGTTTGTTCATATGACGCCGTCGAGGTCGGAGCTCGCACGGCCTCTGTGTCGAGAGGTGGCGAAGCTGTGTGGGTCTCTGGGGCTGTCTTTCATGGTGGTCCTGCTGGAGTTTTTCGACGAGGACTCCTGGGGCGAGCTGGTGGACAAGCCAGAGATTTTCAGTTTCGAGGTGAAGATGGGGGGCGCGAAGATCCGCATCATTACCAACGAGGAGGTGTTCTACAGACTGGCCAGCGACGTGGGCGAGTTGAAGGGTCTACCCGAGGCCGAGTGGACGTTTTTCGACTACGACCCGCAGTTTCTGATCGAATATGGGCAGGCTTGTCGGAGGATGGAGCCAGACTGGGGGCTCGTGACGGCAGGTACGGAGGCGAGGAGATCGAACGGGAAGTTACACGTGGTGAAGGCTCGGGGGCAGGCACTGGCCGCTGGTCGGTCGTGGACCGACGAGGCGAGGTGGTTTGTCCTCTACTCTGGAAAGTGGGAGAAGGAGGAGCACAACAACATCCTCGAGTTGCGCACCATCGTGGGGCAACTCCGACACGCTTCACGATCGACGAAGATGTGGCGAAAACGGGTCTTGGTTTTCAGCGACTCTCTGGTCTCCATGGGGGTCCTGGTGAAAGGGAGGTCGTCGGCAGCAGGGTTACTTCATCTTGCGAGACAGGCAGCCGCGGTGTCGCTCGTTTGTGGCATCAAGCTGGTCCTGCGGTGGGTGGCCCCGGGGGGCAACATAGCCGATGGCCCGAGTCGTGGGCTACCAATGGGGGCAGCAGAGGCGACCAAGGAGGAGCACAAGTGGAGGTACACGCCGAAGAGAGCACGGGCTTTCTTTACGGGAGCTAGTCAAGCGAGGTCCATTCATGTTGTGGAGAGGACGTTGGAGGCCCCGACCTGACCGACGGGGCGCGTGACGTTTGTGGGTTCGAAGTTCTGCTTGAAGATCGAGGCAAATCCAGGTCCGCCTTGGGCGGCCTGCTTCGCGTCGCCATGGCCGTCGGCCATCACCCTGGGCACCTGCACGGTTGACTTGCCCCCGCGCAGGCAACAGCGAGTGGCGGTGGCGGCGAGCCAGTTTTGCTGGGTGAAGCATCGTTTGTTTGGTCCACAGACACGAGCAGCAGTTCTTCACGGGCTACGTTATCTTCGAGGTGGATGTTGATATGGTTCCTTTGCGCCCACCTTGCGGAGGGGGCTCGCCAAACGTCAAGGCCGCCCCCTCTCGCCAAGAAGGGGGCACCCGCCTGGGAGAACGCCAAGGGCCAGCACCTGCGGCATAACAATCGGCTAACCATCCACGCGGTGGACGATGTGACCAACCTGGGCTACGAGAAGGCAGTACGAGAGTTGTTGGTGGATATAAAACGCAATGACCGACCTTTCTTTACGGTTCATGATAGAGACCGAGAGCTTGCATCGCATCTACCGGACATGTGTTACGTCAGGGAGTTGGGCTTTTCAAAAGGCTCGTACCTGACGAATGGGTTCATGCACATCTTCGAGGATCATCGTAATTTCTTGCCTCTGTCAGCCCGAGCCTTGAAGGCTTGGGAGAGGCAGCAGACTATACAAGAAGGTGAACCCATACCGTTCCAAGCCATGGGTTTGATCATAAAGCAGCTGTGCCGCATGGGCGCGACATTTGAGGCGTGTGCGGCAGTGGTCCAACTAGATGGATGGTTACGTGAACAAGACTGGGCCATTCTCAGACGCGGTGATATTTGTTTTGATAGTTGCGGCAACGTGGCCCTCACGTTAGGCAACCGTGCTCGCGGAAAGAAGGTCAAGACAGGTTCTGGACAGGGAGTACATATTGAGCTTACCCTCACCAAGGCGATGTTGAAGGAGATGGAAAAAGGAGTGAGTTCGGATGAGCAGGTGTTTCCCCATACTACAGATAAGTTTCGCAGGCAGTGGAATAGAGCGCTGGAGATTTTGAACATTTCCCACATGGGACCACCGCATGGGATACGACATGCGGGAGCAGCGCACTATGTTGCTAATAATGGAGATCTGGAATATGCCAGGCGACGCGGAAGGTGGAACACCGCATCAGCTTTGCAACGTTATACTAAAAAGCATGTGCTAATTCGACGACGGGCGGAGCTCCAGCAGCAGCAAATTTTAGATGGTGTCTCTTTCTGGGCCTCACCTGGGAAGGCTATGGCTGCTGCTACACGGTCTTCGCCCGCCGCCAGGCCCCCCTTCGCCGTGCGCCTCGCAGAGACCCTCTGGCAGCTGAAGGGGGACGGCGTGGATTTGGGCGTCATCTCCAGCCAGCCGATGAGGGCCGAGGTGGGCCGCCCGTCTTCTGGAGTGGCAGCCGCGACCCGTCGCAAGGGGTCGAGGTAGTTTTCGTGTAATTCGTGCTGGTCTGTGCGGGGCCCTGCGTTTACCTCTGGGGCTCGCATAGTAAACACCTGGGCCGAGCTTAAAGGGGGGTCGACTTAAGGTATACTGTTTAGGTTCTGTGTGTTCCCCACCCTCCCTCCCTGGCACTCGCGGTGCTAGGGCCTGTGCAGGCCAGCAAAGGGCTTTGGGCCTCTCTGGGGATAAGCCTCAGTGTTTGTGTTTTTTTTTATGTTCGCCCCTCGTGCGAGGGGCCCTGCAGGTCATGCACCGAACGCTCTCGGCACTGGGGCATCAGAGATGCCCTCACTGTTGCTTCTGCAGTACTTTGGGGTCTGACGACCCACACTGCCGCTCTGCTGGAAAATATTGGATCCGCGTGCATCTTTGCCTCGATTGTGATCGTCGGTGTCTCTTGTTTTCCTGTAGGCTTCCGCCTGTCCGTCGGACCCCCCCCAAGCTCCTGGCCCAGGTGGTTCCCCGTACAGCTGGAGATGAATACATGTTTTCTTAAACGCACTTTTATCTAGCTTGTACCCCCCTACCTGGGCCGTCCCCTTTGCTCCCTCTCTCTCTCTCTCTCTCTCTCTCTCTCTCTCTCTCTCTCTCGCGCGCTTAAGTTTCGGCCCCACCCACCCCCCCTGGTGGGGGGATAAGCCTCAGTGTTTGTGGTTTTTTGATGTTCGCCCCTCGTGCGAGGGGCCCTGCAGGTCATGCACCGAGGGCTCTCGGCACTGGGGCATCAGAGATGCCCTCACTCTTGCTTCTGAAGTACTTTGGGGTCTGACGACCCACACTGCCGCCCTGCTGGAAAATATTGAATCCGCGTGCATCTTTGCCTCGACTGTGATCGTCGGTGTCTCTTGTTTTCCTGTAGGCCCCCGCCTGTCCGTCGGACCCCCCCAAGCTCCTGGCTCAGGTGGTTCCCCGTACAGCTGGAGATAAAAGGGTGTCGTCGTGGTGGTGGCGGTGGTGGTGCAGGGGGGTGTCGTCGTGGTGGTTGCGGTGCTGCTGTTGGTGCTGGTGGTCGTGGTGGTGGTGGTGCTGCTGCTGCTGGTCGTCGCGGTGATGCAACAGCTGGTCGCGGTGGCGTTGCTGCCGCTGGTGCTGGTGGTCGCGGTGGTGGTGTTGCTGCTGTCGATGCTTGTCGTCGTGGTGGTGCTGCTGGTCGTAGTCGTTGTGCTGCTGCTCGTGGTGCTGGCTGCCGTCGCTCCGGTCGCTGCAGTGCTGCCTGCTCTCGGGGCACCCGCGGCGGAAGTACGCTCTGGTTATGATCGGCGCGACTTCGCCGCCACCCGCCCGCGCCATCTCTCGGTCAGCGTCCTGTCGCCAGTGCGGGCGCTGGAGCTGGGAGCACCCACCCCCCTCCAGGGCGCTTGTTGTGGTGGTGGGTGCTTGTTGTGGCGGTGGTGGGTGCGCTTGAGGTGGTGCCCTTGGCGCGGTGCTTGTTGTGGTGCTTGTTGTGAGGTTGCTTGTTGCTCGTTGTGGTGCTGGTGGGTGCGCTCGCGGTGGTGCGCGCGGCGCCGGGCCGAAGCGGGCGCGCTCCCCGAGTAGCCCCGCCCGCGCCATCTCCTTGTCAGCCTCGGTTTTCTTGCGCGGCCGGCGCGGGGCCTGACCGCAACGCGGCCGCCAAGGGTGCAGAGTAAAGTTGCTCTGGTCGGGGCGTCGCTGCGGCAGCTGGCCCTCGTCGCGCGGCGCCTGACCCTTGGCCGCCTCTTGCGCCCTTCGGGCGGCGGCCTGGACAAACCTTCTCCAAAACCTCTCTGTCAAGAACGCGCGCCGGTGGTCAAAAGCCGTCGCCTGCTTCACGATCGCGATGTGCTCGGCGATCGCGTCCTCTAGGTCTCGTCTCGCGGCTCGTCGGCGAGTCCGTCGAAAGCCTTTGCGAGCGAAAGCTGCCCGGCACGGCGCCTGCCCAGCGTCTCTTGCCTCGAGCGGCCCCTCTTGGCGAAGGCCGTGGGCGCGCCCTGCACGCGTGACTCCCTGCACGTCGCGGTGTCGATGCTGCTTCCAGTTGTCATGGTTGTGGTCGTTGCGGTGCCGCTCGGTGTGCGCGCGTTGCCCTTGGCGTTGCTGGTCCTGCTCTTGATTTGCCTCTGCCTCGGCGGCCCGCCGAAAACAGAGGGGCCCGAACGACTCACTCCTGATCAAAGTGGGCCCCTGCCTGAGCTGGCTGCTCTTCCTCGCGCAGGCCTCCGAAGAGCAGCGACGCCCGCCCACTACCTCCCACAGGCCTGGTGGAGGGCCGGGGTCAGGCGGGAGCTCCGCCGTGCCGCTCCTCTCCTGGCGGGGTCCGCCTGCGCGGTTGCCCCCGCCGTCTCCTCTTCCTCCCCTCTCCTGGCGGGGTCCGCCTGTGCGGGTGCCCCCGCCGCCTTCTTTGCCTCCCTCCTTCCTTTGCGGCGCTGCCTCGCGTGCCTCCCCCTGAGGCGTTGCTCCTGCGCTCGCCTTGCGCGCGCGTCGCCCCCCCTCTCGCCGCGCCGCCGCTGCTTCCCCCGAGCGGCGACGCGGCAAGTCGGCATGCATGCAAGCTGGCCCAGGCGTGGGCGCCATCGCGCGCGGCTGGGCCCCGACCCCCCCCCCTTCGAGCCCCCTTGAGCCATGGGCCCCCTGAGCCAACATGGACCCCTTGAGCCAAGCTGCGCTCCTCGCCCGCACTCTGCTGCGTCAGCCGGGCCGCCGCGGTGCGTCTCAGGCGTGCCGGCGCCGCCAACCCACACGTCTGTGCTCAACGACAAATGCCCTGCTGGTTCGAAGCCGCCCCGGTTCCACATGCGGCACTTGCCGAGGTTCGCCTCGATCCTGGCCCACTCGAGCTTGGCAGCGGTAACCACGCGGAAAGCCTCTGTGGCGCGCTCTGGTATGCAGACAATGTAAACAACCCCCCCCCCACCCCCCCCCCCCCCCAATATATATATATATATATATATATATATATATATATATATATATCCCAGCAAAGCAACCGAACAGCGATGTGTAGATACATATATGAAAGCATTCCCGTTAAGATTCAAATGAAAATCCAGTTGTAGAATTCTGCTGTTCTCGCAGTCGTAGTCGCATTCGCGATGACAGTCGCAGCGGCAACGGCAGTCGCAGTCACAGCCTCAGCCTCAGCCTGCCTCAGCCTCAGCCTCAGCCTGCCTCAGCCTCAGCCTGCCTCAGCCTCAGCCTCAGCCTGCTTCAGCCTCAGCCTCAGTCTGCCTTCAGCCTCGGCCTCAGCCTCAGCCTGCCTCAGCCTCAGCCTGCATCAGCCTCAGCCTCAGCCTCAGCCTGCCTCAGCATCAGCCTGCCTCAGCCTCAGCCTCAGCCTGCCTCAGCCTCAGCCTCAGCCTGCTTCAGCCTCAGCCTCAGTCTGCCTTCAGCCTCGGCCTCAGCCTCAGCCTGCCTCAGCCTCAGCCTGCCTCGGCCGCAGCATCAGCCTGCCTCAGCATTCAAAATGTGGCCCAGGAACGGAGTTCTGGGAACTAGAAGAACACGAAGTGGCCTACAGTTGGCTGGGAATGGAGTTCTGGGAACTCGAAGAGCACGAAGTGGCCTACAGTTGGCTCCGGGCATTCAAAATGTGGCCCGGGAATGGAGTTCTGGGAAGTCGAAGAACACGAAGTGGCCTACAGTTGGCTCCGGGCATCCAAAATGTGGCCCGGGAATGGAGTTCTGGGAAATCGAAGAGCACGAAGTGGCCTACAGTTGGCTCCGGGCATTCAAAATGTGGCCCGGGAATGGAGTTCTGGGGGGTCGAAGAGCACGAAGTGTGTGACTGTTAGCGAAAAGCAAACCCGGCTCTGTTCCCGGTTCTCCAGAATGTGTCCCAGGGATGGAGTTCTGGGAGGTCGAAGAGCACGAAGTGTGTGACGGTTGGCGAAAAACGATTCCCGGTTCTCCTCCCCGGCACCCGCCCAGACCCCCCCTGCGGAGTCATGATGCTCTCTTTTGGCCCTACTAGAAACCTATCAGCAAACGCTGTTAAGTAAAAATCAGCGTCTCGCCCAGCTGAAGCTGAGCGCGGGCTCTCTCCCGGGCGCCGTGCTGAGCCAGGGAATGCAGCGCCGGCATGAGCGGGTCGCCTTGCTCTCCGCCTTCTCCCTGCCTCACCTCGTGCGCGACTGCTGCATCGCCTGTCCAGAGGTACGTCGACGGCTGGCCGCAGGAGAGCAGAACGAATGGGACCATGGCGGAGGCCTCCCGCAGCGAGAGGAGCTTCTCGATCATGCGGTCGCGGAGCACGTGGTCGAAGGCCCCAATGCCGTCGATGCTGACGATGGTCGCCGCGGGGTCGGAGTCCGCGGCCGCTTCGAGGAAGTGGGCGGCGCTGTCTGTGCCCGCTCTCGTCGAAAGCGCGCGCTGGAACGGCGCGCAGGCGCCGTCCATCTCAGACCCAAACTGCCGGGAGAGGGCGCTGCCCACGAGCCGGCGGAAGGCGTCGCCTGCAACAATGCCTCGCGCGCGGCCGTTGTCCTTCAGCAGCGCCGCCATGCGGCCTGTGCCCAGGGCGCGGGCAACGCTCGCTGGGATCTCGGCCCGCGCGTCGCGCTCCGCCACGGCAGCTTGCAGCTCGAGCGTCTCGTCTTCGTCCAAGGCCAGCTTGAGCATTGGAACTCGGGTCGCCTGCAACTCCCCGGCAAGGCAGGGGAAAGGGAGCCCCCCGCCGCGCCCAAGGTGGCCCGCCAGCTCCGCGAGCCGCGTGGCAGAGTTCGGGCCGTCGCCCCACCTGTGGTTGCAGAGTGGGCACGCTGCGCCCTCTACCCGGCTGGAATCGCCGCCCGAGTTCCGCAGGTGTGCGAGTCCGCGGCGGAGAGGGCGAAACGGGGCCAGACAGGCCGCGTGGAAGCAGTGCGGGACGCGGCCGCAGTCGGGCCATTGCACCCTCGAGTCGTCGAGCGGCTCCTGGCACATGTGGCAAACCTTGCTGCTCCGGCTCCAGCGCACAGCCATGGCAGCAGGCGTCGGCTCTCAACGACCGCGCACACGACGAGAGCGACCACCACGACAGCGACCAGCAGCAACACACACCAACGCCACCGCCACGACAGCGCCCAACAGCAACACCACGACAGCGACCGGCAGCGCCGCCACCAGCACCAGCACCAGCAGTGACACTGGCAGCACTGCCTGTACCACACCAGGGAGGGACCAGCGAGACGCGCTGTGCGGCCACCGCGGACAGCGCGCGGGTGAGGCGGGGCCACCCAGGGCCACCGGACAACGACGCTGCCCCAGCCACGCCGCCGCGCGGACGCTCGCAAGCGGACCTGCCCGAGCCAGCGAGCGAGGTTTCGGGCGAATCCGCGCCCTGGCTGGCGGAAGCCGAGACTCCCCCTCGGGAGCTCTTCGGTTCGCCAGGCCGGTCTCTGTCGCCGCTGCCTGCCGGACAGAGCCACTTTAGCGCCGTGTTCGGACAGGCGCCTGCGGCCGGATGGGACTTCTCTGGGCCGTTCGCGCCGCCGCGGGAGACAGCCGAACGCGTGGCGGCCGAGGAGCAGCAAGAGCCGCAGCAACCACAGCAGGGGGCTGCCGTCGCTCTGGTCGCCGCGGGACTGCCTGCCCTCGCGCGCTCCTCCCTCAACCTCGATCTCGAAGTCAATCCGGGAGTCTGGGTCAGTGCAGCGCTGGGTGGTGCTCGTGGTGCTGCTGGTGGCTGTCGTGGCGGTGGTGCTGCTGCCGTTGTTGTTCGCCGTCGTGGCTGTGGCGGTGCTGCTGGTGCTGCTGGTCGCCGTCGTGGTGCTGCTCGTTGCTGTCTTGGTCGCCGTCGTGGTGGGCGCCGTCGTAGTTTTCCTCCGCCTGTGGCCGCAGTTGGGTGCTGGCTGCTGTCGCTCTGGTCGCTGCGGTGCTGCCTGCTCTCGCGGCGCCCGTGGCGAAAGTGCGCTCTGGTCACGAGCGGCGCGCCCTCGCCGACCCCCGCCCGCACCATCTCTCGGTCGTCGTCGTCGTCGTCGTCGTTGTGCTGCTGCTTGTGGCGCCACTGTTGGGAGTCGTAGGGCCTCTTGGTGCTGGTCGCTGTGTGCGCGTGCAGTGGCGCTGGTCGTTGGCTGCGTGCTGCGGTGCTGGTCGTTGTCGCCGCCGTGGTTTCGTTTCGTTTCGCGTTCATACGACACCACCGGGTCCCGCGCCGGGCGCCCGCCGCGCGCCCGCCGGACGCCCGCCGCCCGGCCCCGGGCGCGCCGCCCCTCACAGCTGCCGCAAGCAGCCGCTCCGAGGGAGGATATGGACGCCGCCAGGCGGTGGTCTCTCACACCCCCTCGCGCCCCCGCATCTGCAACACCTCCAGCTGCCCTCCCCGCCCGACCTGGGCGGACAGCGCAGGTCCTCACCGGGGCAGGGAGGGGTGGAGGGTGGGGGGAACGCCGCTCTCACCACTGACTCACAGTGGACAGCGCGGATCCGCGAGAAAGCCGCCCCCCCCCCCACCACGTTGGACACGAGGCGGACGGACAGCCGGGCGGCGCTTGGCCCTTGCGGCCTCTCCCCGCAGAGTACTCATCGTGCGACACGCCTCTGCGGGGGGCTGGCCAAACGCCAGGGCGAATCGCAAGCCACCAGCCCCCTCCGAAAACGGAGGAGACGCGCGAGGCGGGAGCGGCAGAGGAGGCGCATCTATGGCACGGCCCGCTCGTGCCCGAATCGGCCCTGTGGTCTGCAGGGCGGACCGGGCTGGCCCCGTCAGACCAGCCAGGGAAAAATGGCACGACGACGACGACGACGACGATCACAAGTCACCAGCTCCCTCCGCGAACGGCGGAGACGCGCGAGGTGGGGGCGGCGGAGGAGGCGGCGGGGGAGGCGGGGGCGGGGCCGGCCAAGCAGCTTGCATCACCGCAGTTCCTACATAACTGACGTGCCCTGCACGGGCACGCGAGGGAAGACCCTCGCAGAAGAGGACCTGCAGGGCCAATTCTGGGGCAACGTCTTGGAAGCGCGGGCCGTCTCGCGCCAGCAGGTCCTGGTGCACTGCCGTGGCCCGGCACGTCACGAGGGGATGGTCAAGGCCCACGTCCAACGCACCGCACGCACCGCACCGAGGGAGCGTGGCCGGTAGCCCCCCCTGGCCAAGCACAGAAAGGGCCCAACAACCCGTCATACGCGTGACCGCCCACACCCGGTAGGGCTTCCAAAAATATGGGGACGCCCCCCACCCCAGGCCCAGCTGCCATCAGCTACAACTCTGGGATCAACGCGTGCGCGAAAAGCGAGCAGTGGCAGCAGGCTCTCCCACTGCTCAGCGAGATGCGGGAGGCGAAGGTGGAGCCAAGTGTCATCAGCTACAGCTCTGGGATCAGCGCATGTGCGAGAGGCGAGCAGTGGCAGCGGGCTCTCTCCCTGCCCAGCGAGATGTGGGAGGCGAAGGTGGAGCCAGATGCCATCAGCTATAGCTCCGGGATCAGCGCGTGCGCGAAAGACGAGCAGTGGCAGCGGGCTCTATCACTGCTCAGCGGGATGTGGGAAGCGAGATCGGAGCCGAATGTCATCAGCTAGAGCTCTGGGATCAGCGCGTGCACGAAAGGCGAGCAGTGGCAGCGGGCTCTATCGCTGCTCTGCGAGATGTGGGAAGTGAGGTCGGAGCCAGATGCCATCAGCTACAACTCTGGGATCAGCCCTGGGATCAGAGCGTGTACAAACGGCGAGCAGCGGCAGCAGGCTCTCCCACTAATAGCGCTGCTCGCCGAGACGGTGGACGCGAGGCTGGAGCCAGACGCCATCAGCTACAACGCTGGGGTCAGCGCATGCGAGAAGAGGGGGCAGTTGCAACAAGCATTTTCATTCATTTCATTTCGCGCTCCTGCAGCGGTCGCGGGTCTCCGCGCCGGCGCGGGCTACGTCGGCGCGCGACCCCCGGCCGCTGCGGCTCAGCGTCGCTGCCCGCGGCGGGGGCACGCCGCGCTGAGCCTTCCTGCCGACGAAGTGGAGGGGCGGTCTTTCACGCCCCATCCTTCCCCCGCAGGTCTCGGGCGGCAAAGCTCGGCCCCATCCCACAACAATCAGCTGCGGGGCGACGCCGCGAAGGTGAGACTCGGCCGCTCGCCTCGCAACCCAGTGGCAACGGCGGCGCCCGTAAAGGGCCCCCCCCCCCCCCCTCGCTAGGCACCGAGGCTCGAGAGAGAGAGAGAGAGAGAGGAGAGAGAGAGAGAGAGAGAGAGAGAGAGAGAGAGAGAGAGAAGAGAGAGAGAGAGAGAGAGAGAGAGAGAGAGAGAGAAGAGAGAGAGAGAGAGAGAGAGAGAGAGAGAGAGAGAGAGAGAGAGAGAGCGAAAGAGAGAGAGAGAGAGATGAAAAAAAAAAAAAAAAAAAAAAAAAAAAAAAAAAAAAAAAAAAAAAAAAAAAAAAAAAAAAAAAAAAAAAAAAAAAAAAAAACGAGCAACGAGCAACGGACAGGCGCACAAGTGCTTTGAGACGCGCTCGGGCCCTTTAGCTGTCACTGGAAGTAGACGAGGAGGACGAGGAAGAGCAGGGAGAAGAAGAACGGCGCGGAGCAGCCCGCACAATGGATCGGCCCACGAACGAGACGCGCATCACGCGCTCACTGGCGCCACCGCCCTCGCAGAACAAAAATTGCATGAAAAGGTCACTGCCTACAGGCCGAGGCTGGCGGTCAGGCCCCAGAGGAAAGATCTCACGCCGTTGCACCGCAAGCGCTGGGCACACCGCCAATGCATGACGCAAGGACGCCTTGCGAAGCCCACATGCCCGGCATCTCTCAAGGGCGCATGGGTGGTCATCGCCCCCCAACACAAAAAGCGAGCGGCCAAGCGCCAGTCATACGCGCCACAGCCCACAATTGAAAGTGTTTCCAAACGTGAGGCCCAGACTCCCACGCGAGGAGGGCAGGGTCAGGGAGGGAGGGCCCAGGGCACAGGTCGCAAAAAGAACGGTTAAAGGCTTCGAGCTTCCGAGACGCGGCCGCGACAAAAGCCGCCCGGTCGTGCTGGAGCAAGGCCGGGCGCACGCAACTTAGCCGGCACTCCCTCAGCACCTCCTTCCGGGCAGCGCGATCCCCCCGCGCAGCCTCGATCCTCTCGGGCGGAAACATGGCGCGGCATAGCAGGTCAGCAGGCGGGGAGGGCAGGCGGCCCAGAAGCCGAAGCGCCGCGGTCTCCCATGTCGGGGTGCCCATATCCTTCGCCGCGCGAAGGACTCCGGCCGCTGGGTGATCGCAGGGCAGCACCTGCAGGCGCGCCCTCGCCATGATTACCCTCTCCAAAAAACGTGTGCCGAGCCGCATTGGCCACCCGCACTGCGCGACTACAACAGCATGCTTGATGGGAGGGCCTCTTTGGCAGCCCAACAGACGTCGACCCCAGTTCACTTGGAGCCTATTGAGGGCGGCCTCCGCCCCTGGCGTGCCCGCTAAAAGCGGGGCAGCGCATAGCACCACGGATTCCACGCGCGAGGGGCCTGGGCGGCTGCGACAGGGATAAAGAACCCCCCGCTTTGCGCAGCGCGGAGCAACTTGCCGAAACAATCATTCCCCATCGCCGCAACCTCACGGAGCAGGGGAAGAAAGGAAAGATCCCCGTCAACCAGGACTCCGAGCAGGCGCTTCACAAGCACTACGGGGCAGCCGGCGTGCGGCGGGGGTAGCGCCCCAAAGATCGGAAGCACGCAAGTCTTTCCAACCCCATAATTAAACTGAGACTTCATCCTCCTGGCGCACCGCGTGCATGCGGAGGACGCCTCTTCGGACAACACAGCGAAAACGGCCCCTGCTGACGGACAAGACGTCGTGATGTCGTCGACGAACTGGACAGGAGGGAGGTGATGCGACCCTGTGGCCTCCACCAGCGCCACTCTGTCCGGGAGTGATGGTATTGATCGTAACGCGTGGGAAAGAAAGGCCTCAGCACGTGGCCAGGGGGCGCCTTCTTGCGCAGCGATGCAGGCAGCCTGCGACACTGCCGAGGCAGACAGAGAGAAATCCCGAGAAGGCATTGCAACATCAACTGATGCACGCACCGCGTCATTGGCATCACGCAAGGCCAAACGAGCCAAGAGAGGGACGCGAGAAGCGCACCCCCCAGGCATGGCCTGTTCGATCTCCACAGGGAGAGCGCGCAGCTGCGCATTGAAAGCGTGGACCGAAAAGCGTCGCCCTTGCGCGGTGCCGCAACCTAAAGCCAAAAAAGGCGTGAGCAAATCGCGGAGCCCTACCACCTGATGAGCTTGCGCAAAGACATCGTCAAGCATCAGCCAGCCGGCTCCCCGAACACCCGCGGCGAAGACGCCCAAGAGCATCCCGTCTATGGAAGCGACGTCGAAGGCCCATTTCTCGTCTGCGATCGCCCACCAGGTTGGAAGGTCCTGTGCTGTTCTGAGTTGGGCGTTCATGACGAGCGCAATTACCAAAGACATGGCGTCGCCGACGCCTCCCTGCTGGGCTGGACCACAGTAAGCCTCTATGCAGTGGGAGTTGCGCGCCAGCCAGGCCGCGTCTTGAACCGACGCCATGTCAGAGGCAAATGAAACTGGACGCAGGGCAGAGAGCCGACGCACTACCGCTGGCCCCGATTTGCGGATCGGGGAAAACTGCCTCAGCGACCAAAGACGCGAGGTAACGCACAGGGCACACGCCAGGTTCAACAGGGCTCGCGTGAGACGGAAACCCTCCTCAACCTTGGCACGCACCGCCGCGTTGCACATGCGCACGGTTCGCTCGCCTGGCTTGAGCAGCGCAGGGGCCGCCTCGACCTCCTCTTCCGAGTACGGCTGCTCTGGCCCCGCCTGGCCGGAGCTCGCGCCAGCGCGACGGATGGCAGCGACCTGGCTTGACATGCGCGTGCGTTCGGCTGGGTCGCGCGGGAAGTCATTCTCGGCGCGCGAGCAAAGGTCCCTACGGATGGCGTCGAGCATCTCAACTGTCGAGAGATCCGCGCCAGAAGACTCGTCCACTAGCTGCATGTCGAACCGGGCTGAGGACTTGAAAACGCCCGTGAGGAAGCGTTCTGCCGCGCCTGCGTTCGCGTCCCTAAAGGATAAATACCGGTGGACCGCTTTGCGCCGCTCCTGCCACGCAGCAGTCTCCACGGCGGACTTGTGCGCCTCGTGCGTCGGGAAAGACGCGGGACTCAAAGGAGCTCGTGAAGGCGCGCGCCCCTCGCGAGCACCAACGCGGCTCACCTTCGCGGCCCCGGCAGCGTGACCTACTAAGACGCAAGTGGCGTCCCTCGCCCAAGCCGCGCTGTTGAGCACAGCTCGGCGCTGCAGACGAGTGGCGTTACCCCCAAACCAGGGCGACCTAAGCCACGTGCTTCTGGCGGCCTGCTCCACGGCGTCCGCTAGCACGCCCAGCAGATCCGAAATACTTTCGAGCGCGGACGTCCACTCGCCCCCAGACGTCCAGGACACTCGCGCAAAGCCCGCAGACCACGAAAGGGCCGGGGAGAAGGGGACGTCGACCTGGACAAGCTTGTGGTCCGATAGGCCCACGAACTCATCAAAGACAGACACAGGAAGGTAAGCTTCGGCAGGCCCCAAGAACAAATCAATCGTCGCGCCACAAACGTGAGTAGGCAAAGGGGGGTTGTAAGCGCGGAGCCCTGCGTCATCGAGCCACGCCTGGATCTCGCGATCTGGGGCTCTCTGTCGACAATGGGGGCAGAGGCACCCAACGGCGTGGGAAGCGCAGTACGACAAGTGGAGGTTCGCATCACCCCCGATAAGCAGGCGAGCAGCAGGAAAGCGACGTCGCAACAGCCGCACGTGGGCAACGATGAACGCCCAAGTGTCCCGGTCCCCGCCGTGGACAGGGTACATTGCGCACAGGACGGCGCTAGGGGTGGTCTCATCGCCTGCGCCCCACAGCTCAAACCACTGCTCGCGAGTGCTGGAGATTTCGGGGAGCGGCCGGAAAGCATGCTCCAGTTCAGGGCGCAGAAACAAGCCGACGGAGTCCCAGCCAGAGGACGTGGGCCCTTCCCACAGAAAAGGGAAACCAGGTGGCAAAGAGGCGCCGGATGGAAAACGCGCGCCTGGAAGAATGCACGCGTCGACATCCCGCTCTACCAGCGCGTGCGCGACGGCTTCAAGCCGCCACTCGAGCAACAGATCCGAACCTAGTTGCAGGAAGCCCGTGCGCCCCGGGTTGAGGATTGCCAAGCGAAGGCTGGATTTCGTGGAGGGGCCTGGCCGACGCCCAAACTCACCTGCTCCGACAACTGACGGGTGCAAGCCGCCTACGTACGGGGAGGCAACTGGCGATCCAGTCGCCGGATTTGCCTCCAGCGTTGGGACAATCTCCCAGCGTAGAAACTGCTCGAGCTCTTCGGCAATTGCCCACAACAAAGACGTTTCAGTGCCCGCTTGCCGAGTGACCTCAAGCGGGCGTGGCGGCGCTAGCTCTAGCAAAGCCAATGCATCTAACAGTGCGGCCGTCTGCTCACAACGTCGGCTCCCCACCGCCGCCCAACGGATAACTTTATCTCGCAGTGGCGCGAGCACCCGATCAACCTGATGCTGCCGAGCAGCCCGCGGGTCCGCCTCCATTGGGTCCGCGGGCGAGGGCGCCGGCGGGGGCGACCGACGGGGCCTGCTCGCCGGGCCCGCCCGCCCGAGCTCGGTGGCAGCACGCGGTGGCAGAGGGCGCGAGAACGGAGAGGACGACCGTAGGAGAGACAGAGCAAGACCGCCGGCGTCGCACGGGCATGCGCGAGCGATCTGCGGCCTTGCTCCATGGATGGCAAACGCGAGCTCCAACTTACAAGAAACGCGGGGACAAAACAAAAGACAACGAGAAGGGCGAACAAGAGACTCGACAGCAGGACCTCCTCCCAAGCGCCACATCTTCGTGGACTCCTCCCACTCCTCCCACTGGCACAGGTTCCACCAGAAAAACAAAGAGAGAACGACAAAGTAGGGCAACAAAAAGCAAGCAACGCGCCACGAGACCAAACGACGACGACGACGACGACGACGACGACGCCGAAGACGACGAGGGAGGCGAAGGCGACGGAAGACGACGGCAACGCCGGCGAGGCAGGCCGACAGATTTGCAAGAGCGCAGCGCCGTCTTGCAAAAATGGCGGCTGGCATTTTCAACCTTTGAAGGCGACAGGGGAACAAGACGGCAAGAAGGCAGCAACGCCGGCAAGGCAGGCCGACAGATTTGCAAGAGCGCAGCGCCGTCTTGCAAAAATGGCGGCTGGCGCTTCCAACCTGAGAGGACGACGCGCGAAAAAGGAGCAAGAGTAATCGAGGGGTCACAGGCTCAGCCATCTTTTTCCAAGCGCATCGCGTGCCTCCTGCCGCCTGTCAAGGAGCCGCCGCTGACAACCAATATAATCAGGCACTACCCTGGAGCATGGCAACGACCGCCCCTGCAGGGGTACGCGCGGAAGGCCCCGCGGCCCCCGCCCCACCCCACTGCCGACGCCGCCGCCGCCTAGAAGGCTGGCGTCAGGTACGCGCCGAGCGTCTACGCAAGCGGAAGAAAAAGGCAGGGGCAGAGAACAGGACAAGCGGGGGGGAGGCCAAAATGGCTGAGCACGATGCGCCCCGGAACTCAACGCCTGCCGAGCAAGTCGCCCACTGACCACCGGGTGGACCTGCGCCGGGCACCCGGGGCCGGAGCGCGCACTGGAGCCGCAGCGGACTTAATGTCCGTTACGTGGCCGAGGAACAGCAAAAGCTGATCTAAGCAGGCTTCAAATGCACCCCGTTTGCCCTTAACTACGAGTTAAGTGAGATACGCGTGCACTCAACGGAGGAGGAGGAGGAGAGGAGGGGACGAGAGAGGGACAGGACAGGGCGAAGGTATTTTCACGGCAGCGTGGCGACGCGCATCTCCGCCGAGCGTGGGCCCTGATGGCCCCACGCTCAACGCGAGCGCGTGGGCCCTGACGGCCCGCGCGCTCGCGCTCTGGCACGCCTGCGGCCGCTCGGCCGACGCAGGCGTCTGGGAGCAAAGCGGGGTGGGTGGGCACCCGCGCGTCGGCCAGAGCCGAACGCTACGGACCCAAAATGGCTACCTGAGCCCACACCCCCTCCCACTTAACCTGCAGTCTACAACCAATCAGACTATACAAGTTAAGTGAGATACGCGTGCACTCAACGGAGGAGGAGGAGGAGAGGAGGGGACGAGAGAGGGACAGGACAGGGCGAAGGTATTTTCATGGCAGCGTGGCGACGCGCATCTCCGCCGAGCGTGGGCCCTGATGGCCCCACGCTCAACGCGAGCGCGTGGGCCCTGACGGCCCGCGCGCTCGCGCTCTGGCACGCCTGCGGCCGCTCGGCCATGAGAAAAGAAAGACGCAGCCGCGCGCGCGGGGACGCCCCGCCCGAGTGCGAGGGCGGAACCAGAGGCTGCAGGAGCCTCGCGCGCGCGGCCACTTGCCTGCAACCTGGAGGCCTTCCGCGCCCGCGCACCCAGAGCGCGGGCGCGGCGCGTGCGCGATGCGCGCAAAAGAACCGAAAGGAGGCGGCGCACGAGGCGCCGGGCGCAGAGCGCAAGTGCGGCCCCGACCGCGCGGCGCGCAAGACGCGCAGCACGGCCGGATCCAGGAAGCACGCGACGTGCGCGCACGTTAAACTCCTCCCAAGAGAGAGGATCGCAGGCGCCACCTGCGTACCGTAGGCTAAAAGAAAGAAGATCACAGGCGCCACCTGCGTACCGTAGGCTAAAAGAAACAAGATCGCAGGCGCCACCTGCGTACCGTAGGCTCAAGGATCGCAGGCGCCACCTGCGCACGGTAGGCTGAGAGCAGGGCTGGCTCACTCACAGGCCGCCGCCTTCAGCCCGCGCCCGCGATGCCGCGGGCGCTGGCGTCGGGGCACGGGGGGGAGTTCCACGCCTAGATGGAGGGCGTGTTCCCCCGGCGGTCGCGGCTCTCGTCTCCGCTGCGGTCTCCGCCGCGCTCACTGGGGTCCCGGGGGCTGCTGCCATCGCCGCCCCTCGACGCGCGACCGTCCGCGCTGGGCCAGTCACGCTCACTCCGGCCGCGGCTGCCCTGGTCGCCCTTGGAGTGGCCGCCCTTGCCGCTCTTGTCGCCCTTGCCGCCGCTCTTGGAGCCCTTGGCGGCCTTGCCGGAGTACTTGCCCTTGACCTTGCCGCCCTTGCCGCCCTTGTCGCCCGCGCCCTTGCCACGCCAGGCTGGGATCCCACCCCCGCCCGCGGCAGCCTCCGCGGCGGCAGCACGCCGCCGCTTTTTCTCCTGCTCGTACCAGCCGCCGCGAGGAGCGCGAAGCTGCCCAGCGTGCTTCCCGGTCTTACGCCGCGTGCGGCCGGGCGGGGTGTCGCCGCGCCGCGCCCACGCTGGGTCCCGCGCCAGACTGTGGCTGGGCGACCTCTCGCGCTTGGGCCGGTGGCGGCTGGGCGACCTCTCACGCTTGGGCCAGCTGAGGTCGCCCGGCGGGCGGTCCCCCTCAGCCTCCGCACCCGTGGCACCCGTGCTGGGGCGCTCGCCATGGCCGGCACTGGGGCCCGGCGCCTCCCGCACGGTGTGGCCGCTCCGCCGGGCCTTCTCCACCACCGTCTTGGGTTTGCCGAAGGCGACGCGGCAAGCCTCGCAGTAGCTCACGTCGCACCCCTTACAGTGCCACCGCAGGGCTCCGCTGTTAGCTCCGCCCGCGGGGCACATCTCGCAACCCCAACCGTCTCCCGGGTCAAAGGAGCTCCAGCGCATCTTGAGTGCGCACGTCGGGCAGGCAGGCGGCTGGATGGTCGGGCCATCCTCCCCGTCGCTGCCTGGGTCAGGGCCGCGAGGCCGGCTCGCCCACTCCGTGACCACCGTGCACGGGTCCGTCTTGTAGAACCGATAGTTCGACCTCATGCACTCCCGCGCGCGCTTTGCGTCAGCGCGGCGCTGGAACTCCACCAGCACGCACGGCTCCCGCTTGTGGCGGTGGTCGTACAGGAAGGCGATGTGTTTGACGACCCCGAAGGGCACGACCACCTGCCTGACCACCTCGGCATCGACGTGGTGCGGTACCCGCTCGATGCGGATGATGGACTCGCCCTCGTCGTGCTGGTCACTGGGCTGCTGCTGGGCGCCCTGGCGCTGCTCCTCCTTGCGCCTACGGCGGCTCCGCGAGCGCGGCTGGCGCTGGGGCGGACCGTCCCCCGCGCCTGGCGCCTCCTCCACCTCGGTCTTCACCTCGAAGGACCGCGGCGGCGCCCCCCCGCTCTTGGGCTTCAGGACGGCCTCACGCTTCACGATGTCGGCCTTCGGGGGGGCGCCGCCCGTCTTGGGTTTCAAGACGGCCTCCTCCTCCTGTCCCCTGCGCCCGCGATCGCGAGGCGCATCGCGCTCGCGATCGCGGCGCCTCGCGCGCGAGGGCGAGCGCAAGGGCGCAGGGCGCCTCTCGCGCTTGCGGACCTCTTCGGCGAGGCGCTCCTGGCCCGGCGACCGCGCGGGCCGCGGGCGCGCCACTGGAGCGCCTTTGCTCTGGCGCCGCGCGGCAGCCTGGATGGCCGCACGCGCCAGCGCCGCGGTGACCGCGTCCTCTCCCGCCTCGAGGACCGGGGCTGGGGTCGACTCCCCTCGCCCCTGCTCGAGGCGTCGTCGTCGGTGAGCTCCACGACCGCCTCCGCGTCCACTGTGCGCATCATGTCGAGCAGCCCCTTGTTGTGCTTGCAGAGCTCGCGGAGCTCCGGCATGGGCTGCCCCTGGAACTGGGCCAAGGCGAGCGCCAGCTTGGCCGCCTGGCGCTGGACCTTGATATTCGGCCCCGCGCCCACCCCCCACGCGCCCCGCTTGCCGTCGACGATCACCAGCTGGCCGTGGTCCTCGCTCGCCCCCGCGGCCAAGCAAGCCGCCGCGATGCACGGGGCTGCTTCGTGGTCGTGGTTGACCACCTCGACGAGGTCCTCGCTGTCCAGCTCGTTCACCACCGTGTACAGGATGTTGTGGGCGGCACTCCGGAGCTCGTCCGACAGCGCGGCCCCCGAGACGACGACGCCGAGGGGGTTCACCGCCATGATGCTGTAGTCATGGCCACGCGCCTTGCTCTGGTCCGGGGCCACCAGGCCCACCAGGAATCCCATGATGCACGCTGCCGGAGCGCGGGGCGAAGGCGCGGCTGGCGCGCGAGGCTGGGGTGCGCGCGCTGCTCGCGTGCCTCGCTCTGGAGTGGGAGATGGCTGCGGATGAGAGGACCAAGAGGAGGTGGGCGTGCCTGGGGCGATCGGGAGCGGTAGCGAAAGGGGGGTCGAGGGCGAAAGGTCCACCGGGATACCCCCACAACGCGAAGCCCCCGCCCTGACCTGAATACCCGTGGGACCCGCCTGCTGCTTTCCCACACGCCCGTTAACTCCTCGCCCTGGCTCGTGTCTCACCAAATCCTCCTCTCCTTCCCCCTCCATAGTTGACCCTGCTCGCGCCGAAGGGCGCGCCCAGGGGGGGCGCCCGGGCGCCCAGGCCGGGCGTTCCGAGGGCCTCAGATCGCTCCCAAACTGGGGCGGGTCGTTCCCGGCCAACTGGTCGGGGCGGGCACCGGCCGCGGCGCCGTCGTCACCGCGGGCGTCCGGGGCCAATAAGGCGTGGCCCTCCGCCATGCCTCGGGCGAATGGAGCCTGACGCCGATGGTCCTCCCAGAGGTATCCGTGGAAGGCGTCCGTGGACCACCTCCCGAACCTCTTGACCGCTTCCAGGTCGCGACAGGCGTGGTACAACGCCGTCGCGCCCCCGATGCGCAGGGAGTGGGATCCCATCTGGCCTGCGTCCACGCCGCAGGCGGCAGCCGCGAGTTGGAGGAGCCCCTGCACCTCCTCCCGCATAATCGGGTGGCCATCGGGCCGGCGGAACAGGGGGAGCCCCGCCTCGGTTCCTCGTCCAAACCGGTCCGGCAGCTCCCTCTGGAGGTCGGCGAGTGCGTCCACGACACACAACTCCACCCCCGAACGGTAATGGTTGCGTACGCAACCTGCGTTAAACTGGTCCGTCTTGGACGACGTGATCGTCAGTACTACCTCATCGCAGTCGCTGAGCCTTGCGCTGGGTGTACCTCCGCGCATCCCCTGTACGTCCTGCCCACGCACCACCCGTCCCATACTCCAGGAGCGGTCCTCTTGGACCAAATACTCCGACGCGCGGAGCATGAAAAAGTACCCCGTCATAAGCGCCGCCCATAGGATGGTCGCCTCCCGGCGCGTGGCCGTCCCGTGGGCGAACAAGTACTCTCGGAGCCAGCGCAACATCCGGGGCGTGGCCGGCAGCTTCCGTTTCGCCTTTCCGTCCCAGCGGCGGAGTCCCTCGATCGTGGTCCAGAGCCGGCGCCGATCGGAGGTCACATCCCCAAACCCGGCCAGGGTGTGGGCATATCGAATGGCGAACAGGCGCTGGCGGATGGTCGTGGCCCGCCTCTTCATCACCTTGTACAGGTACACGACATACCGGATGAGGTCATCCTCATCCGTAAGGCGGGCGTCCCGAGTCTCCCCCTGCAGGTATGGGCTCCGGCCTCGGAGCCTCCGCCAGAGTACCCAGTTACGCCACCCGGCGCTGTAATTGGCCCGCGTCCCTTCGGCAAGCTTGGCCAACATCGCCTCGGTGGCGGTCGCATCCAGCTCGCGGGGGTCGGTGAGTTCACCTTGAATCCCTTTCGGGGCGCCCCCGCCGGCGTACCGCCAGGCGGCGGGCTTCACCAGCGCGGGAGCAGGGGCGCTGCGGGTACGCCGACGGGCCTTGCGCGGGGGGGGGGCCTCGCCGCCCACGCCGTCCATGGCGCTTGGCCTGGGCATGCCCGCGCCTTCCGGAACAGCGAAGGTCACCGCCCCAACCCGCTCCCCGCCTGCCCCGTCCACCCCTGCTGCGGTGGACCGCGCGGTAGCAGGGGGGTCGAGCTGGTCCGCCAACCGAGCGGCGTCGTCCGTCGTCTTCCCCGCCTCCAGCGCAGCCTCGAATGGCCCGCTTGGGCGATCAGGGGCCTGAAGCCAGGCCTTTAGCCACAGCTTAACCATCTCGTCGTTAGCGAGTCGGTCGTGGTCGGGCCCGACGCCAGCGCGCGCCCCGGGTGCCTCGCCTGCGCTCGCTGCCTCTACGGCCTGCCTCAGCAGGCGCTCCGCCCACTGGAGCACCCAGCGGGCCGTGCGACGCGGGAGTGCACGAGCGGCCTGCCGCATGCGCTCGGCGATCGGCATACCTCCAAGGCCCAAGGCATCCCACAGCTCCGCCGTGCCCCCCTGGGCGCACCAGATTTCTTTCGGGTGCAGGGCTCGCACGGTCCAGCCGCCCTCGGACCCTTCCAGGATCAGGGTGTTCGCATAGCCCTTCAACGGGTCGGGCTTCGCCCGTGCCGTATGGCAGGGCCCGCGCGGATCATGAATCACCACGCGCTGGGCCCGCCCGCCTCCCGCGGGCTGCCATGTGCCCCGCGGCCAGGGCATCATGCGATCCCCCGTCGTCGAGATCCGAGGGTCCACGAGCAAGGTGCCGTTGTCGAGGTCCAGGCGGAGCTCATCCAGCGGCGGCCGCCCTGCCTCCTTCCAGAGCTGGCAGAGGCCGCGTGGCTCCACGCAGGGCTGCCCAGGGGGGGTACGGGGCTCGGTGCCCGAACCCGTTCCCCGCAACCCCAAACCTGGACCGCCCGCGCGCGTGCCGTGACGTCGCCGAAGTGTGTGCACAGTAGGCGCGTCTCTGGGGAGAGTGCCACATAGCCGAGGCGCCGTAAGCGCGCCCCTAGTCGCGCTGCAGCGTAGTTGACGGGGGCGTCGAGCAGCACGGCCAGTGGCCGAGTGATGATCAGTAGCCGCTCCAGGCCCGTCGCTTCGCGTCCACCGGGGTCCTCCGATAGTGACACGCACAGCCAGCGGGTCCGTGGGGCCCCAGTGGGGTCCTTGGGGTGGTCCCCGTCGTCCGGGTCCCATCGGTCACCGACATCCCACGGCGCTAGCAGCGCCGACCCACCGAGGCTCTCCCATGCCTCCCCAAAGGGGGGCCACGCGGTTCCCACTTCTAGCAGCCGCGCCCCCTCGACCTGCAGGGGGGCGTAGCGTGGTAGGGCCTCCCGGGCTCCTTTGACTTGGAGTGCAGCCGCGCGCCAGGGCCCATCGTCTCCTGGCATCCGCAGCTCGCGCTGGGCGGCCTCCTCCACCAGCTCGCCCCACGGTGCTGCCGGCGACAGCTCGGTCCATCCGGCCTCCGCCATCCGCTGGCGTACCTCCTCCACCGTGGCACGAGTAATGAAGTCGGCCAGCTCGTTGTGGTAAGTCCGTAAGTAAAGCCCGTCCAGGACCCGGAACTTGTACCGTAGCTCCAGCATGGCCAGGACTCGAAGCAGGTGGCGCGCCACCGCGTTCCGTGCCCGGCGGCGTCGCAGCCAGCGGCTGACATTGCTGTTGTCAGTGACGTACGGCAACAGCAGCTGGAACCAGTCCGGGCCCTTCTCGGCCGCCAAGGCTATCAGGCAGAGGAGTTCGACCACCGCGATGATCTCCCCCTCCCCCTGCCAAGTGACCCCAGGGGCGGAGCGGAGCGTCTCCAGATAGGGAGCCGCCTCCGCCACGATGTACTCGCGCGAGGACCAGTCCAGCGCACCGATCCGATCCAGGGTGGCATCGCCTCCCAGCCAGCGCAGCTTGCCGAGCGCCCCCGGGAGTGCGAGGGCCTCGCGGAGGCCTAGCAGGCCCTCGAAGGAGGTCTCGAAGTTACCCTCGACCGGCATCTCAAAGCAGACGCGCAGCCAATCCAGGGTCTGGTGCCAATCGTCCCACGCAGCCTCTACCATCTCGGGGTCGCCCGGCGGATGGACGTAGGCCTGACCTGGGTCACCCGACAGCATCCGGTGGACCGCTGGGAGCTCCAGGCTCAGGGCTGGAGCTCCGCAGGCGCAGAACTGGCCGAACCCACTTAGCTCCCTCGCGGTTCGCAGCCGGACCATGCGGCAGCCGAAGCTCAGCTCCGGCTCCGCCAGTAGGAAGCGCATCTTCATGGCCTTGGGCTCCGGGAGTCCAACTCGCTCACGCTCGAAGTCCATACTGAGCCCCCAGATAATCTGCGTGGTGGAAGGCTCCCCCTCGGCGTCCCTCTTGCTGACGTTCACTGCTTCGGACCCAAACACCTCACGTATGGAGGCATCCAATGCGTCGCAGGCCATCCACGGTCGGACCCCAATGTCGGGCTCCACCACCACAGGGTCATCCATGAGCCACTCCGAGTGGAAGTGGGTGGTGTCGTGCCAGTGCGGCTCCCCAGGCCGATAGCTCTCGTGGAGCTCCCTCGCCGCCAGGGCGAGCATCATGTAATTGCCTGGGGCTCCCGTCCACCCGAACACCATGGCTAGGTAAACGACTCTGACGTCCCCCTCGATGCCAGCGTGGGCCCCCGGTAACGAGGTGCCAAAGTCCCCGACGTCCGCCGGGGCGATGTCCAACCACTTGAAGGCCCGCGAGACGTCCCGCTTGGCGCAGAGGAGGCGCGCTCCGGGGTGGCGCGCGCGATGCCATACCGCCGTCCTCGCCACTTGCCGATGGCGTGGCTGGACGGCAGGCGGGTGGTCGCGCTTGTGTGTGGCGGCGTTGGCCGAGAGCATCGCATGGATCATACGCCCTTCGGACGATAAGGTTCTGTCCGGTAGCTGCTTCGGTACCCTCCCCAAGGGGGCTTCCACCAGCTCCGTCAGAAAACCCTCTGCCGCCTGGGACGCCACCAGGACGATCCCCCAGGTCACATCCGCCCATACCTTCTGGTAGGCCTCGTCGATGTGGGCTCGCACGCTGGGGCACGGCTGGGCTCGCTCGCGCCTCCGCGGCGCGCCCCGCCGCGCGGAGGCTCCCCCTTCCGCTAGCTCCCGAACGTACTCGAAGTGCTCTCGGCTTAAACACCGTCGCACCTTGTCCCCCAGGACACCCCGAAGGGGGTTGCCTAGGCGCTCGTGGCGCGCGCGCCTAAGCAGCGCGGCCGCTTCCTTCAGGGACCCCGTCCGCTGGAGGAGCTGATCCCCCAGCCCTACCAGGGTCCGCATGGCTTCGGGGTCATACTCGGGGTGCTCCGTGCAGAAAGTCAGGTAGACCGTGGCCAGCTCCGCCGGGCTGCACCCGTCGAGGTCCTCTGCGATATCTCTGGCCGGATCCTCGCAAGGGGGTCGAGTCTTGCCCGCACTCACCTCCCCCTGTGCCTTGCCCAATGGGGGCTTAGGAAGCCCCGCCAATGCTCGGTGCATGGCTGGGCTAAGCCTACCGCATTTTGAGCCGTCCCCTGAGGCCTGCAGGCGCTCGATTCCAGTGAAGTCGACGCCCTGCAGGCGCCCGGGCGCCTCCGCCCGGGCGATTTTGGGGGACGCCCCCGGGCCATCCTCCCATATAGGCGCCAACTGCCGACGCAGTTGGCTCACCGACCAGCGGTGATAGGCCCCTTTCAACACCTTTGCCCACGCGGCGCAAAGGCGGGGGGCCCAAACCTGCGCCTCCTTGGTGCGCTTAATGCCCGAGCCCGGCACGTGATCCTTCAGCTCGACGTGGTGGTGGTCACGGGGGCAACGTCGCGCCAACAACAGAGCGTGCAGATACAGCCGGGGGCTGACGAGCCACCAGCTGCCCTTGCGATAGCGGCTCTCTGGCGCGTCGGACGGGGCCTTACCCCAGGCGCACATGTGGATCGGGACGATCATGGCCCCCGTCGCTCGACGCAGCTCGTGCATCGGGGCCTGGTCCCAAATCTTGGGGTAGCGGCCCGAGGGGCAGGAGGACTCGATGAGAAACTCCTTGCCAGCGTCGTGTAGGATGCGGCAGGTGTCGCACGTGAACTGTGTGTGGCTGTTACCCACGCGCTCGAACTCTTTGGAGCCATCCCCCTCGGGGTGCTCCCACGTGCGGGTGCCCTGCGGGGTCCCGCCCGGCTGGGTCATGAGCCCGAGGTCGGTGTACGAGCCACACGGGGTACCCCAGCACCAAACGTTGGCCACGTCGGGGCCCATGGAGGTCCGTGCGGCCTCCTGTAAGCGCGCGCGGACCGCGGGGTCGAGGGTGTCGCGATCCGGCCGTGGGCCGGATTCTCGGAGGGGGTCGTCGTAATATTCGATCGGCTCCAGCACCCGGATGCCCTCGGCGCGGAGCGCGGCCGACCAATTTCCCGAACCGGCGTACACCTCCTGGGCAATCAAACCGTACGCGAACGCGGGGTCGTGTCGAATTGGCATCGCGTTCGCCTCCAGGAGGCGTGCCTGGACGTCGGCTGGATGTTCCCCGAACGAGGCTGGCGCGCGTCCCACTGCGCGGCCCGCCCGACCTTCCGCTGCCTTGCAGTGGGTGCAGGGCGCGCTCTTGCCCGGGACGGTGGGTTCAACGTCCGGGCCCTCATCGAGCATCTCGCGCCAGCCGACACTTACGATCTCGCGGGACAGGCGTCCTGCGTGCCCCCAGCGCTGGCCTAGAGCCGCCGCCTCCGCGTGGGAGCTTGGGCGCAAGGCGCGCATATGGCCACGCCAGATCAGGAGCGGAATTATGTGATCCTCCGCGCCGACGCCCGTTCCCATTAGGTGGTCCACGCATAGGCGCCCACTACCGTTGACGCGATGCACCTGGAGCGTGACGGCGTCGAGGTCGGCGACGGGGCATGCTGCCAGGCAGCGATAGTCCTTGTCGTGGTGCGGGTGCACCGCATCGTGGACGTAGGAGCGGACATCGGCCTCCAGGGCCGTGATCCACGGCGGGGAGTCGCCCAGGGCACGCAGGGCCTCATGGGCCTCCTCCCATAGTGCATGGCGATACGTCGCGGCCAACTGCTGCACCGCGTCCGGGCTGGGCTCACCTGTGCCCTCGCCCGCGCGTAGCAGGAGCACCCCCGCAGCTACGTGCAGTAGCAGGCACTGCCGCTCCTCGGTGTCGCCCACCTCCAGGCCCATCGCCTGGCCCATCTCCTCTGTAGGGCCGAGGCGGTCCCGATAGTCGATGAAGTCCCACTGGATGCGGGTGTCCCCGTCCCAGAAGGTATAGGACCCGCGGCCTATCAGCCCGCCGGGGTCCCACGCAACCGGGCCAACCTCGGCCCCGCCCTCGGTGACGTATCCTGCGGCGCAGCTAAGCGCCTCATGCAGGTCGGCTGCCTCGCTGCTGAGACCCCGATGGCCTCGGTCCACGGCTTCCTCGAGAGCTCGCTCCAGAGTAAGCCGCCCCCCGCGCAGGCGCGCCCCCAAGACGCGCCCGCGCACGTGGCTCTGCAAGTACTCGCTGGCCCCCTTCAGAGGTGCGAAGATGCCCTCGGCTTCGAGCTCCTGCATGAGTTTGAAGCGAAGCTCCGGCCCATCACCCGCGGGCTGGGCGCCCCAAGTGGCCGTCGCGCGCGGGCGGTCGTGGTCTTCGAGCCATCCGAAGTCGGGGCCCTTAACCGCTTCCCGGAGATCAGATTCCATCGCGGTAAGCTGGAGCGCGGTGTAGTCGTCCGGGGCCTTCCCCGGGCCCGGGTCGCCCGCTGCTCGCGAGCCGCTGCCACGGCCCCGCCCCTTTTCCTTCTGGGAGTCAGGGGGAGCGGGTGGGGACGTGTCCTCGCCAACCTTCTCGGCCTCGGCTGCCTTGGCTTGCGAGCGCAGCTGCGCAATCATCCCATCCACCTGCTTGGGATCGATCCGGGGCGTCCCAAGGAGCCCCCCGCGCCTCGTGAGCTGCATGACTACCGAGTAGTCCAAGCCGCGCGTTGACTTGATGGGGTCATGGGAGTTAGGGCAATCGCAAGCCTTCCGCGAGCAGCCCATGTGCGTGGTGGCCCCCCAGCAGATAGGGACGTTGTCCTTATTGCGGGGCGCATGCGCCACGGATCGCGTCCGCTCCGGGCGTGTTAGTTCCTTGCCCGCTGGGTATGCCCTCTTGGGGGCTGTCCCCGCTGGGGCCCCGGTGCCCGCCTTGGGCCCCGCCTTCGGCTGGGGCCCAGCCCCCGCCTTGGGCCTGTCATCCCCTTGCGCCGTGGGCCGGGGATCGCCCATTTCCTCGCTCCCTCCCGCTTTGGGCGGTCGCTTCGTGAGGTGGGCGTTCAGCTGCCCATTGAGGAGGCGCGTGAGCGCGGCCTTGCGCCGGGGCACGACCACCTGCTGGTAATAGGCGTTCGGGTCCCCGAGGTCGAACGTTCGGGGCAAATCGTAGCCGTTCTCCGGCATGAGTAGGATGTACTTGATGCCCTCCCTCCTCGGGTTCTCGGTGTCGAGCTCTCGGCAGAGCCGACGCCTCAGCTCCCGTAACTCCTCGACCCAGGTGCTTCGGAGCTCCTCCCACAGATCCTTGACCCAATGGTCTGGGAACTCCGATGGGTCCCTCTCGAAGGCCGCCTCCAAGAACCCTAACGATCGCCGACGCTCCGCCCCGTGTGCGACCCCTATGATGGACTCGAACATCTGGATCTCGCACCGAGCCCTCTTGAACCAGGTCGCCATGTGAGTGGCGGGCCGTTGGCGGGGCTCCAGCTTGTCGTCCACAGGGAGCCGATAGCCATCGAAGTCCTCGTCACGCGCGGGGACGCAGTCGTCCACCGCCAGGTCGTGAGGGCCCGTCCCGAAGGCGAGCGCCGCGTAGCCGTGTGCCACACGGTTGGTAACCAGGCAGGGAAACCCGATCGTCTTGAGCGTGCTCTTGGAGTGCGCACACATGCGCTTGAGTGAGTCGAACAAGTCCTTCCCCGTGATCCCCTCGCAGGCCTCAACCACGAAGGTGTTGCATCCCCGGGCTATGTAAAGATCAAGTTCCTCGTCCCGACCGATCCCTGCCCTGGTGCCCCGGGCCTTCTTGTCGCCCTCGGTGGCCCGCGCCTGCCGCTCGGCGGCGAGGACGTGGCGTTCAGTGAGGCGGTTCTGGCGATCCAGGCGCTCGATGATCTGGGCTTCGGCCTCGACTGTAAGCCCGCCCAGGGCGCCCGCCGCCCCGGCGTCGTCTGGACCCCCAGCTCGCTCCCCACCCAGGCCGCCCCCGTGGGGCGTCTGGCCAGTGAGGTGGCCAAGGACCGAGGCCCCGTCGAGGAGCGGATTGGCCCCACGAGCGGCCCCCCCGCGTCCATCGCGTGCCAGCAGGTCCCGATCACCCAGCAAGCCCCGTCGTGGGCCCGTGGGTTGGATGGGGGGCATGGCACCGAAGAGCTCGCGTCGGGGTCCCTGCTTCGGGCTGGGATCCCGTCCCCGCGCCGAGCGACTCCGCGACCCCTCACGTGAGAGGCTCCCCTGCAGGGGAACCTTGTCGGCGGCCGCAGCACGCTCACGCGCGCGCGCTTCCAGCTGCGCATCCTCCAAATCCGCGAGGGCGCGCTCTAGGTCGGACCCCAGTGGGCCCGCTGCTGCCACCTGTGCGACCCTCCGCCGCAGCTGCCGCTCCGCCTGATCAAGCGGAACCCCGAGCAAGTCCGCGGTCATACCTAATGCACTGAGAGCCGCCGCTTGGCCCCCCCGTCCTTTGAGATCCTCGGCTCGCAAGGAATCCATGAACATTTCGAGTTGGTCGGGCTCCTCGGCATCCTCGCTCACGCCGGCGGCGGCCGCCGCTAAGCGCGACGGTGCCGCCACGGGGGCGGGACGGGGCAAGCCCTCCATCCCGGGCGCAGGCGGCGCCCCCTGCGCGCCGCCCCGCCGATGGCGGCCGAGTGTGCGCACCGGGTCGTGCTGCAGCTGCTGGCGCTCCGTGTTCGTCAGGTAGCGCCGCCTCCACCCGCTCGCGCTTTCCACGTCCACACCGCCCCACTGCTCCTGGCGTAACATCGCCAGCAGATCCTGCGGGATGTGGCGGGCGATGACACGCAACCCCACTTCCCGAGCCCCTTGGGGGACCTCGTACAGCAGCCGATTGATCCAATCTATCGGGTAGCGCCCGTCCTCCAGCGGGGGGGGATGCCGCACGACCTCGCTGGCTGGGACCTCCACCCTGACGCCCTCGAGGCTAGTCCCGATGATAAGTCTGGCGTCCCCGCCAGCGCCCCGTACGTCGAGCCCCTCGCATTCTCCCAATAGAATAAACCAAGGACTCGCTGGGGGCGCGCCGTACGCCTCCTCGGCTCCCCGAGGGTCGCCCGGGAGTATCGGGCAGACCTTCACGAGTAAGGGCTCCTGAAGCCACCCGTGGTGGGCGATCCGATCGCCCGGGGCCCCGCGGTCGGCAGACCGTGAGCGTTCGCTGGCCCTTGCTTCCGCGGAGCGTGTGCGACGCGGCTGCGGCCCAGAGGTTAGGGCCTGCGCCCCCGTGGGCTCCGCATCGACAGATGGGGCCACGGCGGGCGGTGGCGGTGCAGCGGGGGGAGGTAGAGGCGGGGGGTAGACCGGCCCGGGCGCAATGCCAACCCCATCGGCAGCGTGCGCGGTCCAATCGCGCGTCCTGGCGGGGCTTGGAGCCCGCGCCCGCATACGGCGGCGCAGGCCCCCGAGGATCCCAGGTTGGACCGTCGCCTCGACGCGCACGGTGTGACCCTCGTCCCGTCGGAGATGTTCCCCGCACATCGGGGCCCCCCCGCAGCTGCCCTTCGCCATGCGGAGACAAGTGGGGAGGCTGCACTTGCGGCCGATCAGGGTAGACCGATACTTCTGCGCGCGGTGGGCGCAGAGGTGCACCTGGGCATTGAGACAGTGCCCCGGCCGGGGAACGTCCGACACCTCCGCGTCCTCCTGTAGCAAGACAGTAGCCTCCTGCATCCCTCGGTCGCCGCACCCCTCCGGCTGGAGGGGGCGTGCGCCACCCGCGAGCTGCACCCCAACTTGTGCGGCTTGGCAGGGGCGCTCCTCCGCCTCCACCTCGCTCTCCGAATCGATGTCCAGACGGCGGTAGCCCGTGGCGTCGGAGATGTAGCGGGGCTCCGGCCGGCCCCGGCACAGCCATCCGAGAACCGTCCAGGGTGAGCAAAGCAGCCACTTGACGACCCCGAATACCTTCCGGAGTCCCACGCCGACTGCCCGGCAGGCCGTGGCCCTTCCGTGCTCAGCCAAGTCCACGATCTGTGTGTGGTCAATGGCCGCGTACTGGTCGACGTGCATGGGATGCGCCACTGGACAGGAGGCGCACTCGACAGCACGACATAGATGCACATTCCCTGTCTCCTCGAGGTTCAGCCGCCACTTGCGACTGGTGCACCCCAGGACCTGCCCGATCTTGATGTTGAGCCCGTGGCGGTCCAATCGGTACCGGTCCGCGAAGTTGCAGCTGATGCGGGCCACCTGCCCGTGCTTACGCAGCAGCACGTGGTTGCACGCCCGATTGGTCCCTCGGCCGCGGACCCCCTTTGTGTAGAACTCTGTCTCCACCACGCCGCCCAAGCCCGGCCCGCGCCAGCGCACCAGCAAGGGGGTCGGAGGGGGTGGGGGAAGATGGGCGCCGGGCCCATCCCCCCGCGTCGCTGGCAGCACCGGGTAATCTGGTACCACGCCCAGCGGAGTCCCCCGGCAGCCCACAGCATAGGCTGGGCTGCGGTGTTGACGATGAAGGCCAGGGCACCCAACACGAACGTGAAGATGCCCAGGGCAAAGCATAGGACCGCGGTCTCCCACCAGTACCCAAGCATCTTAACGCCCAGGCGGTCGACGGCGGATCCAATCCATCCGCCACTCGTGCGGATCGTGCCCGGGTGGTCGGGGGAGCTTACCCACGCTCCATAGCCCACGAACTCGAAGACCCAGGCTGCGAAGCCCCAACCGGGACCCGGCCCCGCCTCCGGGGGCGGGGTAGGTGGCGGCGGCGGCGGTGGGGGTTCGTTCCGGCCAGCCCACCAATGGGGCAGGTGCGGGACCCAACCACTCCACCCCCAATACCCGTCCAGCCCCCGCGGCAGGTCAGGCTCACCATCGCCTGTCCGGTTCCCCGGGGCGGACGGCTGCCCAGGCGCGCCCGTGGGCTCGTTGTTACCTCCGTATGCCGGCGTAGCTGGGCTGCCCATGGGCTCGCCCTCGCCTACGCGCCCGATGCCCGCGGTCGTGGTCGTTGTAGTCGACCCTGACCGCGGCGGCGGTGGGACGCCCGGCGTCCCCGGGGGCTTGGCCTGCGGCCCTCGCCCCTTTCCCCCTGCAGGCGCGGGCTTGGCGGGCGGTCCTCGCCCCTTGCCTCGCCCCCCACCGCCTGCCGGCGGCGCTGTCGGCCCGGGCAGGGCTGGCGGCGTCGGCGCTGGGACCTCCTGTCCCCCGCGCCCGAACGGCAGCCAGCCAAGTGCCCCTTGGACCGCAAGAGCGCCGCCCGTAACCAAGATCATCAGGTGCGCCCCCAGGAAGCCCACAGCCATGGCACCACAGGCGCGCTACCTAGTCCGCGGACTAGCACGGCTGTGGTTATGGCCGCCCCGCGGCCCCCTGGAACACCCGCGCGTCGGCCAGAGCCGAACGCTACGGACCCAAAATGGCTACCTGAGCCCACACCCCCTCCCACTTAACCTGCAGTCTACAACCAATCAGACTATACAATATTACCCTGGCGCTTGTTTTGCAATTGCACCGTCGGCTTTGAAATTGGGGACGTCTTCCAAGTAACTTCCAAGCCTGGCTGGTCAAAGTCGCCCGAAACGGTGGCAAAGGGCGGTGCCACGTCTGGGCCCGCGCGGGGGGCCATCCAACAGCACTTCGACCCCCATTGCGCGAACCAAATCATAGAGGTCAGACTGGCTAGGGCACCGCACTAAAAAATGAGCCTGCATGGACACTCTGCCGTCTACGCTGTCGCCTACAACGTCACGCAGGCGCTGACGCCAAGCGCCGATAGCTTCGTTGCGCTCCTCTACTGTAGTAAACTTGGCCAGGGACCTGGCGTGCGCAAGTGCCTCCCTCGCTGGCATGGCGGAGCCCAGCGCAGGAGGGGCCCACGGCGCCGACCGAACAGCAACCGCCGACCCCCCCTGGGGCGCGGGCGCGGCAGCAGGCACAAGCTGGCGTGGAGAGCCAGCACGCCCGGCGACACTGGCAGGGTTAAACGGTTGGAACGCACCAGGAGCATGGCGCGCTGGCTCCACCACTGCTGACTGCGGCGGCGCCACTCCTCCAACTGGCGGCAGGTGCTGGGACAGCGCGGCCAAGCGCTCTTTAAGGGCAGAAGTGCGAAGGAGCTTCTGGGCAACCTCAGGCGGGACCCCACGCGAGACCACGTTCGTGTCCCGATGGATCCACACTTTACCGCCAGCAGGGCTTGCAAATTCGTCCCACAAGACTGGAGTCCCTTGCAGCACCTGCCACTCTGCCTTGATAGCTTGAAGTCCCACGTCCTGCTGGGAAGCGTGCTGCTGGGAGGGGCCCCCAGGCGCTGCCAAGCCCACTGTGGGGGGCGCGGGGTCTGGGTAAGTCCACTGCGTCTGCCCAGAGGCGCGATGCTGATAGTACAGCGCACCAGAAAAATCGCGCCTGGACTCCCACCCGATCGGTAAAGGAGGCGGGCTCACTTGTGGAGGACCAGGCGACGGCGGGCACGCTCCCGCAGCGGATCTGGCGGGCGACGAGCGCGCGTGAGCAGGCAGCGCCGCCCCCTCGACCACCCCCACCCGCGGGTGGCGGCGGCGGCAGCGGCGACGGCGGCGCTGCCCCATGCCAGCCATCGGGAGGAGAGTGTGAGCCCAGGGAGCAGGCTGGCCTCAGGGTCGCTGGCGGGCGCTCCGCGCAGGCCTTGCCGGTCGTGCCTCCGACGATGGTGAAGTCACCAGGCGGCGGGCCCAACGATGCCCCAGGCGGACTGCCTCCGTGCACAGACGGCAGCAAGGCCCCGAGCTCTGCCGACAAGCCACGAGCCTCGCGGCCAGGGGAGCTCGACGCTCTCTCTGTGGGAGCAACCTGGACAGAGCACCACGACGACGACCACCACCAAGACCAGCACCACCACGACCACGGCCGGCACCACCACAGCGACCGGCACCACCACGGCGGCCAGCACCACCTCGACCAGCACCACCACGACCAGGAGGACCACCACGGCGACCAGCGCCACCACGGCGACCAGCACCACCACAGCGACCAGCACCACCACGACCAGCACCACCACGGCGACCGGCACCACCACAGCGACCAGCACTACCACGACCAGCACCACCGCGACCAGGAGGACTACCACGACCAGCACCACCACCACGACCAGCACCACCACGGCGACCAGCACCACCACAGCGACCAGCACCACCACGACCAGCACCACCACGACCAGGAGGACTACCACGACCAGCACCACCACGGCGACCAGCACCACCACGGCGACCAGCACCACCACAGCGACCAGCACCACCACGACCAGCACCACCACGACCAGGAGGACCACCACGACCAGCTCCACCACGGCGACCAGCACCACCACAGCGACCAGCACCACCACGACCAGGAGGGCTACCACGACCAGCACCACCACGGCGACCAGCACCACCACGACCAGCACCACCACGGCGACCAGCACCACGACTACGCACCACCACAGCGACCAGCACCACCACCAGCAACACCACGACCAGGAGAGCCACCACGACCAGCACCACGACCAGCACCACCACGGCGACCACCACCACGACCAGCGCAACCACGGCCAGGAGGACCACCACGACCACCACGACCGGCACCACCACGACCACGGCCAGCACCACCACGGCCAGAACGACCAGCACCACCACCACCACGACCAGCACGACCACGGCCAGAAGACCACCACGACGACCACCACCACCAAGACCAGCACCACCACGACCACGGCGGGCACCACCACAGCGACCGGCACCACCACGGCGGCCAGCACCACCTCGACCAGCACCACCACGACCAGGAGGGCCACCACGGCGACCAGCGCCACCACGGCGACCAGCACCAGCACGGCGACCAGCACCACCACAACCAGCACCACCACGGCGACCGGCACCACCACAGCGACCAGCACCACCACGACCAGCACCACCACGACCAGGAGGACTACCACGACCAGCACCACCACGGCGACCAGCACCACCACGGCGACCAGCACCACCACCACGACCAGCACCGCGACTACGCACCACCACGGCGACCAGCACCACCACGAGCAGCACCACCACGACCAGGAAGACCACCACGACCAGCACCAACACGGCGACCAGCACCACGACAAGCGCGACCACGGCCAGGAGGAGCACTACGACCACCACCACGACCAGCACTACGGCGACCACGACCACCACGACCACGGCCAGCACGACAAGCACCACCACCACCACGACCAGCACGACCACGGCCAGAGGACCACTACGACCACCACCACCACGACCAGCACCACCACGCCCACGGCCAGCACCACCACGGCGACCAGCACCACCACGGCGACCAGCACCACCACGACCAGCACCACCACGACCAGGAGGACCACCACGGCGACCAGCACCACCACGGCGACCAGCATCACCACGGCGACCAGCACCACTGCGACCAGCACCACCACGACCAGGAGGGCTACCACGACCAGCACCACCACGGCGACCAGCACCACCACGACCAGCACCACCACGGCGACCAGCACCACGACTACGCACCACCACAGCGACCAGCACCACCACCAGCACCACCACGACCAGGAGAACCACCACGACCAGCACCACGACCAGCACCACCACGGAGACCACCACCACGACCAGCGCGACCACGGCCAGGAGGACCACCACGACCACCACGACCGGCACCACCACGACCACGACCAGCACGACCACGGCCAGCACGACCAGCACCACCACCACCACGACCAGCACGACCACGGCCAGAGGACCACCACCACTACCACCACGACCAGCACCACCACGGCCCAGCACCACCACCACGCACCACGACCACCACGACCACCACCACGACCGCACCACCACGGCGACCACCACCACGGCGACCAGCACCACTACGACCAGCACCACCACGGCGACCAGCACCACCACGACCAGCACCACTACGACCAGCACCACCACGACCAGGAGGACCACCACGACCAGCACCACCACGGCGACCAGCACCACCACGGCGACCAGCACCACGACGACCCGCACCACCACGGCGACCAGCACCACCACGACCAGGAGGACCACCACGACCAGCACCCTACGGCGACCAGCACCACGACCAGGAGGACCACCACGACCAGCACCACCACGGCGACCAGCACCACCACGGTGACCAGCACCAATACGACCAGCACCACCACGGCGACCAGCACCACCACGGCCAGGAGCACCACTACGACCAGCACCACCACGACCAGGAGGACCACCACGACCAGCACCACCACGGCGACCAGCACCACCACGGCAACCAGCACCACTACGACCCGCACCACCACGGCGACCAGCACCACCACGACCAGGAGGACCACCACGACCAGCACTACCACGGCGACCAGCACCACCACGGCGACCAGCACCACCACAGCGACCAGCACCACCACCACGACCAGCACCACCACAGCGACCAGCACCACCACGACCAGCACCACCACGACCAGGAGGACCACCACGACCAGCACCACCCTACGGCGACCAGCACCACCACGGCGACCAGCACCACTACGACCAGCACCACCACGGCGACCACCACCACCAGGACCAGGGGCAGCACGGCGACTAGGAGCACCACTACAGCAGCCAGCAGCACAGAGGAGGAGGAGGCGGCGGCGGCGGCGGAGGCGGCGGAGGAGACGCTGGCGCTGGCCCGAGGCAGCGCGGCGGCGCGGAGGGCGAACGCACCGCCGCGAGGCGCAGCGCTGCAGCAGGTTCGTTCACGAGCAGAGGGGGGGGATTCAGCCCTCCTAAGCCACAACCCTCTGCCCAGCGACCTGCGGCGGCGGGCGCGGCGACCAGCAGCGGCAGGCCCAGGGCGGCGCCCAGGGCCGGGCGCCGCGGCACAAGGCGCAGGCTGGCGGCGGCGGCCGGCGGCGGCTGGCCGAGGGCGCCCCAGGCGCTCCTGGGGCGCCGAGGGGCTTGGGGCAGCTGAGCGGGAGGCCCCCGCCGGGGCGGCCAGCTGGCGGGAGGTTCGGGGTTGCCCTGGCTTCGGCCGAAAACCCCCTGCCCCTTCGGGGCGCGCCCCCGCCCCACACTCACCGTGAGCGCGCGGGTGGTCCGCACTGGCCGCAAGGGGACGCGGCAGCCTTGGGGTAAGGTGGAAGAACGAAGAAACAAAAAAAAAAAAAAAAAACGGAGGCGACGTCCTCTGTCTCTCCCTCCTGGAGCGCGAAATGCCCTGCCTCTCGCGCCGGTAGCGCGAGTCGCTCCTTCGTCTGCCTCGCCCGCCCCTGGCTCGAAGGGCCCGAAACTGCAACTGAAAGCCGGAGCAGGTTTGAGCCACTGGGATCAGCGCGTATGCGAACGGCGAGCAGTGGCAGCAGGCTCTCCCACTGCTCAGCGAGATGTGGGACGCGAAGGTGGAGCCAAGCGTCATCAGCCACAGCTCTGGGATCAGCGCGTGCGCGAAAGGCGAGCAGTGGCAGCGGGCTCTATCGCTGCTCTGCGAGATGTGGGAAGTGAGGTTGGAGCCAGATGCCATCAGCTACAACTCTGGGATCAGCCCTGGGATCAGCGCGTGTACGAACGGCGAGCAGTGGCAGCGGGCTCAATCGCTGCTCTGCGAGGTTTGGGAGGCGAAAGTGGAGCCCAGCGTCATCAGCTACAGCTCTGGGATCATCGCGTGCACGAACAGCGAGCAGTGGCAGCGGGCTCTATCGCTGCTCTGCGAGATTTGGGAAGTGAGGTTAGAGCCAGATGCCATCAGCTACAACTCCGGGATCAGCGCGTGCGCGAACGGCGAGCAGTGGCAGCAGGCTCTCCCACTGCTCAGCGAGACGTGGGAGGCGAAGGTGGAGCCAAGCGTCATCAGCTACAGTTCTGGGATCAGCGCATGCACGAGAGGCGAGCAGTGGCAGCGGGCTCTCTCACTGCCCAGCGAGATGGGGGAGGCGAAGGTGGAGCCAGATGCCATCAGCTATAGCTCTGGGATCAGCGCGTGCGCGAAAGACAAGCAGCGGCAGCGGGCTCTATCACTGCTTAGCGGGATGCGGGGAGTGAGATCGGAGCCGAATGTCATCAGCTACAGCTCTGGGATCAGCGCGTGCGCGAAAGGCGAGCAGTGGCAGCGGGCTCTATCGCTGTTCTGCGAGATGTGGGAAGTGAGGTCGGAGCCAGATGCCATCAGCTACAACTCTGGAATCAGCCCTGGGATCAGAGCGTGTACGAACGGCGAGCAGTGGCAGCAGGCTCTTCCGCTGCTCAGCGAGAGGCGGGAGGCGAAGGTGGAGCCAAGCGTCATCAGCTACAGCTCTGGGATCAGCGCATACACGAAAGGCGAGCAGTGGCAGCGGGCTCTATCGCTGCTCTGCGAGATGTGGGAAGTGAGATCGGAGCCAGATGCCATCAGCTACAACTCTGGGATCAGCGCGTGCGCGAACAGCGAGCAGTGGCAGCAGGCTCTCCCACTGCTCAGCGAGATGTGGGAGCCGAAGGTGGAGCCAAGTGTCATCAGCTACAGCTCTGGGATCAGCGCATGCGCGAGAGGCGAGCAGTGGCAGCGGGCTCTCTCACTGCCCAGCGAGATGGGGGAGGCGAAGGTGGAGCCAGATGCCATCAGCTATAGCTCTGGGATCAGCGCGTGGGCGAAAGACGAGCAGTGGCAGCGGGCTCTATCACTGCTCAGCGGGATGTGGGAAGTGAGATCGGGGCCGAATGTCATCAGCGACAGCTCCGGGATCAGCGCGTGCACGAAAGGCGAGCAGTGGCAGCGGGCTCTATCGCTGTTCTGCGAGATGTGGGAAGTGAGATCGGAGCCAGATGCCATCAGCGACAACTCTGGGATCAGCCCTGGGATCAGAGCGTGTACGAACGGCGAGCAGTGGCAGCAGGCTCTCCCACTGCTCAGCGAGATGCGGGAGGCGAAAGTGGAGCCAAGTGTCATCAGCTACAGCTCTGGGATCAGCGCATGCACGAACGGCGAGCAGTGGCAGCGGGCTCTCTCGCTGCTCAGCGAGATGCGGGAGGCGAAGGTGGAGCCAGATGCCATCAGCTATAGCTCTGGGATCAGCGCGTGCGCGAAAGACGAGCAGTGGCAGCGGGCTCTCTCACTGCTCAGCGGGATGGGGGAAGTGAGATCGGAGCCGAATGTCGTCAGCTACAGCTCTGGGATCCGCGCGTGCACGAAAGGCGAGCAGTGTCAGCGGGCTCTATCGCTGTTCTGCGAGATGTGGGAAGTGAGATCGGAGCCAGATGCCATCAGCTACAACTCTGGGATCAGCCCTGGGATCAGAGCGTGTACAGCCCGCCACTGGGGCCTAGGCACCTGGCTGGCCAGCCCGCGGCGGACCGGACGAGGGGGGGCGTGCAACGGCAGCAGGCTCCGCCGCCGCGGCCGGCTCCGGCGGGATGCGGCTGCAGGCGCTGGCGGCCGAGCCCGGCGCGGCTGGCAAGAGGGCCTGGCCGCTGCGGGCCCGACGTCCCGCGGACGGCAGCCAGCGACGGCGGCGGCGGCGGCGGCGGCCGAAAACACGGCTGCTGCGGCGGCGGCCGCCCAGGCGGCAGGCGGCTGGCTGCGACGGGCCGGGCCCTGAGCGCGACGCGCCGCCGGGCGGCGGCGGGGCAGCCTCGGGGGAGGTTCGGGGTTCGCCTGGCTTCGGCCGAAAACCCCCCGCTCCCTGGGGGCGTGCCCCCGCCCCGCACTCACCGTGGGCGCGCGGGGCGGGCACTGGCACTTGCGCTGCTGCACTGAGAGGAGGGGGGGGGGGGGAGGGGGAGCCACTGGCAAGCTGGTACCCGGCGTAATCGGCTACAGCGCAGGGGTCCTGGAAGGCGCGACGAGCGATCAGGAGCAGCAGACACTGGCGCTGGTCAGCAAGATGCGGAACTCAAAGCTGCGGCCCAACGTGATCAGCTACAACGCCGGGATTGGCGCATGTGAGTAGGGCGATCCGCGGCAGCAGGCTCTGGCGCTGCTCAGCGCGATGTGGGATGCGAAGCTGGTGCCAGACGTAATCAGCTACAGCGCTGAGGTCGGTGCGTGCCCGAAGGGCGCTCAGTGGCAGCGGGCTCTGCCGCTACTCAGCGACAGGGGGCCGAAGATAACCGCGCTAGGTGCCATCAGCTGCAATGCCGGACTCGGCGCGAGCGAGAAGGGCATGCTGTCGACGCGGGCTGCGGCGACTGCGGATCCGAAGCCAGAGCCGAGCGTCTTCATCAGCTACCGTGCCGGAGTCGGCGCGTGCGAAAACAGCATGCTCTGGCCGAGCCCGGCGCGGCTGGCAAGAGGGCCTGGCCGCTGCGTGCCCGACGTCCCGCGGACGGCAGCCAGCGACGGCGGCGACGGCGGCGGCCGAAAACACGGCTGCTGCGGCGGCTGCCGCCCAGCCGGCAGGCGGCTGGCGGCGACCGACAGGCCGGGCACTGAGGGCGACGCGACGCCGAGCGGCGGCGGGGCGGCCTCGGGGGAGGTTCGGGGTTCGCCTGGCTTCGGCCGAAAACCTCCCGCTCCCCTGGGGGCGTGCCCCCGCCCCGCACTCACCGTGGGCGCGCGGGAGGGGCACGGCGGACGACCTGCCAGCGAGACCGCCCCAAGAGGGCTCTTCGCCGCTCGGGGTGACATCTCGCAGCCTCCAGCTGTTGCCGACACAAGCTGAGTGCCTATCCAACACCACCGATGGCGACGGAAGGCGCCCGGCTAGTGCAGTCACAGCGGTGTCCCAGGATGGGACGCGCATGTTCCGCGATGCCGGCCAGGCCCGGGACGCCGGGTGGTCCAACGGGAGAACGGCGAGCCTGGCGTGCGTCCTCAAGGCACTCTCCAAGAACTTCGTGCCCAGCCTCAGCGGTCAACCGCATTGGGCCACTACCACACTGTGACGGACAGGCGGGCCCGTGTGGCAGCTGAGGAGTTTGCGGCCCCACTCAACCTGGACGCGGTTCAGCGCTGCTTCAGCCCCTGCGGCTAGTGCCAGTGTGGTCGCGGTGCTGGTGTGGTCGCAGTCGTGGTGGTGTAGCTGGTGGGGCTGGTACTGCCGCGGGTCGTGGTTGTGAGCAGGGCCTGCCGTGCAAAGCCTTGCAGAATGTAGCACGGCAGCTAGCCCGGTCAATTTCGCAACAGTTGTCACGCGTGCATGGCTGTCGTGGCGGTGGTGCTGCTGCCGATGTTTTTCGCCGTCGTGGCTGTGGCGGTGCTGCTGGTGCTGCTGGTCGCCGTCGTGGTGCTGCTCGTTGCTGTTTTGGTCGCCGTCGTGGTGGGCGCCGTGGCGGGCGCCGCCGTAGTTTTCCTCCGCCTGTAGCCGCAGTTGGGTGCTGGCTGCTGTCGCTCTGGTCGCTGCGGTGCTGCCTGCTCTCGCGGCGCCCGTGGCGAAAGTGCGCTCTGGTCACGAGCGGCGCGCCCTCGCCGACACCCGCCCGCGCCATCTCGCGGTCAGCGTCCTGTCGCCTGTGCGGGCGCCGGAGCTGAAGAGTACCAACCCCCTTCATGGGGCGCTGGCTGTCCTGGCTTGGCCTCCTGGTCGCGGCGGCCCTCGCCATGCCTTCTCCTGCCGCCCTCCTGTGCCTCCTCACGCGGCTGCTGCTGTGCAGGCGGGCTCTGGTGCTGTCGCTGCTGCGGCTGCCGCTCCTCGTCGCGTGTCGCCGCGCCCCTGGCTGCGGCGAGTGCCTTCCGGAGCTCGCTTTGCACCCACCTCGCGTCGAACCTCGCGGCCAGGCAAGCGCGCCGACGCTCGAAAGCCGCCGACTGCTCCACGAGCGCGTCGTGCTCGGCGTCCGCGGCCTCGAGGGCACTAGCCGCCAGCCGCCGCGTGGCTCGCCGGCAGCCGCGGCGAAGGACCCGGCGAGCGTAGGCCGCCCGGCGCGGCGCCCTCTCGTTCGCGCCTGCCCCCTCTGCGGCGCCTCGTGGTCGCGTCGCGCCTCCTTTGCCTCCTCGTGCTGCTCTCTCGCCTCTTCCTCCTCGGCCTCGTCAGGTACGTCGCCCGGTGCTGGCGCCGAGCCTCGCCGTTGCTGCTCGGGCTGTCGCGCCTGGCTCCCGAGTGGTCGCCTCGGGGGCCCTCGCCGCACCAGCGTCCCAAGGAGGCCAGGCGGCGGACCCGGGTCGGGCGGCGGCGGCGGCCCCACGCCGCTTGTCCCGAAGCCCCCCGGGGGGTCCCCGGACCCTTCGTGGACAGGGTATTCCTGGGTAGACCCTGGCGGTGTCCACCCCCAGGAGGGTTGGACCGTCGCGTCGTGGCGCCGGTGCTGTCGTAGTCGTGTTGCTGGTGTTGGTGCTGGTGCTGGTGCTGCCGTTGCTGGTGCTCGCCGTCGTTGCCCCGCCGCTGGTTGCAGTGCTGTCGCTTGTGCTCGTCTTCGTCTTGGCGGTGGTGCTGCTGCTGGTGCTGCTGGTCGCCGTCGCGGTGGTGCTGGCGGTTGCCGTTGTGGTGGCGGCGTTGCGGGGCGCCGTCGCGGCGGTGGCGGTGCTTCTCCTTTGCCGCTGCCGCCTCCTCCTCCGCCTCTGCCGCCTATTCCTCCTCTTCCTCCTCTTCCTCCTCTGCCGCTCTGCCTCTGGTCCTGCTCGGCGTCGCCCTCTGCCGCGCGCCCGGCCTACCTTCAGTAGCGGTGGCCGCCCTCCCTGTGCAGCCTCTGCCCCTGTCGGCCTGCATGGCGGGGCGTCG
>CAUYUJ010014578.1:309169-393337 GCA_963575745.1 Prorocentrum cordatum | reverse complement strand
AGGAGGAGGAGGAGGAGGAGGAGGAGGAGGAGGAGGGGGAGGAGGGGGAGAAGGAGGAGGAGGAGGAGGAGGAGGAGGAGGAGGAGGAGGAGGAGGCGGAGAAGGAGGAGGCTCCCCATCCAGGGGGGCACCTCGGCCAGTGGGGCCCAGGCCACGCCAGTGGGGATAGGGATCGGCTCAGCGCTGCTCAGGTATCCGGGCGCTCCGCGAGGCGGCCAGCGCCGGGCCCGGCAGCGGGCCCGACGGAGCGTGGGGGCATGCCGCCGCCGTCGCCAGGCTGCGGGCCTTGGGCTGCGCCGACACCCTGCGGAGGCGGGCCGAAGACGCGTACTGCTACGGCGACTTCGAGGCGGCCGTGGCGCGGTACGGCGCGGCCCTGGACGCGACGCCGAGCGACGACAGGCGAGCGGCGGAAGTCAGCGGGAGTGTCCGCGCCGGCACTGGCTTCCAGCGTAAGGTCGCGCGTGAGCGCTCGTTTTTTTGTGTGGCGTGCCGCGCTGGCGGCCCGCGCAAGCCGCGGCGTAAGGTCGCTTCGACATCTCGCGTGAGACCCGTTTGTTTGCGTCGCTCAGGTGGGGCCGGGCGACCCTACTAACGAGCAGGGCAGCGTGCCACCGGCGGGCGCGCGACCTGCGCCTGGCCCTGAAGGACCTGGACGGCGCCCTGGGGCTCTTCCCGCGCTATGCCCGCGCGATGTTCCGTCGCGGTGTCTGCCTGCTCGAGGCTGGGTCGTCGAAGGACGCTGTTCGCGCCTTCCAGCAGTTGCTGCGGGTAGACCGCCACTGGCCAGGCCTCTGCGATTGGCTGGTGCGCGCCCACGCTCATCGGCAGCGCGCCGAGCGCGGGGATGTCAGGAGGGACAAAAAAGACACAGACACAACGAATCGTCGATTCCCAGGAAAAATATGGAACATCTGAGAAGTGGAGGGGAAGACGAAGGTTCAGAAAATATGAGACAAACATTGGAATGCTGAGGTTCGTGTCTATTTGTTTGCGTGTCCCTGGGCCCCTTTTAGGATGGCTCCTTCGGATTCGCCGCCGACGATGACCAGGGGAGCCCCGGCGCGGCCCGCGGTGGTGCAACGGAGGGCGTCGCCGAGGGGGACCTGTATGCTGTCTTGGGCGTGCCTGCGGACGCCACGGACAAGCAGCTGAAGAGGGCGTACCGGCTGATGAGCCTGAAGTACCACCCTGACAAGCAGGGCGGATCCACGCGCTCGTTTCAGCTCATCGCTACTGCATACGAGACGTTGTCGGACCCCGAGAAGCGCCGTGCCTACGACAGCGGGGCGGACATCAAGAAGGGCAAGAACGACGACGGCTCTTCGAGCGAGTCCGAGCGCCAAGAGCGGTCCCTGCACGAGGAGGTGGAGCGGAAGTATTTCCCAGAGCGCTACCGCTTCTGGCCATTCGGAGACCCATTCATAGAGAAGCGAAAGTTGCAGGCACGTAGGCGCCGCCGTGCAGGCGGAAGGCGCATTGACCCTGAGTTTGACGACTTCTAACGCCCTCGCGCGGGCGATGTCTGAGCGCCACTCGAGAAGGCTGGCGCAGCCTGTGTGCTCAGCGTGCCATCCTCAGCAAAAACACCTCTAACATATTATGAGTCTGGCCTGCTTCCGCCGCAGGGGAATGTCATGGGTCATTGTCCGTGGTTCGCTTCTGGCGGCGGACTGGGCTGCCGCCCAGGTGCATGAACGGATTTACGGCGTGTCCTTGTCCGGCCAGCTGCCGATACCCTGAGATCCGACGATGCGAACGAAAATCAGCATCGCAAAAGATTGCGGCTGGAGCCCCGGACCCCATCTTTCTGCGCCATGTTTCAAGGCCGATCGACCTGTGATGGTTCCAGGGCCCGAAAACGGTCGAAAACGCCCAGTGCGGAAAATTACGACGCCAGGATCTCAGGGTATTCTTATCCAGTCGGCTGCTGACTCAACCCCCTCTCCTCCTCATCCTGCCTGTCCCGTTTCCCACTCCCAGTCCGCGGTCAGCCATCGGCCAGCCCTTTCGCCTGCCCTCCACCTCGGCCGCCTGCCCAGCACTCCAGCCAGCCCCCCAAGTGGCAGCGCCCCCGACTCGACCGCCCTCCCAGCCCTCCAGCCAGCCCCCGGACCAGCCCCCCGACTCGACCGCCCTCCTTACCTCCTGGCCCTCTTGGCGGAGCGAGCCCTCGCCGTCGGCCGTCGGCCTATCCCTCCCCCCTAAGCTCTCAGCCAGCCCTCCGGCCCAGCCCTCCCTGTCTCGGATGTACGCCGGCGCTGAAGCGGGCAGCCGCGCACACGCGCGTGGGTCCGAGGTCAGAAGGGCTTGCAGCGGTCGAGCTGCACAGCTAGCGCCAGGGAGAGTGCGCAGTGGAAGAGCAAGCAAGCAACTCCGCTGGCCGAAAGGGCACCGTCCGCGTCGAGTTCGTGAACGGCAGCAGGCTCTCGGGGTCCCTCGAGCTGGGCGCCGCCGCCTCGGCGATCCGGTGGAGCAACGGTGACCAGCCAGCGTTCTCGTCTTTGCCGCGCCGCCGTCGCCGTTGATTTTTTGTGCGTCGTCCTCGTCGTCGTCGTCGTCGTCGGGGGGAAGGAGCAGGAGCAGGCGGACGAGGAGGGACTGAAGACCAGAGGGGGTGAGGTTGGGCGGGGAGGCTGGGCGAAGAGGATGGAGGAGGATTGCTCAAGAGGACGAGGGGGAGAAGGAAGAGGACCAGTGGAAACCCAATACCCATCAACGCTGATGGAATACACCCTGCCTCCAAGCTCCCTCTTCATAGGCCCCTACAAAGGTTCATGTCCACTGGGAATTGTCCCGTTGGGGGACAACGGTATGAAAATCCTGCAGCGCATAAAAAACATCATTTGCAGGACTTCAACTCCACGAGTTAAACTGACTGTTGCCTCTTGGCGAATCTGCATCCTGCCAGAAACCATATCTGGGACTTCAACATCGCGAATCAACGAAACTGTCGCACCCTGACAATCCAGAACCGCTCCAAAACATTCCTGGTACGTTGGCCATCAGAGCCACCGAAACTATTGCAAATGTTTAAACGAATGTGCGCGGCGCTAAGGCTAGAGCCACCTTTTGAAGAGGAATCGCCCTCAATCCGCTAAACTGAGACAATGTTTGAAACGAATTTGCGCGGCGCTAAGGTGAGAGCCATAGATTGCAGACGTCCCGCCCTCAATCCATGGAGCTCTTGCAACTTGTTCAAACGAATGTGCGCGGCGCTGGGACGAGATGTCAATTTTGAAAACCGCCTGCCTTCAGTCCGCGAAGCGAACGCACATATTTGAAACAAAAACGAACATGCGCGGTGCTAGGGCTGCCCTCATGCCTTGAAACCCTTGCAACCTTTAGCGCGAAGATACGCGGCGCTAAGGCTAAAGCCACAGGTTGAAAACCACCCGCCATCAATCTGCGAAGCTGTTGCCATTTTGTAAGCATCAGGCCCATCAATGGTGAGGAAGTCTGAGGCGAAACACCCCGCCTGCCCTTCCGACTGTCCTCGGGGTACGACAGGGAGGAGTTATTCATACGGAAAAGGAATAGATGAAGAGGGTAAGAAAGAAGAAAATGAAGAGAAGGAGGAGAAGGAGAAAAACAACTGTTCGGCTGGAGGAGGGAGCGGAGGGGGGAGGGGAACCGGGAGGGCGATTCAGGAACGAGGCACGAGGATGAGGAAGATAATGGGGAGTCAGGATGATGAATTGGTCCTGGGGGGAGGCCCCGTGGTCCAGGACCCGTTTCTTCCAGGACCCGCTTCCTTCAGGCTAAGCTGGGAGGGGCCCGCGGCGGAAAGCCACCCCTTGGGAAGGGGCCAGGACCTCCCTGGGGCCGCACCTTCGAAAGATGAGATCGGCGGATGCCAGGGGCACGTGGACGAACGTGCCGTCAACGTCGAGGGGGCAGCGTTGGCTCGATGCGCTTCGGTGGGGTGGGATGGGGATGGTGAGGAGGAGGAGGAGGAGCAGGAGGAGGAGGAGGAGGAGGAGGAGGAGGAGGGAGGAGGGAGGAGGAGGAGGAAGAGGAGGAGGAGGAGGAGGGAGGAGAGGAGGGAGGAACTCTTGGGGACCCCCTGCCGACGCCTGCTCCGCGGGTCGCGCGGCGCCCGCTCTGGCCTGCCACGCCCTGGCGCGACGAGTCCTGCACGTCCCAGTCCCCGCGCAGCAGCGTGCGCGCTTTTGTCCGGTTCCCGCTCCTCCCTCCCCTGTCCGGCTGTCTCCCCTCCTCCTCCTCCTCATCATCCTCCCCTCCGCCTCCTCCTCCTCCTCCGCCTCCTCCTCCTCCTCCGCCTCCCTCCGCCTCCTCCCTCCTCCGCTCACGACACGCTGTCTGCTTGCAGGGCACAGCCTATCGCAGGGGCCGCCGCCGCGGCCGCGGCCGACGCGCGCCGAGGCTCGTGGCCGTAAAAGCTGACGGATGCAGCTCCTGGGAGGTCAGATTCTGCATTTGCCCTGGTCCGAAGTCCGGCTGAATCCGGCTGTCTCCCGCTTCATCCAGCTTAGAGCTAGACTCTGGCAAGTTTACTTGCATGGACGGGGGGGGGGGGGGCTGAGCCTGAAGCAAGCCCGGGGGGGGGCGCGGAAATCACGCAAGTCGAAAGGCACTTGCACGCTAGTATTCGCTTGAAGAGGGGCGAGGGGGGGGGGGCGGGGCGAACGCCATGCAAGTAAACTTGCCTGAATCCACAAAAAAAACAGGCTCTTAGTCCTGTTTGATTTGGCTTCATCCTGCTTGATGTGCGGCTCAATCCGGCGTAGCACCCCCCCAGTGGGGCTCGATCCACTTTCATCCTTCCGACGAAGACCTCCCAGTAGTTGCCTCCTGACCCTCTTCCGGAGGACTTGTGTACGAGCTCCTTCCAGCAAGCTGAATGCGTATGGCGCGCTCCAGGAGGGGCCCCGCCTCCGAGGCATCGGGAGGTTGGCATCTCTTCTTCGGCACAAGCCGCGGGCAGCAAAATCAGGGGCCGCTCCACCAGAGGAAGCGGGGCGGAAGGCCGGCGGGAGCCAGCAGAAGAAGCACTCGAAAACGAACGCATTACATAGATTTAGATTTTCGGCCGTCCGCGCGGATTTCTTGGATCGGCGCTGGGCCCCCCTGGCGGCGCCTCCGGCGCCGCTCCTGGCGCGCTCCGCGCGCCAGGGAGGGCGGTCCAGAGTGGATGTAAGAAATCCGCGGAGACCTCCAGAAGTTTCCTGTTTATGTTGTGTTGTCTTCCTCTAAGCAAACATATCACCCAAGAGGTGTTTATTCTGAGATTCGGGATTTTCGAATCACGCCACTTGATGCTGGATGGACAGTTGCTGGAAGCTGGCCTGTAGGAGAGCGGGATACACATGTGGCCACACGTTGTTCTTGCGTTTGGCCCTCGCATGGCCAGGCACGGTGTGATCCTCCACATTTGTATGGTCTCCGCATGTGTAGGCAACCTTATGTTTCCAGCTTCATTTCATGGTGGCCAAGCAGTTGGAGGGTTGAAACTCGACGATCGAAGTTCGAGATTGAAAGATCGAGGCTCGAGAGTCGAGGATCTTGGTGCATTTCCTGCTCTTCTTCTGGGCCTCTGGAGACTTCCGCGGACCTTTCGAGGTCTGGAGTCTGGAGGCCTCCCCATGTATCATTCCTCCCCGCCTTCCTTGTTCTCTTTCTGTCGAGAGGACATGTGGAGGTACGGTGTGGACTCTGCTGCAGGCGCTGCCAGTCACGAGGTCCCTCTTCGAAGTCCACCGAAGACGTTTGCGGACACATGAGAATCTCTCGATAGCCCCTCAGGGCTCATTTCGACCCGATCGATCTGGTTCAATACGAATTTCGGCCTGCTCAATTCGAGTTCGATATTCCGACGACCTGGTGCGGCCAGATGTTGGCATGGCGCTCTTGTGCATCCTGGCGCGGCCGATTCGATTGGAGTTCGACTCCGTGACGATGCAGCCTGACTCCGATTTCCCGATACGATGCCGACCGATTCTGCTTCTCTTCGGTCCAACGATCCCGTCGCGATTGTTGTTCAGAACGTGTTTTCCCAGAGGAGGAGGAGGAAGAGGAGGATGAGGAGGAAGAGGACCAGTGTACACCCAAGACGCACCAACGATGTTGGAATAACCCCTCCCTCTAAGTTCCCCTGTCATAGGTCCCTACAAGGATGTAACTTCAATGCAGGAAGTGCGCCGTTGGAAGGCAACCGTCTGAAAACCATCAACCGTGCCACATCACCATTCCTAGGATGTCAACACCGCGAATAAACGTTATTGTTGCGTTCCGACGATCCTGAATCGTGCCAGAACAACATTCCTGGGATTTCGACACCGCGAATCAACGTCACTGTCTGCGTCCTTACTAACCTGAATCGTGCTAGACAGCAGTTTCTAGGACGGCAACGATAAGATCCCGTGGAAACGGCATGAGCTTTTTGGGCGGATGTGCGCGGCGCTAATACGAGAGCCACATTTTGAAAACGACCCGCCCTCCATCGGCGAAACAGCTGCGAAGTTTTAGCACGAATGTCGGCGCTGTGGCGAGAGCCACGTTTTGAGCACGGCCCGCCCTCCATCCGTGAAGCTCTTGCGAACTTTTGAGACGAAGGCGCGCGGCGCCGAAACGGGAGCCACACGTTTGAAAACGCCTCGCCCTTCATCCGCGAAATTGCTGCAACACCTACATTTTCAGGATCAGAAGTGGCAGGGAAGTCTCGGGCGAAACGCCCTGCCCGCCCTACCGACACGTCTCGGGGTGCGACAGGGAGGATTTGTTTACAATGCACAGGGATGGGGGAGCAGGAGGGAGCAGCAGGGGAGGAGGAGGGAGGAGGAGGACGAGGAGGAGGAGGAGGAGGAGGAGGAGGAAAAGGAGGAGGAGGGGGAGGGGGAGGAGGGGGGGGGGGGTTGCACACCGGATCGTCTCTTGACGGCCCTCGGTCCCGGCGGGGGGCCGCGAAGAGCGCATCCAGCGCGAAAAAGTCGATGAGGTGATTTTTGGGCGGAGCTAGGATCCAGATAACTCGTCCCAGAGCGTCCTGGAACGCTCTCAGAGTATTCCAGAGCGTTTTGGAACGGCCGCGCCGCTAGACAGTTTGCCCAGCGCCGCCGGATCTCACAGATCCCTGATTTTTATCGGCCCGATGTTGCTTTGGTCTTTCGTTAGTCTTAGCGAGGGGGTCTGGGTCTCCTCATCGACCTTTGGATCTATCCTGGCGTGCTTGTTGGCGAGCGTTTCTGATGGGGACGGACCTACAGCAGTGTCAACGAGAGGCCCCCCCGAAAAAAGGCCCAGAAGAGGCTACAAACATCCACAACAGCTCAAATCTCCGTATTCGAACCTCGAACCCTTTTTTCCGTAGCTTTTGGCTGAAGACCCACAGCTGCGAACAGACCTGTTAACGAACATAATGGCATACTTGCGCATGGTAGCATTCGAGCGGGTCGCATCCCTACTTACACGCACAGGTGCTTTACGCATGAGCACACATCGATTCCTTCTCTCGTCGAATAGGTTTCTTGGCCTGTCGCAGCGCGATCGATTTCGAGACATCGCACATAGTATAATTTACCAGAAAGTACACGCCAACGGGTTCGTGACTCTGGTCTGTGCGATTTTCACAGCGCACAATTATTGTCTTTGAATTGCGGCTGTTATCCTACAGTTGGGACTGCACACTCAGGGGAATGAAGAGTTGTTTTTACGAGGAAGAGATGTTGTGTCCAAGGTTACCGCCACATCGCAAACCCCAACACGCAGCAGCTATGGGAGCGTGGAGAGAAAATACGCTGCAAGAGCAGACGTGTTGACTTGACACCCATATCCGTGTATTCTTCCCCCCCCCCAGCGCGGACGTAGCACGCCGAGGAAATATATACGTCATTGCCGTCCCGCGCGCTCCCCAAATTGGGCCTCCGCTCGCATGATCAATCTTGACTCCAGAAAGCTCCTGCCAGGGCCCGTCCTACGGATAATACATGTAACGGCTTTGCCATCAGGAGCCTACAGCAGCCACGGACACAACAGTTCATAGATTGCCTTGCTCATGGATGGCCCGATTGCCTGGACACGTTCTACCCTACTTCCCCTACGTGGTATCATGGCACACCAGGTTTCACCAGCTACCTCGACTTCATTGTGGTGCCTGGCAGTCTACGTTATGTAACACATACTCTAGAGCCAGACGAAACGACATCCCAGCGGCCGACTACAACTCGTAATAGGCGCTAGACGCAATGACCATTACCCAGCGCATGTCCTCTTGCAGCACGATCGCACGTATGGTGGCAACGATTTTCATCACGTTTCAAGGTGTAGCGATGCATTGGTTGCATCCAGTGTTTTTTTTCGGGGGTATTTGTCCGAACGCACACACCATGGGTTCAATCGCGCGAGACTGGGCTGGACGAGAAACCAAAAAGGGGCGTTTTAGAGCCGTGGAGGTATTGAGTTGACCCGGAACTTGTACCGACTGCTGCACACAGTTACGCAAACAAAACGAGGCCCCTGCAGCAGTATCTATAGAGCGCCGTGACCGATGGCATCGCCGACGTGAGCTATGACCAGAATTCATGCCACACAGACATGGGTGACCAAATTGTCTTGGTACGGTTTCGCAGCCGTTGCAGAGTAACTGGCAGATGCCTTGAGTTAGCCGACGCACTCGGCAATCACATGCAGCCCAAACAAGATCTCCCAACGAACAGCTCCTGCTGGAACTGCCAGGAGGATGGCGACCTCGACGCCCCGCTAAAGCACGGCAGCTCGATCGTCGTCTGGCCAGCGAATTGTACGCCGACTACGCAACTGCCGCAATGCTGCCCTACGCCGACGGCTTGAAACAATGGTTTGCAGCAAATGCCTCAACTTGGATCTCAAGGAGGACGGAGTGGCATTCGACGTGGTCTCGCTCAAGTCCCTCAAGAGTTCTTTGGCGACCACGACGTTCAAGTTCATGTGGGTTGCTGATGCCATAGCACTGGCGAGTACGACCCTAAACAAACAAACCTGTGGACTCGAAAGAGTGCCAATCGCCGGTGTTCTCCGCCACGGGGTGTGCCGATTTGGCGATGGAACGCGATTGCATGGTCTCAAGCAGTTCCCAAAGGTGAGCAGCGAGGCGTTGTTTTTGTTTCGATATTCTGGCGCCGCGTGAATGCATTTCTCGTTTTCGATGCATTCTTGGGGTAGCGTGGGCCACGGGCCGCAGCATATATTATCATGCCCGTCGCAGCCAGGGCTCTCAGATTCCCCCCCGACACCCGAAAAAACGACGTTTGCATAGTTCATGGCACATTGCGTTTTTCAATGCATGTCACAGGGGTGGTGGTCTACGACGACCAGGAAAGCCCCATCGCCAACCAGCCCCCAGCGCGGTTGCGGCGCCAGGTCGAAGACGCGAAGAAACTACCTTGTCACTGATGTTGATTCCCCACCGGCGTACAAACATTGGTATGCGTTTGTCTAGCCATCGCTAGTCGAACACTATGACGCGGTCAATGCCTTCGCGCCGCTCTCAGATGCCACCATGGACGGCGCCGCTCAGGATCGCACGCTGCCAGAGAAGATGTCGCGCGCCCAGAGAAGGAGGAGGCAGCGCCGCCTGCCGTTGTAGTTCAGAACGGACGATTGCGACGGCAGCATCATCGGCTGGCCAGTTGTGTTCAACAAGCGTCTGACGCGCCCGCGGCGCGGCGCGTTGCGCGGTCGCGGTTTCGCCCCCCATCGATTTCGCACGCCGCGTTGGCAAGTGACGCGACTCCGCAGCTTGGAGACCCAATCTCCTAATCTCATGGCCTCTTCCCCCCTCAACTCCGCCACCGTCGACGCGTCCATGGCATCATTTATAAGGGACTCATGCAACCAGTGCACCATCATCACGCCGCGCAGCATCTACGAGACAGCAGGATCACGATGCACGACGTGGCAACACGTTCAACAGGCACACGACTGCACCAGGCACAGGTAACGAGCGAGTTCGCGGCGCGCCATGTCGGCGCGCGCTCGCGCGCGCACCTGCGCGCGCAGCACAAGCGCGCAACCTCGCCGAGCGCGGCGCGACGCCTCGGGGCCTATCTGCATTATAAGAACTGTTTTTCGATTGAGCGTAGGTCGCAAGTTCGAGCCGGCACCGAAGCTCTTCTCATCTACAAGCAGGCCTGGTGTTACAAGGGCGAAGTTGAGGCGCCGAGTTCGCGACATGGTCTTGGCGACTGTCTTGTTTAACGACCTTCGCCCTCAACGCGCGCCTGCGCCATTTTCGACGGGCGCGCCAGTCGTCGCGCGCGCGAGCTGACGAAAGGGCACGCGACGACGCGACGCGCGAAGATTGCTGACGCAACGAGTAGAATCCCCATTTTATGGTACAGGAGTGCATTGGACTAGCTGACGCGCCCACGGAACTACGACCTCCGCGTCTTAAGTGCTTCCAGAAGACATGCCGCCATTCCCTGCTGTCATGCTCGGATGCACGCCTCGCGACTCAAGATTCCGTGACGGACAATCTTTGGCCGCGTCAGTTGGTGCCAAATACCGGGGCGATCTCATCGCTAGAGAGCGCGTAGCGTGTCGCACGCGCAGCGCCCCGGCACTTGCCTGCTGCGCCAGCGCTGAAGGATGATTTTTCCTGCGCTGACGTTGCAGAATCGCGATCGCAGCATCTCTCCGCGCGCGCCCCCACCCCCCGCCCCGATCCGATCCAGATGCGCTCGAACTTGCGCCGTCGCCGGGCCCGCTACCTTCAGGCGAGCACGATTGTGGATTTGCGCGCGCAACACGAGATGTTCGCTGCGCGGCCTCATCAGTTTAGAAACCAGTGTCACGTGAGCAAAAGCTCACGGCGTTCTATTTTCTGCTGGAGAGATTGCACCAGATCGCGCGCGACGTAATTTGCGCGATGGAAGGTGACATGAATCAGAGTTAACTCTCGCCCCCGCCCATCGCGCGGGAAACGCCGCGCGCGTGCGCCGCGCGCCACTAGCATGGCTGCGCTTGTGAATTGGATGGCGCATGTGTTCACAACAATCGCGCTGGCTGGAACTTCGCGCACCTCACTACCCGTTCTCAGTGGACCTCGCAAGTGCGACAGGTGAACATCGGGCACGCCGCGGGCCGGGAAGGCGGCAAGCCAGCAACGGCGCTTCGCATGGGGAGATGATTTGCAGCACGACCGCGCAGACCCTCCGCGCTGCCATGTCGCCAAGGATCATGAGGACAATTGAGTTGGGCAGTTGTTTAAGTGAAAGACAGCTACGAGCATTTCGTCCAGGGGAAGCTTCCCCACCAGGAGCTACCCGCAGTCAGCGGAGCAGCATTCGATGGAGCAGGAGCAGCCGAAACTTGCAAATCTGGTTCGGACACATATGCGCGAATGGAATTCATGGATCCAAGTGACACTTGAGCAGTTGCAGGAGCAGGACGTGGACCCCCTTTCAATCGGCGAGCCCGAGCGCAAACACTCAGGAGAAGCAGGCTGACAGCATCGACATCAAGGTGCATATCCAGGAAGTTCGCTGCGCTCGGTGCTACAAGACGCACGGCAGCAATGTCAACGGGTTCGAGTGCAACGCAGCCGCCGGCACCGACAGCGACGACATGCATCAGCAGATCCTCGCCCCTTCTGGCCCCAGCGCGAGACAGCAATCAAACTCGGCGCAGCCGTTCCGCCAGGTGATCGCGAGGGGCGGGGTCCACTGCGCGATTGAGCCCAGCGCGAGACCTTCCAGGCTCGCGCCGCCTGCCGAGAGACAGCCTTCCCCCTGCGAGGCCGCCCACCCACCCCTCCCTTTCCCCTTTCCCCCAGCGCGTCTCAGGGTACACAGATGTCAGTTCGTTTTCAGGAAGCTTTCCGCATATTTCTTCAGAAGAGCCAGCCTAGATCGAATGGTGGACGCGCACAGTGACTCAGTGGTAAGCCTTGCGTGCACTCGTGCAACATGTATGAGTACACGGCGTTCGCGGCCCGTCGTGCTTCGGACCTTTTCAGGCTTGCGCACATTGTCGACGGTGGGTTTTGCTCGTGTCGACGCCGCTTGCAGCTGCGCGTCTTTAAGCGTCCGAGTCTTCGCGCGAAGTCATCCTTCCGGTCTAACCTCAGGCAGTCGCACACTCGCGAGAGTGCGGAGTCATGATCTTACAGCATGACCCTTGTCAGTCCTTCCTCTTCCCCTTCCCCCATTTCCCCCATCAGAAGTACTCTCGCCGTGGTCGTCGCCGCCATCGTCGTTGTCGCCGTCGCTGGCCGCCGTCGGCCTGTTGTCGTCGTTCATCGTTGTCCTCGTCGTCTTCTGAATTCCAACGTCACGAAACCTACAACATTTTGTTAGCTCACGATCGGAACCCTAGAAAACAGATGTATACGGAATCCTTCGAGCTGGATCGGTCTGTGATGGCCTTGCGGGCGACAAAATCCGGCGCGATAAACTGCATCGCCAAGATCTCAGGGTCGTGGTCGTCGGTGTCTTCGCTGTCGAGGTCGTCGTCGTCGTCGTCGTCGTCGTCGTCGTCGTCGTCGTCGTCGTCATCCTGTCGTCGGCCGTCGCCGCGGTCGTCCTCGCCCTCCCCGTCGTCCTCGCGCCGTCGGCCGTCCTCGTCGCCGGCCATCCTCCGCGCCGTCGTCGGCGTCGTGGTCGCTGCTGTCCTCGCCGTCGGCCGGGAATCGCCGCTTGCCGCAGCCGATCGGGTGGGTGGTAAAGCGGTAAGTGGGGGTGGCCCACGTGGGAGGTGAAGAAACGGGCCCTGAAGGGGCTCTTGAGGGTTCCTTTTGCCTTCTGGGCCCCCAGTGACTCCAAAAGGGGCCCGAAGGGCTCCTTCGGGGTCATTTTCCTCGTTCGCCAGTTTGGGCGCCCCCTATTTCTGTTCTTCCTCCTCGCTCCTCCTCCTCTTCCGCCTTCCCTGTCCACCTCCCGCGCCTCCTCCCTCGACCCCCCTCGTCAAGGAAGGAGGGGCAGGCGTGGGCATCCTGGGCGGCGTGTGGAGGAGGCAGTGGGGATCGAGCTGGAGGAGGTCTGGGCGCATCACCCGCCCGAGCCGAGGTACGGCCTGGACCCTGGTCCGGCCGCTGCCCGGCGCGAGGTCGCCGGCCGTGGCCCGGCGCTGGGGGGCGGGCGGGCCGCTGGGCGAGCCGCTGCTGCCGCCGTAAGTGCGGTGCGGCGCCGCGCGCTCCTGTCCACGCCAGCCCGCCACCCACCCGCCCTCGTCGCCGGCCTCTCGTGGCCAGTCCCACCTCCTCCTCCTTCTCCTCCTCCTGTCCTCCATTTCCTACTCCTCATTTCCTCCTTCTCCTCCTCCTCCTCCTCATCCTCCTTCCCCTCCTCATCCTCCCCCTTCTTCTCCTCCGTTCAGTTTCGTTACAAATACTCCTCCCTGTCGCACCCCGAGGCTGGTCGAAAGGGCGGGCCGGGCGTGATCCTGAAGCTTACAAGGTGGCATCAGCTTCACGGATGGAGGGCGTGTGGTTTTCAAAATGTGTCTCTCGCTGCGCACATTCGTTCAAAACATTGCAGGGGCTTCACGGATTGAGGGCGGGCCGTTTTCTTCAATGTGGCTATCGTTTTCGCGTGGCGTACACCAGTTTAAGACATGCAAGTGTTTCATGTATTGAGGGCGGATCGTTCTCAAAATGTGGATCTCGCCATAGCACCGCGCACATTAATGTTGTAATTGATTGTAAGAGTTTCACGGGCTGAGGTCGCGTCGTGTTCAAAATGTGATTCTCGCTCGGGCGCCGCGCACATTCGTTTCAGAGACTTGCAATAGTTTCGCGGATTGAGGGCAATCATTTTGCACAAGTTGATTCTCGCATTAGCGCGGCGCGCACTTCTTTTCAACATTTGCCAGAGTGTCATTGATTCCCATGGTGAACGTATTAGAAATTGAGCTTTGGAATGATTGAGGACTGTCAGGGCGCAACAGTTCTGTTGATTCGCAGCGTTCATGTCCCAGGAATGGTCCTCTGGCACGACTCAAGGTCGTCAAGAGGCAATTGTCAGGTTGACGCGTGGCGTCGACATTCCGAGAGTGGTGTTTTGGCACGTTTCAGGATCGCAAAGGGTTGTCTCCCAACGGGGCACTTCCTTCAGTTGACATGAATCCACGTAGGGCCTACGGGGAGGGAATTTGGAGGGTGTGTTTCATTATTATAACCTTGTGGGTGAGTCTTGGGTTTACATTGGTCCTCTTCCTTATCCTCATCCTCCTCCTCCTCCTTCTTCTCTTGGCGTCCCGCACTTTGTGCGGCGCCGTGGATAGTCATGTGATCGGTGCGTCGCTTTCGCGGTTTCCGCCATAGGAGCTTCTAGGTTCAGGTGGGATGTCTGTAGGGTTGCCGAGGCGGCGGCCCTATGCGGCCTCTCGGGGGTGGCGGGGGCCCCTCTGAGGCAGTGGGTCTGCTGAGCCCCACGTGGGCCCTGAGAAGCTAGAGGAGCCGCCGCCCTCGGCGACCGAGGGCCTTGAGCGGTCTCTAGCTTTTAAGCGGGTGAGGTCCAGTCCGGAGGAGGAGCAGAGGGAATCGGACTTAGAGGAGGCGCGCAGGTTGGCCTTGGCCGCGCGCGCCCTGGGCTCCGATGAGCCCCAGCCCATCCCGCCCCCAACCCCCCCCCCCCCCGCGCGTGCAAGGCCTGGTGGTGACGTTATCGAGGACGACTGGTCCTCTGGAGAGCCGCGCCCGAAGGCGCCTCGGCTACTGGCCCTTCCCCCCGCCGTTGAGTCCAGGGCGCCTCCTGCCCCTGCCGGCCCTGGCCTCTAGAGGTCCGCGGCGCAGGGGGTCCTGGTCCGCAAAGGATGTTGTCCTCCCAGACGTTCCCCTCCCCGCTCAGGGCCCTGCTGGCCCGAAGAGCGCTCGTGGGCATCGCATCCGTCCTGCTGGTGCCCTTGCGTGATGCCGCCGTTGCGGTGCCGGGGCCCGGCTGCCGGCCCCCCGTTCCCGCCGCTGGGGTCTCCGCGAGGGCTCTGCATCCAGCACAGACTCGTCGTGTTTGGAGCCACCCGAGGTGGGTAATGACTTCACCTCGGGCGAGTGGAAGGGCTCTTCCCGACCGCTGCTCTCTTCGGACGATGCCTGTTGTTGGCGTCGTCTCAGGTAGCTCGGTGTTTTTGTTCGGGTCACTTCGTTGAATCGTCGAGTTGTGCGTGCTCGTCCTTTTCCCGCTCGTGCTCTCTCTCTCTCTTTCTTTTCCATGGTTCTGCGCACTCGGATCGATTTGGTGGTGCCTCCTCCTCGTCTCGGTGGTTCAAATATGGGGTCCTGAGGGATGGGGTCCTGGGTATAGGAAGGGATCCAAGGGTAGACTTACATTGTTCGAGGCACCTCGTCCTTGGGACCCCATCCCTCAGGACCCCATCTCTGAACCAACGATCCTCCTTCTCCTCCTCCTCCTTTCCTCCCTCTCCTGCTCCTGCTCATCCTCCCCTCCTGTGCTTGCCCTTCTTCCTCCTCCTGGTCCTCCTGGTCCTCCTCCTCCTCCTCCTCCTCCTTCTCCTCCTCCTCCTCTTCCCCAGGAGCCTGCGGTCTTCGGCCCTGGGCCGATCCGTAGTCCGCGCTCCGCGCCACCCCCCCGCCAGCTGATTGTTTGCGATCAAGGCGGCCAGGGCAGTTCGTTCCCCCAGTTGCCGAAGTTGGCCATGGCAGAAGACGCAAGGTATTCCTTGGATGCTGAACGAGAGGGAGGGGGCACGTTTCAAAGCGGCAGCTCCAGAAGGGGCAGGATCGGAAACGCGGTGGACATTGAAAGAAAGCGGCGCGGGCGGGCGAAGGGGCATGCGGAGGGCAGAAACGGAATACACATTGTGCGGATGATTGTGGCGAAAGTTGGAGTAAGGCGGTTTGCGACGTTTCAAAACGCGGAAACACCACGCTCCCTTTATGCTCCTCATCTTTTTTCGGTCTCCTCCTCGACCTTCTCATTTTCATGATCTTCCTCACCTCCTTCAGCCCCAGCGCGTCCTCATCCTTATCATCCCTCTCATCATCAAAACTTGTGTCCTCATCATCAATACCATCATCGTGCGTATCCTCTTTCGACTCCCAGCGCAAGTGTTTATCCGTCGTGCGCTCGCGTGGTTCGATATCCGCGCTTGGAGCGACTGGCGCACTGAATCGTTATATCAATAGTGAGGGGCTTCGCCTCTGAATGCGCAGCCGACTAGCGGCCCGCACGCTTTTTCCTCGCGCTGCCTCGCTCATGCCTGCTCCTCCCTCACTCTGTCCCCCCTCCTCCTTCTCGTACTCCTCTTCCTCCTCCTCCTCCCCCTCCTCCTCCTCTTCCTCCTCCCCCTCCTCCTCCTCCTCCTCCTCCTCCTCCTCCTCCTTTTCGTACTCCTCTTCCTCCTCCTCCTCCTTCTCCTCTTCCCCGCCCGGTAGGTTCTTATGGCCTCTGGGTCCATCGTGCATTCCTCGGGCTCCCGAGCGACACGACGCCAGCAGCTGGCGGCCGCCCAGAGGGAAGCCCGGCTCCTATAGCTTGCTGAGCGCACCGAGACTGCTGACGCTCCGACTCGACTCGACTTTGCCTCTTCTCCTCCTGGAATCTCCTTCGTCCTCCTGTCTCCGTAGACCTGGGCCCCCCCCCAGGATCAGAGCACCAGCTGATTCGGCGCCACCTGTTCCCGCCGCGTTCGGTTGGGGACTTGGGAGCCCCAGAAGTCGGCTTGCGCCCTCACCTGTCTGCACCATGGCTGCATACTCACTTCTCCCTTCGTTTATCCTCCTCCCTTCGTTTATCCTCTCTCCCTCTCCCTTCGTTGATCCTCCCCCCTTCCCTCCTCTCTCCCTCTCTCCCTCTCTCCCTTCGCTTATCTCCCTTCGTTTCTCCTGTCCCTGCCCCCCTCCCCTCTTCCACACCGCGCCCAGGGTCGGAGAGAGGGCGCCAGCCCTGCACCTCCTGGGCCGGCCGCTCCCGGGGGCCAGGTCCGGGCGCATGCGTTCCAGGCCAGGCCTCAAGTCGGGCCTGCCCCTCTACAGGGGGGAGATCCAGAAATAGCCCCCAAAAATAGTCTGGGGACTATGTTTTGATTGTTTTGGGGGCATGCGTGGCGCACGTTTGTATTTTTTGTTATTTTTCGTCCAAAATCCCCCTGTAGGGGGACAGGCCCGACGTGAGCCAAGCCAGGAGGGCGCGCACGCGCACCGACCCTGGGCCCAGGAGGGGCCCGGTCAGGACGGGCGCAGGCGTGTACCTGTCGCCCTCCTGCCAGGCCACCTGCCCCGAGCTCCGACGTCACGGGGGGAAAAATAAGCAAAAAGAAAAGAAAAGATGCAGCACCATGCAGAATCACGAGCGGAGCCTTGGGCCCCACCCTCTCTGCCGCACCCCTCGCGCCGGGCCGCTCTGTGAGATGGCACCGGGGCCCGAAAGCGGGCGACCACGCCCGCTGCGAGAAAGGTGGTATTGCCTGGATCTCGGGGTCGTCGTCGCCTGGCTCTCAGGCCCAGGGCTGAACACGAGCAGAGGGCCCGCGCGGATGGCCTCGACCGGCCGCTCACAGGCGCGGCCTCGTCGCGTCGTGGAGCTGTTGCCGCCTCCCGCGCCGGATGGGGCGACGTGCTGGGCGCAAGCAGGCTGGTCGGCGAGCTGTCCGTGACGCTGGGCGTGGGCGCAGCGCAGCGTACAGTCGAGGCACCGAGATGAGGGCCACGGTGTTCTCAGGAGGGGCTCTGTTGTCTGGGCCGTCCCTCGGATCGAGGTCGTGGAGCCCATTCGTGGCCGAGGCTCGCCATGGTCTGAAACGTCTGTTGCTTTGTAGCACGACACTGTTGCTGTTGTTGCCGGCAACAACCAAAAACAACAACAAGAAGGAAACGTCTACAACAACAGGAAGACAGCCGACAAGAAAAACAACAGCCGACAGAAACGCTGTTTTTGTTGTAGCCGTTTTGATGCCGACAACAAAAACAACAACAGGGAGCCATGTCCCTTCTTCAGCGTTCCTTCTGGTAGCACGCTGACTGTAGGGCTGGGTGCCGGGTGGGAAGTCGGGCTGGGCGTGGGGCAGGTCGTCGGGTGGGGCGTCGGGGAGTCTGGGAGGCACCCCTCTTCGTACACGTACGGTCGGACCGAGGTATAAGACCGAGGTCAAGTCGGGAAGAGTACCCTAATGTCATTCGTGTTTGTTGGATGTTCTCGAGAAGGGTACCCTCGGTGATCTTCTGGTTTGGGGTTCTTTGGCCGGCGGATGGCCTGATGTTGTTGAAGGATATTTTTTCTGTCGTAGGTCCGACCGTACTCATCCGCGTGCTCCTCCAACCCCGCTGCCAAGCCACAGTTGGCCGAGTCATGCCCACCTCCCCAGACACCCTCGACGGAAGATTTCTGTTACTCGGTGGAAGATATCTGCTGCTCGACGGCGAGCAAGGGGGGGAAGCCGCTGGGGCTTCTCAGAAGCCCTCTGGCCTTCTGAGATGATTGCTGTGTCTTCGGGAAGGCCTACAGAACTTGTCGGAAGGCCGGGGGGCTTCCGAGCTGCCCGCCCCTGTGGTTTGCGGGCTGTTCCTTAGATCTGAGTCGGGGGGCCCACTCGCGGCCGGGACTCGCCATGGTCAGAGAGGCCCTTTCATTCCGTATTTGGAGTTCTTTCGGGTAGCATTCCCAGACATGATCGCGTCGTAAAAATAATCTGGACGGCAAGTTGTTCAGAATTTTCGGCCCTTGGGGGCCCTCGCCGGGCCTCGGGACCGTCAAAAAACGACTCAGGACGAAAAACCGGTCCCGGGGAAAGGGTCGGGACTTCCAGAGACGCCGTCCTGAAAAAATCAGGACGTCGCATGTCTGGGTTCTGATTATACATTACATCATTCTGGTGTGTGGCGATTGCAGTACGAGTGTGGTCAAAAGCGCGGACGTTCGGGCGCGAGCGCCCGTCCCTCCCCGTGGTGCGCAGTGTATTTGGGCGCGGTTGCCAAAGACGCTCGTTGGTGCGGGGGGTCATCGTGCGGGTGCGTGTTTTGATCGACCCGGTCCCTAGTAGTCAAGGTGCTGCAAAGGAGGAGGAGGAGGAAGAGGAGGAGGAGGAGGAGGAGGAGGAGGAGGAGGAGGAGGAGGAGGAGGAGGAGGAGGAGGAGGGGAGGAGGAGGAGGAGGAGAGGAGGGAGGGGGGGGAGGGGGGGGGAGGAGGAGGGAGGAGGAGGGAGAGGAGAGGAGGAGGAGGAGGAGGAGAGGGGAGGAGGGAGGGGGAGGAGGGGGAGGAGGAGGAGGGGGAGGAGGAGGAGGAGGAGGAGGAGGAGGAGGAGGACTCACACGGGCAGGGGGCCATGTTTTTCGGACCGCTCCCCAGATTTCGACCGGGGAGCCCGTCCGTGGGCGGTGCTCCCGGTGGCCAGAGCAGCCTCTTCAGGTCCCTGTTCGGACTTCCTCCTGGTAGCGGGATGACCTTAAGCAACCCGAGATTATTCAATGAGCTCCCTCCCCAATGTCGTTCCGCCCGACGGTCCGTTCCAGCACCGCCACGCGCGCCGAGCGCACCGCCTCACGCGATCCAACCCTCCCACGCCCACCGCCGGACAGGCCCACTCCACCCCCTCGCGCGATCCGCCCCCCCCCCCCACGCTGCTTGAGCAACTCGTGAAAAGTGGGCTACCGCGTGAGGGCGTCGTGTCCTCGTGCATCATGCCCATTTTCGCTTCGCCGCTCATCCGGCGGCCGGTCTGGTGCTGACTTCCAGGCCGCTCGAAGCTGTCCCTCCCTGCCGCTCGGGCTGTCAGACAATGTGGTTGCTGGCCGAAAACGTTTGCCGATCTCCACAGGTCGCGCCGATGCCGGCCAGATCTGCGGCCCTGGAGGGCAGCGCAACCCATCCCTAGCCAGGACCCCCGCTCCCGCTCTGGTGATCCAGGGGGTCCTGGCAGGGGGTGGTGTTGGGTCCTCGTTTTGAAGGGAGAGCGCCTCGCGTCTCCTCTCCTCCTTCCTCATTCCTCCTCCCCCTGCGTGCCTCTGACCTCCGCGTGCACATTTCGGCACAGCCCTCACACGGTTAGTGGCCCATAGGGAGCTCCACCGAAGGCCCAATAGTAGCTGCGTTCGCATGGCACCACCGCGCCCATGTCGGCACCTCACCCCTCACACGTTTCGTGGCCTCATAGGGAGCTCCACCGAAGGCTCAAAAGTGGCTGCGTTCGCAAGGCACCACATCACCCATTTCGGCACAGCTCTCACACGGTTCGTGGCTCTATAGGGTGCTCCTCCGAAGGCCCAAGTGGCTGCGTTCGCATGGCACCACCGCACCCATGTCGGCACACCCTCACCCCTCACACGCTTCGTGGCACCATAGGGAGCTCCACCGAAGGCCCAATAGTGGCTGCGTTCGCATGGCACCACATCACCAATTTCGGCACAGCCCTCACACGGTCCGTGGCCCCATAGGGAGCTCCACCGAAGGCCCAATAGTGGCTGCTTCCGCATGGCACCACATCACCAATTTCGGCACAGCCCTCACACGGTTCGTGGCTCTATAGGGAGCTCCACGGAACGGTTCAAAAGTGGCTGCGTTCGCAAGGCACCACATCACCCATTTCGGCACAGCCCTCACACGATTCGTGACCCCATAGGGAGCTCCACCGAAGGCCCAACTGACTTTGTTCGCATGGCACCACATCACCCATGTCGGCACAGCCCTCACACGGTTCGTGGCTCTATAGGGAGCTCCACCGAAGGTCCAGGTGGCTTCGTTCGCATGGCACCATCGCGCCAATTTCGGCACGCCCCTCACACGCTTCGTGGCCCCATAAGGGGGGCCCCACCGAAGGCCCAAGTGGCTGCGTTCGCATGCGGCCATATCACCCATTTTGGCACACCGCTCACACGTTTCGTGCTCCATAGGGAGCCCCACCGAAGGCCCAAGTAGCTGCGTTCGCATGCGGCCACCGCACCCATTTTGGCACACAGCTCACACGTTTCGTCGCTCCATAGGGAGCCCCACCGAAGGCCCAAATGCCAGCGTTCGCATGCGGCCACCGCGCTCAGTTTGGCACACCCCTCACACGTGTCGGGGCTCGCTCCATAGGGAGCCCCACCGAAAGCCCAAATGCCAGCGTTCGCATGCGGCCACTGCACACATTTTGGCACACCGCTCACACGTGTCGTGGCTCGCTCCATAGGGAGCCCCGCCGAAGGCCCAAATGCCAGCGTTCGCATGCGGCCACCGCACCCATTTTGGTACACCGTTCACACTTTTCGTCGCTCCATAGGGAGCCCTACCGAAGGCCCACATGCCAGCGTTCGCATGCGGCCACCGCACCCATTTTGGCACAATCCTCAAAAGTTTCGTGGCCCCACAGGGAGCCCCTCCGAAGGCCCAAACGCTAGTGTTCGCATGCGGCCATCGCACCCATTTTGGCACAACCCTCACACGCTTCGTGGCTCCATAGGAAGCCCCACCGAATGCGGTGCATACAACGACGGTGTTCACAACTGCATATGGTTGGGTCCTTCGCCAGGCTAATCTGGCCCCAGGGAGCCCCAAGGTTGTCTGGTGCTGGTCGGGCGGTGGCGCAAGTGGGAATGGCCCCAACCAAATTGGAAGCGCCACCCGCCAAGAGTTGGGGATGCGTCGTTGCCGGAGAGCCACCCCCGCAACAAAAAAGATAGAGAGTGGGCCTGCCACAACCCACTCCACCCCAAGGCAAGATCCTCCTGGCTAGGGCTGGGGCTGGGTTGTGCTGTCCTCAGCCCTGAAGGGACCTGACTCCGCCTGGTGTCGAGGTCGAATTCCGCGCGCCGACGTCGATCCCGTCGCCCCGGAAGCCGCAGACGTCGATTTCGCGCGCGCAGGTCGGTTTCGCGCCGTGGGTTGGTGATCGTCGGTCGGGGGCCAGGACGGCCGGACAGGCAGCAGAGCAGGACAGACGGTCAGGACCGCCTCTTCCGCGTGCCGAGCCGCCAGTCCTTGCGCCCACCACGCCTCTGCGCGACCCGCTCGGCACGTCCCGGTCCCCAGGCGTCAGCGTCCCGAGCTCTGCCCGGCCTCCCTAGGGGAACAAAAAGTGACATTTAAACATATGTAAACACTCGGAGGTCCGCGCGGATTTCTCGGATCGGCGCTGGGGCGCCTCCGGCGCCGCCCCTGGCGCGCTCCGCGCGCCAGGGAGGGGGGTCCAGCGCGGATCCGAGAAACCCGCGCGGACCTCAGAGTTTTTATGTTTATGTCATTGTTTGTTCCCCTGCTCCCGTCCGTCCCGCGAGACAGGGCGACGCGCTGCCACTGTAGACTGCGCTCTCCGTGGCCCTTGGCGGCGGTCTGGTGCTGCCAGAGCTGGCCTCTGGCCCGGGGCGGCCCCGACTGCCCCAGGGAGGCCCCGTGGGTCCTCAGGGCACCCCTCGTGTGGTCCAGAGGGCACCAGGGTCCTCGAGTAAGGGCGCCAGGGGCGGGAAGGAGGATCCACGAGGACGAAAGGGTCGAGGAGTGAGAAGAGGAGGAAACGACGACGAGGACGATGAGGAGGTGGGAGGAGACGCAAGAGGAGGAGGAAGAGGAGGAGGAGGAGGAGGAGGTGCGGTAACCGCTTTGGCTACAAAGGTTTTGAGGTTTCTGTGCGAACCGCGTGGAGACCGCGGATCCGCGGAAGACAACATCCTTTCGCCAGGTCAGCCCCTGGCTGAACACGCGCTGGTCCGCCCCAGCGCGCGTATCTTGCTTTCGGTACGATTCAGGCACCAGCATGGCTACGTGGCCAGCGTACTGGTGCCGCCCGTCAAAGAAGTGCTGGTTCAAGCAGAACTGCGAGTGGCGCCACAAGTGCTGTAACTACTAATCGTCGAAGGGCGACCCCATGCTCAAAGACGAGGTGCGGGATGCTGGTAGCAAGTGGGCGTGTGGAGCTCAGTCAGAGCACCCGCAGCCCGCCTCAGGCGCTCACGGAGGACCAGATGCAGACATACGTCGCCATGCCGCTAACAAGCTAAGACGCCGTCAAACACTTGCCCACGTCGTCCAGCTCCAAGAAAATCGTGCGACGTCGTGTCTTGCAGTCTGGCGACTCCAGTTCGGTCTCCAGGGCGCCGCAGCGAGAGCACGACCTCTATACAGCCCGAGGGGCAAAGCGGAGAAGGAATGCGACAAGGCGAAAGCCAACTTCAGTGGGCCCTGCGTTGGGCGGCGCAGTGCGAGGCCGAGCTCGAGCAGTGGCGCGGAAAAGGCCCACGGAGGCCTGCCGCCGGCAGGCGCTGGTGGCCAACGCCGAGGTGCTCAGGGCGCCCGAGCGCACGGCCTCCTCCTCCTCCTCCTCCTCCTCCTCCTCCTCCTCCTCCTCCTCCCCCTCCTCCTCCTCCTCCTCCTCCTCCTTCTCCTCCTCCTCCTCCTCCTCCTCCTCCCCTCCTCCTCCACCTCCTCCTCCTCCTCCTCCTCCTCCTCCTCTTTCTCCTCCTCCTCCTCCTTTCCCTTTTCCTCCTCCTCCTCATCGTCCTCCGACAAGATGCACATGGTGCGCGTGGCCCAAGCACAGCCAGTAGGCCGCAGGAGCAGCGGGCGGAGCACCCGCGCCAGCCGCCTCAGCGGCCCCAGCGGGCGGAACCGCCCCCGAGGGCCGCGCAGCGCCTGCCGGCCCCGCCGCCGTGGACGACGGGGGGCTCGCCGGCGGCGCCCTGGCGGCTGGCCCTCCTGCTCCTGCTGACCTTGGTAACCCCGTGTGCCAGCGCATTTTCTTTTGCGGCTTTGGGCGCCCTGGCGCGGACGGCCGAACGACCCCTGCAGCGGGACACCCTGCCCACACGGTCGGCGCCGCAAAAACTGCGCGTTCAACGCGGGCGCCGCGCAAAGGACGCACCGAAACGCGCCGCGCACGAGCCTCGCAGATGCCGCCGCTGCAGCAGGAATTTGTTGTACCAGACACGTTGGGGCAGCAGGCCCCTGGCAGTCATCGCAGCCAACGTCCCGAGCCAGCCCGGCCTTGAGGCGCTTCGTTCTAGCCAGGCGTTTGGGTCGTCAGACCTCGCGCTCGCTCAGGCGACGAAGGTCCCAGAGCATCAGCGCGATAGCTATGAGCAGCAGGCGCGAAAAATGGTCGGGTGGCGTGCGTTGAGGCTGCGCCAAGGAAGTCAGGGGGAGACAGCAGGTATAGCCTTTCCAGAATTCACGGTGTGCAGCATTCGCTGGGAGCAGGCAGGCCTTGCACAATGCGATCAGCTATGGGCCGAAAGGTGAAATCCGCGCCGACACTCTGCACCTTCACGGCTCAGGATATTCAGGCGAGAGACGTCGGGCGCTTCTGTGCGATGCAGCCCAGGAGGTCAAGACAGCAGGCACATACATGTAAGTGCAGACTGGCAGGTAACGCCAAACCAGTTTTGCCGGTCGCCGTGCTCTCACTGTCCAAGGGCGCAGTGCGCCCGTCCGAACATGTGATAGATTATTTTGTTACAAGCCCGTGCTTTGCCTTGAGCTCGTCCATCGAGACCGTTGAAGACATTGAAATAAGCCCGCACAGGGCTGTCACATTGCGGCTGCGCTTGCCACGGCGAGCGCCCGATGTGCGAGCAGCGGTGCAGCCGCGCAGGTTCCCAGCTCAGGTGCCAATCGGTTTTGCGCGCGAGGTCGAGGATCCTGCCTGGGATGAGGTCGACGATGCCATCAGCGGTGCCGGCGCCGCCCATGCAGGCGAGTCTCAGTGCCGAGGCCCTCTGGTGGAAAAGTGCCGCCCAGGCTCTGGCCAGCAGGTCCACGTGCAAGGGGGCTGGACGGACCATCATCGCCGCTGCCGCCTGCGGAACCAAACGCGTTACATCGCGCTCCCGCGCCACTATCCGTTGGCAGTCGTTTCTGCCAAGTTTGCGCCGCGCCCGGGCCTCGCTCGAGCTGGAGTCGAGGCGTTGGAAGTTGATGCTGCAGGCCAGGCTGAGAAGCTCGCTCAGGCCAGCCACCGATCTGAGGAGCGAGGGTGGGGGGTTCGGCTGGATTGGCACATTCACCCGCAGGGCGCCAGCGCGCTTTGCCTTTCAGGGTGGGCCCAGGACGACGCCACCCAGTGTCGCGCGCCGCTGGGCACGTCAGAGCAGATTTGAGTAGCTGCGCATGGCCTGGGGGGCTCGGCAGCGCGCGCCAGAGGCGCCCACCGCGCTGGCGCGGCCCGACTGTCTCTCAGGGCGACCCGCACCCCGAGCGAACAGCCCCGCAGTTGCGGCGTAGAATCGAGCCCTTCAAGCCCACCGCGTGCCAGGGATGCGGAGTCGCGAACCTTCGGTGCGCGCAGCTCCTTGGGCTCGAGGGCTGCGTGGCTCTGGCGGAGCTGACTCACAGAATCGCAACGCGTGCCCCCTCGCCAACGGACGGGAGGTTCAAGGCCGATCGCGCTCTCGCGTTGCCTGGCCAGTACTGCGCGCAAGCCAGGGAAAGGGAAGCAGGTGCTGCGCGATTGTCGAACCAGAAAGTACATGGGCTGCGAATGGGGCGCCAGCGGCAAGGTCTCGGACAAGTGCGCCCGGACGCAGTCGGCGCGGGCGGAGTGGGCTCACGGGATGGGGGCGGTGTCTGGGGCGCTTTTCGAGGGCCTCGAGGTGGCTTTCGAGCTGGTTCGCCGACGCAGGCCCCTGCTGATGGCTCTGCCAAAGTGGTCGGCGGCGTTGGCGTCCAGTCTTGCGCTTCGGCGAGGGAGATCCCGCCCGAATAGAGCTCGCTGTCGCAGGCGCAGCTTGTGCGCAAGTCTTCAGAAGTGCGATCTCGTCGCTGCAACTTGACGCGCGTCTGGGACAGCCCTGCCACGCTGCGAGCCAGATTGAACGATTATGCGCGTTGCCACAGATGTCAGACGTCTCGCACGTGTCGCAACTTGGGGTGGACTTCGCGCCGGGCAGGAGTTTTTTTCTTCCTGGGGGCAAGCGAAGAGTGACGTGCCCCAGGCCGCCGCGCCCAGAGCGCGGCGCTGGAAGGTTGCAGGCGACAGCACACAGGAGGCGCAGGCCTGTCTTCCGCACGGCGATGGCGGCCAGCAGATCCAGCGCCAGTGACGGCGCAGGCGCCACAGGCAGCAGTGGGCAGGAGCTCCATCGGTGGAGACAGCTGGTGGCCAACCTGGGGCCGACGAGCTCGAGTTCGCTCACCCGTCGGTCGTTGTCGGCCCCGACCGCCGGCCCAGAGTTTTCGAGGACGTCGGACAGAAGTGCAGGCGTGCAGTGCAAGTGCGCCGAGCGGTCGGGGCGCAGATAGAGGGGGAGCGGGGGCCGCCCCCGGCGGCGCGCGACGCCACCCGCCTCGCGGCCGCGAGGCTGCAGGCAGCGAGGCGGCGGCGCCGCCAAGCGCGTCCGCCCAGCGCTCCCCCCCCGGCCGCTCCCGCCCGCCGCCGCCGCCGCCGAGCCCGACCACTCCCCCTCCTCTGCCGCGTCGTCCGCCCGACCAGTCGCCGCGTCGCTCACGTGCGCGCTTCTTCGGCTTCGGCAGGGCGAGCGGGCATCTGAACCGGGTAGTGCGCACTCGCTGCGGTGCCTTGACCACGCGCCATGCCTGCCACCTATCTCAGGATTAGAATTTTGCGGGTGCGTGTGGCCTTCAGTTCGCCCCTTGATTTCTGCGAAGTGGTTGCTGCTTTTAGGAAGCCTGATCGAGGGCGGGACTTCGTAAGTTTCACGCGTTGGCAGGCCAGGTGGCACTGACGTGTCCGATTTCATGCGAGTCTCCAGGAGGAGGAGGAGGAGGAGGAGGAGGAGGAGGAGGAGGAGGAGGAGGAGGAGGAGGAGGAGGAGGAGGAGGAGGAGGAGGAGGAGGAGGGAAGAGGAGGAGGAGGAGGAGGAAAAAAAGGAGGTACAAGGGGGAGGAAACAAAAATAAGGGAGGAGGCACAGAGAAAATTACGTGGGAGAAATGGGGAAATGGGGAGGAGAGAAGGACGAGGGTGGTCAGGGGGAGGACGCGACGGCGCAGGAGGAGGAGGGGGAGGAGGGGGAGGACGAGGAGAGGGATCTCCAATTAGGAGGACGGGCGGTGGGGGCGGAGGAGGAGGAGTAACAGCAGGACCAGCGACAGCAAGGAAATGAGTGGCGGAGAAGAAAGGAAACACACAATGGCGCCTCCGAGTGCGGAGTGGCGGACCTGCGCGCGGGTGAGCTCGAGTCTGGCCGTTCAGTCCACACCGCAGAATGGTAGTTGGTAGGATCCTCTTGCTCCGATGCGCCGCTAGAAAAAAACTACCCAGCCCAGCCGCTCCAGGCGGCGGCTGCCGAGGAAGCTGCCGGTGGTGGTCGGATTGCTTGGAGCCTGTTTTTTTGGATTCAGGCAAGGTTACTTGCATGGCGTTCGCCCCCCCCCCCCTCCCCACCCCTCGCCCCTCTTCAAGCGAATACTAACGTGCAAGTGCCTTTCGACTTGCGTTATTTCCGCGCCCCCCCCCCCCGGGCTTGCTTCAGGCTCAGCCCCCCCCCGTCCAGGCAAGTAAACTTGCCAGAGTCTAAAAAAACAGGCTCTTGTGTTGTTCGGAAGAACCCGTTTTGTGGACGCTTGGGAGGTGCAGAGGCGGTTTTGGCCGACAGGGGAACTTCGCGACCGGCCAACAAAACAATTGGTACCAATTGCAACCAGTCACTTCGGGCACTCTCAGTGGTTCCTTGTGTGTACCGCATTTTATAACGATCCAGGCATCAAATGAGCGTCTTATGGGTGCACACTCATTCTGGGAATCAACATGGGGGCCCCTGTTGGAATTGGTAAAGACCTCCTAGATGGTGTCGGAGTAGATGGGGTCGGAAGATCGTGCCGCATCGCCGATGCATCGCTGATGCATCGGCGATGCATCGGCGATGCGGCTCCTCCTCCTCCTCCTCATTTTGTTTTTCCTCCTCCTCCTCATCCTCATCTTCCTCGTACCGCATTCCTCGCCTCCCTTCTCTATTGTCCCCTCCTGCTTCTCTCTCATTCCTCCTCCGCCTCCCCCTCGTTTTCCTCCTCTTCCTCCTCCTCCTCCTCCTCCTCCTCCTCCTCCTCCTCCTCTCCCTCCTCCTCCTCCTCCTCGTCTTCCTACCCCCGAGCTGGTCCCAGGAGGTCTAGCTAGCGTGGCCCAAAACAGCTTCGAGATCGGTCGAGACAGCTGAGCACGACCGAGGCCACCTCCCGACGGCCTCCAGCCGAGCAGAGCCCCTGGAGCAGAGCAGTGGCCGTTCGCCCCCCCCCCTCCCTCCCGCCCCCGTGCTTCTGGGGGGGGGCCCACCGAGAGGGCCCGAAGGCACGGCACGTTTCCTTGGGAGGCGCCGCGCTCGTTCCGAGCCCCGCGCCCGCGGGAGCGAGGAGCCGCGGGCCCGGCGGCGGCGGCGGAGGGCAAGCTGAATCGTTCGGCCACGCCCTCCCTCCCCATTCGTGATATCCACCCGATCGACCTGAGATCAAGATGGCGTGCGGGAGTGAGATCAAATCTCACGGGAAACAGATATTGGAGCTCTAACGAATTGTTCCATTTCGAGAACCTCGTTTTCAATCGGCCCAGAGTCGTCAAAGCATCCGTCGAGATCTGTGTTGTCCAAAAGGGTTCGGGGGCCCCCCGAGTCCCTCGAAAGGCTTGAAGCGCTGCCGTGGGAAGCATCGCCCGCGGGGGGTTTTGGGATCCAGCGCCCTCGAGGAAGGCGGCGGGGACCGACCGACTCCGCGGCGGCGGCGGGGCGGGGGGCAGGGCGACTCGTTCGGCCGCGCTCTGCCTCCCCGTGGGTTCGGCGGCCTCCCGAACCCCCGAGGGCACGAGAGGTTTCCATCGGAAGCGTCGCCCTCGGAGCGAGGGGAACTCCCGCGCCCGCAAGAAAAGAGGCGGGGGCCGAACAATTCAAGGAAGCCTCTAAGGAGCCTCCTAAGGAGCCTCTAAGGAAACCTCTAAGGAGCCTGTAAGAAGGAGCTTCCAGGGAAGCTTCTCATGAGCTTCCAAGGAAACCTAAGGAGCCTGTAAGGAGCCTGTAAGAAGTTTCAAAGGAAACTTCCCGATGAGCCAATAAGAAGGAGATGTTTAAAGAAACCTTTAGGGAGCCTCCAAGGAGCCTCCGAGGAGCCTGCAAGGAGCTTCCAAAAAGCCTCCTAAGAGCCTCGGTAAGGAGCCTCTAAGCTCTAAGGAGCCTCTATAAGGCGCCTCTAAGGAACTTCCATAAAGAGCCTCTAAGGAGCCTCCATAAGGAACCTCGGAGAAACTTTTGAAAAGTTCCTAAAAAGCTTAAGAAGCGGTTGCAGTTGGACGTTCGACGTTGTCGGAATCCGCCCCAGCTGGTTCTAATGTTTCCTATGTTCGCTTCGACCCCTCCCCAAAGGGAGGGAGGGTTCGAGCCCCCCCCGAATTGCATCGGGGGGGGGTTCGAACCCAGTCCTTCACGCACTGCAACCGACAAGCGGCGAGCGCCGGCGTCGGCGCCGACGCCGGCGCCGTCGGGCAGCGACGGCGACGACGACGACGACGACGACCGACACTTAGCAGCATGCTATTACGGCTGGATCGAGCCCTAGTTCGATTTTAATGGAGCTGGCTCGAGCCCTCGTAGGATTCAAGTAGAGCTTGACCCCACAATACTAGGATTCTATCACACCTAGAACTGCATCCGGCTAAAGTCGAATATTATGAATGCTGGATCGAGCTCGGTCGGATGCTCTCGAAGTTAGATCCAGCTCTGATGGGATTATATGACAGCTGGATCCATGTATAGTAGAATTCTATTACACTTGGGCCGAGCCAGATTACGAAGCTACGAATTTGTGCGTCCCGCTATGGCAGAATTCGAGTAACGTTTAATCGAGCACTAATTTGATTTTGATTAGATTAGGGGGAGGGGGGCGGGGGCGGCAATACGAACACCCCCTTTGGCACAGGGGGCTGGGGGCCCGGGGCTGGTTCGAACCGCCCCCCTTTGGGAAGGAGAGGGTGCGGTTAGAAAGGCCGATGTCCGGGGTGGTGGCGGTCAATGTTTCTAGGCGTTCCCAATGTTTTTCCCAAGCATCCTGTGGTGTTGGGTCTTCGTTTTGAAGAGACAGCGACCCGCATTCCTCTCTTCCTCTCCTTCTCCGCCCCCTCCTCCCTCCTCCCATCCTTGCCTCTGCTCACCGCATCTGCTCACCGCATGTCCACAATTTCGGCACACCCCTCACATGTTTCGTGGCCCCATAGGAGTTCCACCGCAGGCCCCAATCGGGGTGCCCGCATGCGTCCGCCACACCCAGTGCAGCGCTTCGTGGCCCCATAGGGAGCCCCACCGAAGGTCCCACTAGGGGTGCCCGCACGCGCCCGCCACACCCATTACAGCGTTTCGTGGCCACATAGGGAACTCCACCGAAGGCCCCAGTGGGGGTTGTCCGCATGCGTCCGCCACACCAGGTACAGCGCTTCGTGGCCCCATAGGGAGCTCAACCGAAGGCCCCAGCGGGGGTACCCGCGTGCGTCCGCCACACCCTGCACAGCGTCTCGTAGCCCCATAGGGAGCTCAACCGCCACACCCAGTACAGCGTTCCGTGGCCCCAAGGGAGCTCCACCGAGGGCCCCACTAGGGGTTCCCGCACGCGTCCGCCACACCCAGTACAGCGTTTCGTGGCCACCTAGGGAACTTCACCGAAGGCCCAGTGGGGGGTGCCCGCGTGCGTCCCAGTACAGCGCTTCGTGGCCCCACAGTGAGCTCCACCGAAGGCCCCAGCGGGGGTGCCCGCATGCGTCCGCCACACCCCGCACAGCGTCTCGTAGCCCCATAGGGAGCTCAACCGCCACACCCAGTACAGCGTTTCGTGGCCCCTCTGGGAGCTCCACCGAAGGCCCCAGTAGGGGTGCCCGCATGCGTCCGCCACACCCCGTACAGCGTCGTGGCCCCATAGGGAGCTCCACAGAAGGCCCTAGCGCGGGTGCCCGCATGCGTCCGCCACACCCAGTACAGCGTTTCCTGGTCCCATATGGAGCTCCACCGAAGGCCTCAGTGGGGGGTGCCCGTGCGCGTCCGCCACACCCAGTACAGCGCTTCGTGGCCCCATAGGGAGCTCAACCGAAGGCCCCAGCGGGGGTGCCCGCATGCGTCCGCCACACCCAGTACAGCGCTTCGTGGCCCCATAGGGAGCTCCACCGCCACACCCACTACAGCGCTTCGTGGCCTCACCAGGGAGCTCCACCGAAAGTTTGCAGACGTCCCACCCAGTTGTCCCCCCTGCTGCCAGCACTGCCCCGCGCATGGTTTTTCGTGCGGCGTGCTGCCTATGAGAGCAGAGGGTATACCGCGTGCGCTATTCGGGGTGTGCGGGCCCTCCTCCGTCGTCTCATCTTCCTCGTGGTCCTGCAGCTGCATGTGGTTGGGTTTTTCGTCAGGCTAATTTTTAGGCGGATGGGGGCGGCTCCGACGTGTCCAATTGTTTTTTCTATGCAAGCGTCCACGAAACGCATTGTCTCTGCTGTTTCTGCCTGCTCGCATGCCGCCAAACAGCCCACGCATCGCCACGCTGTGCAGGGACGAGCCCGTGTGTTTCTGATTGGGCCATCGTTATCAAGACACACACGCGTTGTTATTCATCCTGTGGCGCCGAATTGACTTTCTCTGTCGAGGAGCGCTCCATCGACGGCCTCACATTGTTTTATTGTCGAGGGCTACGTTTGATGTCGAACAGCTTTGTTGGGCCCGCAGTTTGCAGCATCAGCGGCTGCCTATTGAGACTCCCTTGAATTTCCCTTCGCGCCGGTCACACTGACGGGTGGGACCGTTTTCATTGCTAGCGGTTCCCCTCCTTCGCCTTCTCTTCCCTCACCAGTGAGCGCGTTGACCTTCAGATGTTGTTCTGCAAATCGGTGTGCCTACTGTGGCTCAGCTGGGGCCCCTCTGTGGAGGGTGGGGGTCGTCGTGGATGGCGGTCCGAGACGGTCCAGCGCAAGGATGCGGGTGTGCCCTCTGTATGCGGACGTGCTGCTGGGGCTTGGCGGGGGCCCCTGACGACAGCAGGAGTCCGCTTGACGCACGGCCCAAGACCGCCTGGCCACGGTATGCGGGCGTGCCCGCTCGGGTTGGACGAAAACTTTTCGTCCGACCCGAGCGGGCACGCCCGATTTAGGAGGGAATTCTGAGGGAATTCAGAAGAGCTGCCGGGCAAGATCGGCTGCGCGTGGTTGATTTCGGCCCTGTCGCCGAGCACCTTCCTCGATACATTGGCGCACCTGGAGTCGGGAGGCGCTGGAACAGCCAGTTGCATGCATTAGGGGGCCACGTGCGAACCCTACCCCTGCCCCCCACGATTTCTGAGGGGGAGGGTGGGGTTCACGCTGTCCAGGAGCTCCAGAGCGAAGCGAACCCCACCCTCCCCCTCAGAAGTCGTGGGGGGTAGGGGGTAGATCAGAGAAACTATGGATTCAGTTTGTGTCGGGGTTTCGGTTTTCTGCTATGCCTGGCGGCCCATAGGGGCCAGACGGATCGCGAGGAGGCGGAGGAGGAGGCGGAGGAGGAGGAGGCGGAGGAGGAGGAGGAGGAGGAGGAGGAGGAGGAGGGGCCATCTGTGGTTGTGGCTCCCCGCACGTGGCCCCCTAATGCAGCGGAGTTGCCCCCCCCCCCCCCGTTCGTTCCCCCCCCCCTTGCCGTGCCTCCCCCGTCGTCCGCCCCCCCCCCCCCCCCCACACTGCGCGTGGACCTCCCAGGGCGCTGCGCCGGGTCTCGCCAGCAGGCCCCGAAGCGATCAGAGCGGTGATCCGAGAGGCCAAACACCCCCAAGAGACCCCCAAGAGAGCCCCAAGATGGTCCAAGAGACCCCAAGAGAGCCTCTAGACGGCCTGGATGACTCCAAGACTGCCCAAGGAAGCCCCAAATGACCCCCAAAGAGGCCAAACAGGCCCTCACAAGGCCCCGAAGCGATCAGAGCGGTGATTAGAGAGGCCGAAGGCTGACCCAAGACAGCACAAGAGCGCTCCAAGACTGACCCAGAGGGCCTCCCCGTAGCCAGTTTGCGTGTCGAGACACGTCTTCTTCAGCACCCAGGCGTTCGAAGTTTGACAGCTTTCACTTCCAGCACGGTGTCATGACGTCGATAGCGTCGGCGGCTGCCCGCTCAGTCGTCGCCGTCCTTTGCGTCTTCACAATGGCCGATGCCACAGTCAAGGACAAGTTTTGGGGATACCTCGACGAGATGGCAGGTGAGGGGAAGGAGAGAAGCGATGTGACCACCGTTGCAGAGATACTCGACCGTGGCGCTGGTGTGCAGATTGAGGACTGTGGCGGTAAGAGTGACTTGATGTCTACCACTCGCGCGGAGTTCGACCGGGCCCACCTCCAGGTGCGCGCCTACGGGGACCTCTCGAGCAACGTGTCAGGGGGGACCCTCCACGTCAAGCTGTACAAGGGCTCGGCTGCCGAAGGCTCGTCGACAGGAGACTGGGTGAAGCGTGAACTCGCATGGCACAGCGTCCCTCACGCGTACGAGGAGGACCTGTGCAGGCACCTCGGCAGAAGCCACAGCAGGCGCGGGTGCCCCCTGCCGCCCGGGCGCACGGAGCTGCGCCTCGCCCTCGACACGCTCCCCCCCATGGTGGTGGCCGGCGGCTACCGGCTGAAGATCAGGGCCGTCGATTCCGCGGGCAGGGCCATGACGTGCTTGCGGGTGCACGTGGATGTCCCCCGAGGCAAGAGTGGCGAGTTGTTCCGCAGGGTCCAAGCGCTGCCCGTGGCACATGCAGGACGGGTTCTGATGTCTGGAGCCGAAAGTTGCAACTGTCCCTACTCAGACCCCGTATGTGGTGAAGACGGCCAGACGTATGACAGCACCTGCCTGTCAAGCCAGCTGTGCGAATATTGAACCAGCTTACTTGGGCGAGTGTGACTACCAGGTAGTTCGTGATGAGCGAGCCCTCAGTTCGTGGTGGACAAAGACCGAACAGGAGCGAGACCTGTGCGAAGATGACGATGCCGCCGTCGTTTTTTTAGCCCAACAGGGCAATGTTTCCGGGGTCACTGGTTGCGGGGATGTTGCTGGCATGTGCTTCCTCAGCGAAGAGGTGCAAGGCGTCTGCTGCCAAACATGTGCTGCAGCTATGACGGAGTGCAACGACTATAACGACGTACTCGCGACATTAGATCTAGGGCATGACGATTGCAGCGAAGTGGCTGGCTGGGGCTTGTGTGATATGATTTCTGCAGTATTCGGGGGAGTGTGTTGCGAAGCATGCTCTTCGGAGGCCACGACAACGACCGACAAGGAGCTCTGCGCGGACGGCTGCTACAACGGGTGGCCGGGCGACGGCTACTGCGACAGCGTGTGCAACAATTGGGAGTGCAATTATGACGGAGGCGACTGCGACGCCACGCCAGAGCCAGAGCCAGAGCCTGAGCCCGAGTGGTGGACAACGACCGACAAGAAGCTCTGCGCGGACGGCTGCTACAACGGGTGGCCGGGCGACGGCTACTGCGACAGCGTGTGCAACAATTGGGAGTGCAATTATGACGGAGGCGACTGCGACGCCACGCCAGAGCCAGAGCCAGAGCCTGAGCCCGAGTGGTGGACAACGACCCCAGACGTGTGCGAAGATGACGATGCCGCCATCGTTTTTTTAGCCCAACAAGGCAATGCTTCCGGGGTCACTGGTTGCGGGGATGTTGCTGGCCTGTGTTTCCTCAGCGAAGAGGTGCGAGGCGTCTGCTGCCAAACGTGTGCTGCAGCTATGACGGAGTGCAACGACTATAACGACGTACTCGCGACATTAGATCTAGGGCATGACGATTGCAGCGAAGTGGCTGGCTGGGGCTTGTGTGATATGATTTCTAAAGTATTCGGAGGATTGTGTTGCGAAGCATGCTCTTCGGAGGCCACGACAACGACCGACAAGGAGCTCTGCGCGGACGGCTGCTACAACGGGTGGCCGGGCGACGGCTACTGCGACAGCGTGTGCAACAATTGGGAGTGCAACTATGACGGAGGCGACTGCGACGCCACGCCAGAGCCAGAGCCAGAGCCTGAGCCCGAGTGGTGGACAACGACCGACAAGGAGCTCTGCGCGGACGGCTGCTACAACGGGTGGCCGGGCGACGGCTACTGCGACAGCGTGTGCAACAATTGGGAGTGCAATTATGACGGAGGCGACTGCGACGCCACGCCAGAGCCAGAGCCAGAGCCTGAGCCCGAGTGGTGGACAACGACCCCAGACGTGTGCGAAGATGACGATGTCGCCATCGTTTTTTTAGCCCAACAGGGCAATGCTTCCGGGGTCACTGGTTGCGGGGATGTTGCTGGCCTGTGTTTCCTCAGCGAAGAGGTGCGAGGCGTCTGCTGCCAAACGTGTGCTGCAGCTATGACGGAGTGCAACGACTATAACGACGTACTCGCGACATTAGATCTAGGGCATGACGATTGCAGCGAAGTGGCTGGCTGGGGCTTGTGTGATATGATTTCTAAAGTATTCGGGGGATTGTGTTGCGAAGCATGCTCTTCGGAGGCCACGACAACGACCGACAAGGAGCTCTGCGCGGACGGCTGCTACAACGGGTGGCCGGGCGACGGCTACTGCGACAGCGTGTGCAACAATTGGGAGTGCAACTATGACGGAGGCGACTGCGACGCCACGCCAGAGCCAGAGCCAGAGCCTGAGCCCGAGTGGTGGACAACGACCGACAAGGAGCTCTGCGCGGACGGCTGCTACAACGGGTGGCCGGGCGACGGCTACTGCGACAGCGTGTGCAACAATTGGGAGTGCAATTATGACGGAGGCGACTGCGACGAAAATCCGCCGACCGACCCTGAAGGACTTGACTGCGGTCAGTGTACCGATGATGATGGGGACTGCGCGTTTAACGTATCCACAGAGTTTCCTTCGTGCGGATCAGGATACCAGGTTGTGTACGGGAACTACTGCTGTGACTACTGCGACGATCCGAGCTTGCAGTTTTTCGGTTGCGTCTATGTCGGCTGGTCAGGTGCTTGGGCTTACAGTCCTACACTCGTGCCCTTGCTGTTGGGCGTGACTGCGGTGTTGCAGTGAGGCAGTGCCGCGGCGCAGAAGGCCGCCCAGGCACTTCGGTGGTGCGGGGCCCTCGGGCGGAGCCGCTCTTGCCCAGCCGAGTCCTTTTTGGAATGCCGGATCTCCTTTTCGCATGAGGAGGATGAGGAGGTGGAGGGGGTGGGGTCCTGGCCGGGGGCGGGGGCCGTGGCCGTGGCTGGTGCTCTGCGGTGAGGTCTTGGGGGAGCTTCGAAGTCACCGCACGGTATGCCGCCGCACCAAGTGGTGCGCCGCGCGCCGGTGTCGGGGGATCCCGACCTCAACACGAGTACGTATGTTGCCTGTCTGGTCGCGCGTGTCGCGCGGTGGCTCGGGCTATTTCCATATCTGCCTGGAGCTGTTCAGCTGATCTTGCTCCTTAAAGACAAGCCAGCAGCAATATGATCTTGCTCGCTGACAGTCAGCTCGTCGACCATCGTTCCAACAAAAACGAGGACCCAGAGGTCCTCCAGAGGCCCCCAAGACGGCCCAGGAGGCCCTCAACAGGGCTCCCAGAACGCAAACATCGCTTCATTCCTTTAGGGAAACGTACCTTTTCAGCGCATTCGCTGTTCGGGTCTTAGCGGCGTCCAGAACAGCCACGAAGGCCTCCAGTATCGCCCCAAGACGGCCCAGGAGACCCCTAAGAGAGTTTCTAGACGGCCTAAATGGCCCCAGGACTGCCCAAGGAAATTTCAAATGAGCCAACAAGAGGCTCAAGAGGCCTTCACAAGGCCCCCAAGAGAAGGCCAAGAATTCCATGGGAGGCCCCCCTAAAAGCCATGGGAGGCCAACAGGAGGGCCTACGTAGCCCCCGGAAGGTCCGTAGAGGGCCCAAGTTCCCCAACACGGCCCAAGATAACCCCAAAATAGCCCCAAGACGGCTCGAGACGGCTCCAAGTTGGCCGGCCCACCAGGGCTCCAACAAGGCCCACACGGCGTTTTCCACCAAACTGACCCGAATCCCAGGCTCGCAACCACAAATGAGGGAAATCTGTCGCGAACCCGGGATTGGGTGCATTCCTTGAGAATTATTTGCGTTCGCGCGCCCCGTTGCGACCCGCTGCAACCCGTTGCAACCTTCCTCGCCGTCCCACGACGGCGCCCTCCTCCTCCTCCTCCTCCTCCTCCTCCTCCTCTTCTGTCTGCCGCTCTACCACTCGTCCTCCACCACATCCGCTTGCTTTCCTCGCTCTCCGAGGTTCCCTCCCTCCTAACCTTCGCCCTCCACCTGGCGCCTTTCGGGAGCCCCCAGAGGCCCGGGAAGGGCCAGGGACCGCCCGAGTGTTCGAAGACTTTTGGAAACCACCGCAGGGAAGGGGCCAAATGTCCAAGGCCACTAGGTATGGTGCGAACGACCAACATATGCAAAGCCTCAAGGACCAAGGAGCATGGCGCGAAGCGCCAATGCAGTCTTTTACAAACATAAGTATACATGTACATCTGCTCATACACACATATTTATGTATGCATTTAAAACTGTGGTATACACACATAATTAGTTATATGTATACGCATATATGTATGTGTTCATATAAATACACACCTGTGTGCGCCGAACAAAACATATGGTGCAACCTGCGTGGTTCAATATGCGTTGAGCAAACTGTCTTGTGCAGTCTAGCTGGTGCAAACTGGATGGCGCCATATCTGATGTGCACTCTATGTGCTGCAAGCTATGTTGTGCAGTCGATGTGGTGCTAAGTATTTGGCGCATTCTTTGTAGCGCAAGATCTGTAGGCCGACCTACGTGGTGCAATCTATGCGGTGCAAACGTCGCGGTGCCATTCATGCGGTGCTGTTCATTTGGGGAACTCGCAGCTGTAAACTCCACTGCTCGCGCAAAGATCCCACCCGCCCGCCCGCAATTTGTTTTGCAAAACGCGAACGGCGGCGATTGCCATGAGTAGTTGGTGTTGGCTGGTGCATCTTTGCGGCCGCGGCAGCCCGCACATGTATTTGCGCGCAGCGTCCAGCTAGCTTGGCGCGACCGACGCGGCCGCGGAGGCGCTGACCGCTGGGCACATCCCAGCGGGCACTTCAGTGCGAGTCGGTAACTGCGCGCGCGGTATCGTGGCGACGTCGACAAGAGTAGACACAATGATGATAGTAGCGATGCTGGTGGCGATGCTGACAACGACGAAGGCGCCGCCAGTTACGGCGCCGATGCTGATCACGCCGGCGACAATAACGGCGTCCTCGCGTCGGCGATGAAGGTTTCGGATGCAGTTCGACATGCGCACGCGGCCGGCGCGCGAGAGTGGCCTGCATGGTTGTCATTTGACACGGATCCTGCCCCCCTTCCCCCCAGCACGCGCGCAAGGGCGGTTGAGTGATTTCGGCATGCGGCGCGAGAGGCCCGTTTGGCAGCATGCATTGAAAAAGTTGAACAGCCAACGGTTTTCTCAACATTCGCAAAAGCGCGAGCGCAGGCTGTTTCAAAATTGCTGCTTCCAAGAAATATGTGCTGATGGTTTCTCGGCGCTCGGTTTTGAGCTTCTGACGACACCTAAATTGTTTGACCGATTTGGGCATGCTCGCGCGACGACGCGAGCGCGCACTTCGTCCCATGTGTTGCCAAATATTCTCGCGACAACACGCGCGCGAGAGCGTTCGAACGATTCCGACGCGCGCGATACCCGTCCGGTACCCTTCTACGAACATGTTGAACGTTTATGGTTTTATCCAGAAGTCGTAAGAGCACGCGCATGCTGTTTTCTTTGAAACTATGGATTGCGTTACATGTGTTTTATACGTTTTCTTCTGACACTTAGTTTTGAAATCTCTACGGGAACTAAGGTTGTTGAAGGATTCAAGCATGCGCGCGCGACGACGCGCGCCCGTGCACTCCGTCACATCTGTCACATCTGTATTGGAAACTGGTGAATTCTGATACGCAGGTGTGCGCGCATATCTATTTCGTTTTGCAAAGGGTGACGGGAGGTGTCAATACCGGCTGGGTTTGGGCGGTACGAGTGCAATTTTAGGATGGACGATGGGACAGAATCATATGTAAATGGTTATACGAAAAGTACCGATAATCAGAGAACGGGGGGGGGTATACGTGATATATAAAGCAAGGAGACATGAACGAGCTGGCCAAGTCCATGCTCTTGCCAACACCCCACCCGCCCACCACCAATTTGATTTGATAAACCCACGCAGCGGCGATTGCGATGAGTGCTTAGCGTTGACGCGTGAATTTCTGCGGCTGCGCCATCCCGCGCATGCTCGCACGCGCAGCGGCCAGCTAGGTTGGCGCGACCGACGCGGCCGCGGTGGCGCTGACCTCTGGGCAGTTCCCAGCGGGCACTTCAGTGCGAGTCGGTAATTTGGGCGGGCGCGGTATCATGGCGACGCCGACAACGGTGGACACGATCACGGGAGTAGCGATGTTGACGGGGGTGGCGATGACGACGGCAAGGCCAATAACGGTGGCGATGTTGATCGCGCCCGCCGGTAACTATGACGATGTCCTCGCGTCGGCGAACGAAGAAGGTTCCAGAAAGAGTTGGACATGCGCACGCGGCCGACGCGCGTGCGGCCCCCGCTGCATTATTCGACATCGAACGCGCCCCCCCCCCCCCCCCCCCCCCCCCCGCACGCGCGGCGCGCGCGCGCGTGCACTTCGTCACTTTTTTGTTAGTTGCACGGGGTCCTTGTAAACTGATGGTTTTTGATAAGATAGAGCGCGCACATGTTTAAACATTGCAGAGGATGGCGGGTTGGGGCCGATACCTGCTGGGTTGGGATGCAACTCGTATGTAGGATGGACGAGGGTCAGGATCATGAGTTCTCAAGCGAGAGCAACAACCGATAGGTCCAAAGGGGGGGATTGGGGCTGATGGTTTTTTAGGAAAGGATAATATTTCATGTGGCGCCGTAGCACCCCGCTGATGCGGATAAAAGTGAGGGGGCGGTGGGGGCGCTGGCAGATTGCGAGACTTCGGAGAAGTCCGCCGCAGGCGCAGAGCATCAGTAATTATATAACGAGCCCGCCGCAATCGCCGACTTTTTCCTTAAACCAATGTGTGTCGGTCGCGGGTGGATCGCGGGTGGGTCGCAAATGGGTCGCGGGTGGGTCGCTGTTGGGTCGCGGGCGGGTCGTGGAGTCGCGGGTGTAGAGGGCGGAACATCCACCACACAATAATCACCCCTACAAACGAAGCCGTTTAGTAAACGCACACAAGGAATGAATCGAACATGTCAGGGCGGTTCAGTCAACGCCCGGGGCCGTTTAGTAAACGTCAAATGTCGGGTCCGGGTGGTTTTTCCTCCCTTGAGCGTGGGTCGTGGGGTAGGTCGCGGGTGGGTCGCGGGGTGGATCGCGGGTGGGTCGCGGATGGGTCGCGGATGGGTCGCGGGGTGGATCCCAAGTGGGTCGCGGGGTAGGACGCGGGTGGGTCGCGGGTGGGTCGGGTGGGTCGCGGGGTGGGTCGCGGGTGGGTCGCGGGTGGGGTGGGTCGCGGGGTGGGTCGCGGGGTGTGTCAAAGGGTGGGTCGCGGGGTGGGTCGCGGGTGGGTCGCGGGTGGGACGACGACAAAACAGTAAAAGCAACAACAACAATGCAACAAACAGATTTTCCACCACGAATTCTTTGATTCAGCCACGCGCCCAGGGACAATGAATGACCGTTCGCCCCCTTCACTCTGATGAATTTCTGTTCGCGGTGAGTTGTCAATCACCCCGCCCCACTCGCAACTTGGTTTGCACAATCCAATGCGGCGGCGATTGCGATGAGTGCCTGGTAATTGGCTGGTGCATCTCTGCGACCTCGCTAGCCCGCGCGTGCTCGCACGCGCAGCGGCCAATTAGCTCGGCGCGACCGACGCTGCCCCGGTGGCGCTGGCCACTAGGCATTTCACAGCGGGCACTTCAGTGCGAGTCGGCGATTCGGGCGGGCGCGGTATCATGGCGACGCTGGCGACGGTGGACACGAGGATGATAGCAACGATGTTGCTGACGATGTTGACAACGACGACGGCAAGTCCAGTGACGGCGCCGATGTTGATCACGCCGACGACGATGACGGCGTCTTCGCGTCGGTGATGAAATCATTGTAAGGAGTTCGACATGAGTACGCCGTCGACGAGCGAGAGTAACCCGCATCTTTGCGACAACAGGCGCGCATGGGCGTGTAACGATTTCGACACGCGCGCGCTAGAGGCCCATTGGGTGGCATGGTATGACAATGTTGAAAGCCGTTGTTTTTTGTATACCAAAACCCCACGAGCGCGGGCACATGTTGTTTCTGTGAGTTTTGCTGCGAAGCCATGTGTTCAAATATGTGTTCGGGACACTCGATTTTGAATTCCCTGAGAGAGCAACGGATTTCGAAGCATGTTGGCACGCGGCCGCGACAACGCGCACGTGTGCACTTCGTCCAGCGCGTTGAAAAACAATTCTGGACATGAAGGAAGTTTGTTAAGCGAGTGCGCGCGCATAATATTTTTGTGGGGGATCAGGGGGGCGTTACCGGCCCGCTTGGGATGGTACGTTTTCGCATTTCGGATTGACGATGGGCCCGAATCGTACGCAAATTCCTATACGAAAGCGGGCATTGCGAATTCCGAGGAAGGGGGAGGATATCATGTTATTTTGTAGAAGGCGTAATGTAGGGCGACGACGAGGCGGCGACGGCGCGGCGAGGGCGACATAGCCACCAGACCGAGAGGCAGGCCTAGACGACGGGTGGCGACAAGGCGGAAACGGGGCGACGACGGCGGCCACATGGTCGCCAGACCGAAGACACGGCCCAGACGACGTACGGCCACGAGGCGGCGACGGGGCGGCGACGTCGGCCACATAGCCGCCAGACAGACGACATTGCCCTGTTGCTCAGAACAGAAGCTAGAACTGCGAGGTGCAAGCTTTGTTGGGGGATTATACGCTTTCCTAACAGGATGGGGCGACGTTTGCCTCTTGGGGCTGGTTCGGCGGTCCTCTGTGAACATTCCTGGCCCGTTTCAGTTGGCCCCGTGGGTGGAACCATCTTGGACCGTCGTGGCGCTATCGTGGGTTGTGTCGACGCTCTCTTGGACTGCCTTGGAGCTCTGTCCCGGCCCTCTGGGACCGTCTTGGGATTGCCTGTAGGCTCTGGAGGCTCCCGGGAGAAGCGTTGACGGACTCATAGGCCAGCGCCCCCCCCCCGACACCACTCAAATTGGACTTTGAAGCCCAGGGGAGGGGCACGGCCAATCATCTCAGGCCTTCTCGCCCTCGCCGAGCGGGGGTCGGCGGATTCTCTTCCCGCCTCCCTCCTTCCTTCCGCCTTCCTCCCGCTATTCCCCCCCACCCACTCTCTCGTTCTCTTTCTCTCTAGTTCTCTCTCTCTCTCTCTCTCTCTCTTTCACTCTTTCTTTTTTTTGTTTTTTCTCTCTCTCTCTCTCTCTCTCTCTCTCTCTCTCTCTCTCTCTTTCTCCTTTTATATATATATATATATATATATATACATATAACGGCGCACCGGGTCCAGGGGCCCGGGGCCGGGACCTCGACCACAAATGTGCGCCCCAGGGGGCCCGGAGGCTCGTCGGGGCTTGCCGGAGGCCTCCCCAGTCAGACAAGACGGCCCAAGAAGCGCCCAAGACGGCCCAAGAAACTTCCAAGAGGCCTCCAAGAGGGCTCCGAGATGCTGAAGATGGCCTCCAGACGTCCAAGGACGCCCCCAAGAGGCCCCAAGAAGCCTCCAACATGCGTCCCAAGAGGGCCCCTAGACGCAAAAATTGGCCCATTCCCTTCGTAAAACGTACATTTTCAACAAAGTTGTCTTTTGGGCTTTCCGACGTTACAGGACGGCCCAAGAGGCGCCCAAGACCGCCCCAAGACGGCCCAAGAAGCTTCCCAGAGGGCCCCAGGACAGCCCAAGAGGGCCCCAAGACGGCCCAAGAGGCGCCCAAGATGGCCCAAGAGGGCCCCAAGACGGGCCCAAGAGGGGGCCCAGAGGGGGACCACGAACCGCAAGCTCGAGCCTTCCGCCCCAAGAGGCCGCCAGGAGGCCCCCAGGAGGCCCCTCAAGAGGCCCCAGGAGACCCCAGACGTCCAAGGACGCCCCCAAGAGGCCCCAAGAAGCCTCCAACATGCGTCCCAAGAGGGCCCCTAGACGCAAGAATTGGCCCATTCCCTTCGTAAAACGTACATTTTTAACAAAGTCGCCTTTTGGGCTTTCCGACGTTACAGGACGGCCCAAGAGGCGCCCAAGACCGCCCCAAGACGGCCCAAGAAGCTTCCAAGAGGGCCCCAGGACAGCCCAAGAGGGCCCCAAGACGGCCCAAGAGGCGCCCAAGATGGCCCAAGAGGGCCCCAAGACGGGCCCAAGAGGGGGCCCAGAGGGGGACCACGAACCGCAAGCTCGAGCCTTCCGCCCCAAGAGGCCGCCAGGAGGCCCCCAGGAGGCCCCTCAAGAGGCCCCAGGAGACCCCAGACGTCCAAGGACGCCCCCAAGAGGCCCCAAGAAGCCTCCAACATGCGTCCCAAGAGGGCCCCTAGACGCAAAAATTGGCCCATTCCCTTCGTAAAACGTACATTTTCAACAAAGTTGTCTTTTGGGCTTTCCGACGTTACAGGACGGCCCAAGAGGCGCCCAAGACCGCCCCAAGACGGCCCAAGAAGCTTCCAGAGGGCCCCAGGACAGCCCAAGAGGGCCCCAAGACGGCCCAAGAGGCGCCCAAGATGGCCCAAGAGGGCCCCAAGACGGGCCCAAGAGGGGGCCCAGAGGGGGACCACGAACCGCAAGCTCGAGCCTTCCGCCCCAAGAGGCCGCCAGGAGGCCATCAGGAGGCCCCTCAAGAGGCCCCAGGAGACCCCAGACGTCCAAGGACGCCCCCAAGACGCTTCGCGTCACCAATTTCTTCTCGCAACGATTCCTGGGTCTGTGACTCGACAGAACCTAAGCGCGCGCGAAGCGCGCGCGTGGTTCTAGTATATATATATATATATATATGTATATATCCGTAAGGGCTTCGCCCCCTGCCGCCGGCCCCCTCTCTCGGAGAATGGGCCATGGAAGAGCTAAGTCATGAGGCCTTGGCGCTGTCGTGAAGCAGTATCGAAACTTCATGCGAAGCCGATTCGCAATCAGCAAAACCAACTGATCACAAGAGGGGTTACCACACCTGGCGATTGGTAAGACGTGTATGGTTTACGGGCTTGGTTACCACACCTTGCGATTAAAGGGCCGAGGGAGTTCTCGCAGTTTGGGTTACCACGCCTTGCGATGGATGTGCGTGAAGGGTGGCACCGAATTTCAGAAATGTGGCAAATCCCCTGTGTTTTTGGACCCTGACCCCGCGGATCTGCGTGAGGGGTGGCACCGAATTTCAGAAATGTGGCAAATCCCTGTGTTTTTGGACCCTGACCCCGCGGATCTGCGTGAGGGGTGGCACCGAATTTCAGAAATGTGGCAAATCCCTGTGTTTTTGGACCCTGACCCCGCGGATCTGCGTGAGGGGTGGCACCGAATTTCAGAAATGTGGCAAATCCCATGTGTTTTTGGACCCTGACCCCGCGGATCTGCGTGAGGGGTGGCACCGAATTTCAGAAATGTGGCAAATCCCCTGTGTTTTTGGACCCTGACCCCGCGGATCTGCGTGAGGGGTGGCACCGAATTTCAGAAATGTGGCAAATCCCATGTGTTTTTGGACCCTGACCCCGCGGATCTGCGTGAGGGGTGGCACCGAATTTCAGAAATGTGGCAAATCCCTGTGTTTTTGGACCCTGACCCCGCGGATCTGCGTGAGGGGTGGCACCGAATTTCAGAAATGTGGCAAATCCCATGTGTTTTTGGACCCTGACCCCGCGGATCTGCGTGAGGGGTGGCACCGAATTTCAGAAATGTGGCAAATCCCATGTGTTTTTGGACCCTGACCCCGCGGATCTGCGTGAGGGGTGTCGATTTCGAGCCCCCCCAGCAATTCAGACAACGCGCCCAGGGGACGCTAAAAAGCCACTTTGGGCCTCCCCCCCCCTCGCGCGGTCAATCAACTAGTTACAGTAACCAGCAATAAGTCAACTAGTTACAGTAACCAGCAAGAAGCAGAACTGTAACACTGGAAACTACAACCTACGACTGGTACAGGAAACTGCGAATCACGGGCCTACAGCCTGGTGGCCCCACAAGGGGGCCGGGATATATATATATATATATATATGTATATATATATGTGTATATATATATATATATCTATATATATATATATATATATATATATCCATCTCTCTATCTCTCTCTCTTGCTCTCCTCTCCTCCGCTACTGCTGCCAAAATCCATCATCCTTCTCATTTTCTCATGTCTGTCGTCTGTTCCTGCGTATGCCCACTGACCCCACTGTTGAACTGCATCTGAGCTGATTCCCCCCCGGGTCCTGTCCGAGGGGCACGTGCTTGCGCGCGCCTGTTGCCCATCTGTGCGCCGCCCTGTGCGGCGATGACAGTTCGTATGAGTTCGTGTGTGTTATGCTCTCGTAGGATCCTCCTCCTTGTCGTTGAGAGCTTGACGACCTCTGCCGTGCTTCGACCAGCGCTGGAGCGGCAGCGATGTGCTCCAGATTCCCGTGGAGATCTCTGGAGATTCCCCAGAAATAGTCAAAAATAGTATGGGGGCGATTTGTTTTACATGTTTTACCATTTTCATATATGCTTTGCGTATTTTGTTATTTGTTGTCCAAAATCCGCCTCTAGAGGGACATGCCCGACCTAGATGTACTTGGATGTACCTCGATGTGCTTGCGTTCATCCGAATTTATCTGGCTTGACCCCCGCAAGGCGACTGGCGAGAATGCGTCAAGCCTTCAGGGACCTTGCCCTTCTCGACCGTTCCCCTGATCCATCGTCCGCCGACCTCTTGCCCTCGCCCTCCTCCGCCCTCCACTCTCCTCCCACATCCTGGCCCACGCCTGCCCCACTCCCATCCCTCCCTCTCCTCCCTGGGTCTCCGCGCGGTAGGGTGGGAGAGACGGGAAGGAATGGGAAGAAGGCAGGGGAGGATGAGGGCAGAGGAGGAGGAGGAGGAGGAGGAGGAGGAGGAGGAGGAGGGGGAGGAGGAGCAGAAGGAAGAACAGAAGCAGGAGGAGGAGGAGGAGGATCAGGAGGGGCGGGGAGTGAACAAGGGGATGGAGGAGAAGCGAGGCGGAGACGGAGGAGGAGGAGGGCCGCATCAGGAGTGCGCAGGGAGTGGGGAGGGCGACGGGGTCGGCGAGGAAGAGAAAGTTGAAGGAGCGGAAGGGGGAGGGGGGGAGTGGTGAGGAGGTCGGGAGTGACGGAGGAGGAGGAGGAGGAGGAGCAGGAGCAGGAGGAAGAAGAAGAAGAAGGAGAAGTATCAGGAACAGAAGAAAAACGGTGGGAGGAGGTAGGTCAGGGGAGATGAGGGAGAGGGTCGGAGGAGAGAGGGTGGAGGAGGAAAAGTCGAGGAGGGATGAGGAGGAGGGATGAGGATGAGGAGAAAAGGGGTGGGGGAGTAGAAGGAAGAGGAGGAAGAGGAACTGAGACGAGAGGAGCGAGCGGCCTCAGGCCAGCCAGTGCAGGCGAGCCAGCCCCAGAGTCCGAAGAGTCCACGCCGAAGTCGGCATCGAGACCGCCCTCCGCGTCTTTCGCGCAGAGGCGCCTGCCCTGTGCTTCCACCATGGGGACGTCTGACTCCGTCAGCCCCCCCAACAAAAAAGCCCGAGGCATGCTGGCCGTGGGCCCCCCAGGGGCGCCTCGGGAGCCGACCAGGGCCGGGGACTGGGGCCGCGCGGAGGGGGCTCCCCCCTGGGCGCGAGAGAGTTTGCCGGTCGCGCACGGCTGTCCATCGGGACCTCTTCGGACCCCTCGAGGACCAAATCGTAGATTCCCCTCTTGCAAGACGGCCACCTGCCGGCCTCGAAGCGGCGCAGCTGCTCGATCAGGCCCGAAGCCGCCTGCTGCCTAAGACACGGTTTCAGCAAGGGCCCGAGTCGGCCTGATACCAGGGACATACGACATACGCCTCCTCGCAGGCACAAGCAAAAGCTTAGGGCTCGATTCTCGCCACGCCCGTCTCTGGCTGAGACCCGCGCGTGCAAGAGAGGATGGCCGTTGAAGTTGTAGCCCTCACCTATGAGCTCGTCCCAGCCGCCCGTTGGGGCACCCACGCGAGCAGAAATAAGACAGGTGGCTCACGGGGGGGCCGCTGTCGGAGGGCCCGCCTCGGCCTCCCCCGCGCTCCTCCGGGGCTCCATGAGATCGTCACCGTCTAAGTCGTAGGAGGAGGAGGCGGCGGCGGCGGCGGAGGAGGAAGACCAGTGCCAACCCAAGACACCTCAACGATATTGCAGGAATGCCTTACCCCGAGTTCCCTCTTCATAGGCCCCATACAGGGGTGCATGATCACTGAAGCAGGTGCCATGTTGGATGACAACCGTTTGAGAATCTTGAACTGCGCCAGGGCACCATTCGGAGGAGAGAGGGAGGAGGATGGGAAGGCTTTTCGGCGGCGAGCGAGGTGGGGAAGTGACAAGGGGCGGGCCTCCTCAGAAAGCTCGGAAGTCCCCAGGTCTTTGAGAAGTTTTCTACGCCTTTCCCGAAGACGATGAAACCTGTCCAGAAGGCCAGAGGGCTTCTGAGAAGTCCCGCCGACTTCTGAGAGGACCTCCTCCTTCCCACGCCCCCACCTCGCTCGCCGCCGGGCTTTGCCCTGCCCCTGCCAGGTGACCCACCGCTACCTCCTCTCGAGCGTGCTCGCCAGCAGCCTCAAGGCCTCGCGGGAGGCGAAGGCCGCGAAGGCGCCGCATCGATCGTCACGCCCGCCTCGGGGGGCCGCGTCACCCCCCCCGGGGGTCCGCCCGGGAGCCGGCCTCGAGCGCGCCCCCCCCCCCGTTCTGCGGGCGGCGCTCGGGTCTGAGGACCTGGCATCGCTCGGGCGTGTGCGGCTTCTTCCTCGGGGAGCCTTCTGGGGGCACCCGCGGAAAAAGAGCCGCGCGACTTCCACGTGTGCACGCGGAACGGACGCCCGAGCGATGGCGAGAGGAGGCTGCGAGGCGCGAGAGGGAAGGGAGAGGTGGGGAAGTGCGAGGGAGCTGCTGCGCCCCTCTCGCCGCAGCCCGTGGGGCTCGCCTCGGGCCCCGGGGCGGGCCTTTCTGCACGGCCGCCGCCGTGGACATGGACAGGCTCGGGCCCCCCGGGGCCGAACTATCTGTCCATATCCGCCGCCCGCTGGGGCACCAGCACGTCGGCTCCCGGGCGGTGGAGGTGGAGAAGTCCCCTCCTCGCGCCGGTTCCCCTGGTTGGGGGGCCGACGGTGGCGAGGGGGGAAGGGGGGGCAAGCTATGAAGCGCGCCTCGTGCAATATCCGACATCCTGCCCCCTCCCGCCCCTGCCTGCCCGGTGTGCGGATTTTTCGTCTCCGTCCGCCGGCGCGTGGCATGGCGGACCCGGAACTCCCCAAAGGACCCCGTCGTGCGATGCGCAGTCGGAAACAGGGAAGTTGCGTACACGGGGAAAGGATGTGGCGGATGGGCAGGAGCATAAGCAGGAGGAAAAGGAGGAGGAAGGAGGCGGAGGAAGGAGGAGGAGGAGGAAGGAGGAGGAGAAGGAGGAGGAAGGAGGAGGAGAAGGAGGAGGAAGGAGGAGGAGGAGGAAGGAGGAGGAGGAGGAAGGAGGTGGACGAAGACGAATAGCAGCAGCAGGAGCTGGAGTAGAAGGAGCGGGAGGATCAGGAGGAGGACCAGGCGAAGGCGGAGGAGGGGAGAGGAGGGGGGCGACAACGATGAGGAACGACCCAGATCCAGAAAACAGCGGCTCGCGTTGGGGCGAGAGCGCCATCCCGAACGATGGGAGCAAAGCGCCGATGAGGGGGGGCGACTCTACGGCCAACTTCGGGGGAAAGAGGAGAGTAGTATTCATATTGAGCAGCTGTGGACGATGAGGGGTACGAATACTGGGAAATTGGGAAGGGGGAGGGGGATGTGAAGGACGAGGAAGAAAAGGTTGGGGAGGCGGAGGATGGGGATTATTCAAGTGGGGGGTGGGGCGTTTCCGACTCAGTGCGGAGGGCGCGGTGTCAAATGTATTCTTCGGAGCGGCACGTGCTTGAAGGGCGTCAGCCTCTTGTTCCTCCTACACCTTCTACGTCCTCCATCTTATCCTCATTCCCCACATCCTTCTCCTCCCTCTTCCCTTCGCCCCCATTGCACTGGCGCGCTGTACACTAGCTGTCAATATCTCGCTGCCCATCGACGTGCCCTCGCTCTTGTGTGCTGTCGCAGCGAAGGTCCACAGCAGCTGGAGCCACGCAAATCAAAAGAGAACATCGGCGATCTTCGCGCACTGGGAGTCTGCTCCAAGAAGAAGCGCAGGATTGCACTGCTCCCCATTGCAGAAAACCTAACATGCCAGGTCGCCACCGGCCCTGAACATGCCAGCAATTTATGGTGCACCAATTATGTTGTTACAGAATTCGGTGCAGTTGTCACGTTGACGACGGCGCACAGCTACGACGGTAACGCCACTAGAGTTCCACCATGCGCGGTATGCAATGTCGAGCTGTCCTATTCGCTATGCTCGCTAGCCACGTTCGTACGCAAGGGCGCTTGACTCCGTCCCACTTGTAGAGGGCATCCCTGTCAGAAAATGTTGTCTCCAACTGGCCAGGGCATACTTGCCAGTGCACCTGAGGCATGCTACCGAGTGCAAGAGCCCTTGGCGTGAGACAAAGGCCTCAACTTTGACGACATGTTCAAGGGCTCAGGGGGTCCAGCCAGGATTTGTGTCTCTTGACGCTTCGCGTATCCGCACCAGTTGCTGCCTAGCCGTGGCCCGGCCAGAGTGTGGGCGCCCTTTGATCCGCTTCACGAGGCCGCTGACCAAAAAGTATCCCCACCAGCCTCTGCTCAGGAGGGAAAGAAACACACAGACACAATTAATCGTCGACTCCCAGGAAAATATGCAAAAATATGGGAAGTGGTGGGGAAGACAAAAACCCAGAAAAGATGTGAAAATATGGGGGATATGTTTCTATTTGTGTGTATTTATTTGTGTGTTCCAGTTCCCCTCTATCTGCGCCGTGCGCCCTGGCCCTGTGCCGCTCGACCCCTTGACGGTGCGCGGCTGCTTCCGCGTCACTCGCAGCCCAACAAGTATCCCCACCGGCCCATCAAAACCCGACGTCCAGGCGAGTTGAGACGATCATGGAAGCGTAGGAGCAAAATGGGGGACAGGTGCTATTGTCCGAGGGAGGAGGAGCAGGAGGAGGAGAATGGAGGAGGGAGAAGGATGATGCATTTTCGGATGAGGAGGACCAGGAGGAGGAGGTGGAGGAGGACCAGTGTAAACCCAAGAGGCATCAACGATGTTGGAAGAAGCCCTCCCTCCAAGCTCCCTCTTCAGAGGCCCCTACAATGCTTCAGTTTTGCTGAGGGAACTGCCTCGTTGGAAGACAAGTGGCTGAAGACCTTCAAGCATACCAAAACATTGTTCCTGGGATCCCAACGCCACGGATCAACCTGACTGTTGCGTCTTGACGATCCTGGATTGTGCCAGGACGCCAATATTGCGACATGAATTCCGCGAACCAACATAACTTGTGCAATCCCATAAACCTGAATATATCCAAAGCACAATTTCTGGCACGTTGATCCTGTGAGCCCGTGATACTCTTGCACGTTTTATCACGAATGCGCGCGGCGCTAAGGCGAGAGCCACATTTTGAAACGGAGCTTGCCTCAATCCGTGAAAATCTTGTATGTTTTAAGTCGAGCGTGCGCGGCGCTAAGGCGAGAGCCACATTTTGAAAAGGAGCCGCCCTCAATCCGTGAAGCTCCTTGTAATGTTTGAAGACGAGTGTACGCGGCGCTAAGGCGAGAGCCACATTTTGCAAAGGAACCGCCCTCAATCTGTGAAGCTCTTGCAATTGTTTAAGACGAGTGTGCGCGGCGCTGGGGCGAAAGTCACATTTTGAAAACGACTTGCCCTCAATCCGCGAAGCTCCTGCACGTCTTAAAACAAATGTGCGCGGCGCTAAGGCGAGAGCCACATTTTGAAAACCACCCGCCCTCCATCTCTGAATCTGTTGTCAATTTTTAGCTTCAGAATCATAAATTGGGAGAGGAAGTCTCAGGCGAAACGCCTGGCCCGCCCTAGAAATTTGCTCCGGGGTGCGACAGGGAGACTTCCAGACTTCTGTAGACGGAGAAGGAATGGAGGAGGAGGAAAAGAAACAGAAGAGCCAGAAGCCTTTTGAATGTCTCTCGGAGTCTCCTCGGATGTCGCCTGGAAGCTTTTTGGAGGCCTCTTGGGGCGTCTGGGGGGGCATCTTGTCGGGTCCAGGGCCGTCTTTGAGCGTCTTTGGTGCCTCGGGGATCCTCTTGAGGCCTCTTGGGGGTCTCTTGGAAGCCTCTTGGAAGCCCTGTGGACGCCTCTTGGAGCCGTCTGGGCGCCTCTTGGGGCCCTCTTGGGGCGCTCTTGGGAGCTTTAGGGGCGCTCTTGGAGCCATCTTGGGAGACACCGATACAACATGAGGGAAGCTTGAATTAGCCTTACCTTTCTAAAGTGCCTAAACACATCGATTGTCCGAAGGTGTTTGAATGATTTTGGTCTCTCGGGGGCCTCCTTGGAGAGCTCTTTGGCCACTGGGAGCCATCTTGAGGCGGTCTTCGGCCTCGTGGAGCATCTTGGGAACCATCTTGAGCGATCTTACGCTATCTGGAGCCATCTCGGAGGCCATCTTGCATTCTCCGAGACCATCTTGGAGACATCTTGGGGCATCTTGGACGCAGGGGCGAATCTTTTCCCGAAGGACAAGAATGGGGTTGGAAGAGAAAGCTCCCTGGACCACCTACGCCTCGCGCTCAGTGTTTGTGTCCTCGCACATCTCGAAGGGTCACCGAGCGTTGCTTCGACCCGAGCTCGATAAGCACCTCCCAGAATTTGTGGGAGGTCGATGCATGTGTCAGGGCGTGCGCTCGTAACGATCGAGGCATTATTTCTAGCTTGAGCTCTCCACGTTTCTCTTCAGCCTGGCCTAGTCTCGTCTCCTCCTCCTCCCCGCCCTCCCCCCTTCCTCTCCTCCTTTCCCCCCGCACCTCCAGAGAAGTGGTCGGTCAGTTCTCTTTCCCCGCCGCGTGGCCGATACCACCGGCCCCATCAGGGGGGGGGACATTTTGTTAACCTCTCTGTCCCGTCGTTGCGCCACCGAGCGAAGAAGAACAACAGAAAAAACATGTGGGAGCGACAGTACCGGAGCACCCTGGCACGGGACACGGACTTCGCCACACTTTCGGCGATGGCTGGCCAAGCCTATGTTGCCTTCATCAACCGATCACCCGCATGCGTTGTCAAATTTGGCTTTGCCTGAGGGGTCCCCACCTCCTTTGACACAGAAACTTGTGGGCGCGGGGTCGGATTGAAGAAACGAGTCACAGCGTTCTCCGCGTTGTTTCGTTGTCCAGTTGCCCTGCGTTCCCTGGAGTTGTTTGGGTTGCCCACTTGCCCGATTCTTCAGGTCCCTTGGCAACGCCAACAAATGCCAAGCAACGCCAAGCAATGCAGAGCAGTACAAGGCAATGCCAAGCAACGCAAAACAATGCCACGCCATGCCAAGCAATGCCTAGCACAATCTAGCAACGCCAATCAATGCAAAGCAACGCCAAGCACCACCAAGCAGTGCAAAGCAGTTGTGGTTCCCTCCTCTCTCGTCCTCCTCCTCCCCATTCTTCAGTTGCCCATCCTGCTTCTCCATCCTTACCCTCTCCCAGACCCTCGCGTCTCATGTTGCTACTCCTCACCATTCTTCGGCCTTCTTCTCCACGCCGCTTCCCTGCCATGCCCATCCGCATCATGAAACTTCGGTCCCGAGTCTTGCCCAGACGCGCCGACGGGGCAGGAAGGGTGTTCTCAACATGCCGTCCAAGTGGTCACCACGATGGTGATCCTCACGGTGGTTCTTGTCAACGGTTGCTCAGGCGGAGGTCGGATCGAATTTAAAATGTGATGTTGGCACGGCGCTCCCTCATACAGTGCACGTCGGTTTTTGAAAGGAAGTATTTTGGGAAATCCAGATCCCAATCCACTTCAAGTGCCTTCCTAGTTCAAGAACCGATACGATGTTGCTGTGTTATGGTATTCCTTGTGATGGCCCGAACCCCATATATTCTATCCGCCGTCCTATTCCATGGTAGTACCTATTTCTTCCGACCGACGTGTAATGTGGATCCATGAAGCTTGGAGTCTTCAATACGCACGCGATTCTAGGGCCTGTAAACAGTTTGGTTCAGTGCTGGCTCAGCCTTTGTTTTTTTGCATTCCCTGGTTAAGCCTACCTTGGACCTTGCTCGAGTGCCGTGGAGATGGTGGTGATATCGACCCTGCTGCTCCTCCTCTGTGCCCCGCGCGCGAAAGCCTCCGCGCTGCCACACCTGCGCATCGCCGGCTCGTCCACGGTGAAGCCTGTGGCGGAGCAGTGGCAGAACGCGTTGCTCCCGAACTACACGATCACGCTCGAGGGGGGCGGCTCGAGCTCCGGGGCGCGGCGCGTGTGCCTGCCACCCGGCGACCCGGAGCACGTGGACATCGGCGACATGTCTCGCGAGTGGAAGACCTCGGAGGCGCAGCTGCTGGACGACGGGTACACTTACGAGTGCCTCGAGAGCGGCAACCGGGTCACGCAGATCATGGTGGCCATAGACGGTCTGGCAGTGGCTATCAAGCGGGACAGCGCAGCTCACGCGTGCATCGACACCATCGGAGGCCTGACGCTCGCACAGCTGCGCTGGATCTTCTCCGACTGGAGCGATGCGGAGCTGGAGGAGGATGGCGTTTCCATTGCGTCGTGCGTGCCCAACATGGACGACGACGCTGTCAAGGAGTGGAGCGACTTAGACGTCAGGTGCGAGGAGACGCCGATCAACCCTTACGGCGCCGGCGACCAGTCTGGCACCCACGACTTCTTCGGGGAGACGGTCCTGGGCGACTTCGGGGGGACTGAGTACTTCCCGGTTTGCGACGCCGACGATTTGCATTATCTTGAAGGTCTCGACGAGGACGCTGCGGACCTCTACATTCAGTCTCAGCGGACTTCGAATTGCGTCATGCCCTCGGAGGATGACCATCTCCTGTTGCAGTGGCTGCTCGCAGACACAGGGGGCATCGCATATTTCGGGTACGCCTACTTTGCCCAGTTCACTGACACAGTCGCTGCCATTGCGATCGCGAAGGACACGGAGTTGGGGGTGGCAGAAACGCTCTTGGCCAAAATTACACCCGACAGCGAGAGCATCGTCGACGGCTCCTACTCGGCATTCAAGCGCGACTTGTACATGAACGTGTATAACAACGCATGGAACGTCTCTGGGGATTTTTTACTGTTCGGCTTCAGCCCCGATGGACAGGACCTCGTCGAGGAGACAGGGTACGTGACTGTGAACAGGGACCAGCACGCAGATATGAGTGTCCGCATTGGTGTCGGCGTGATGACTGGAGGGAACCTGGAGGCGGACTATGTGCCGGTACCTCCCGACAGCTGCGCTGTTGGGTCGGGCCTGATCTCATGGGAGTTCACCAACGAATTTGGGAACGACAAGATCGGCTACGCATGCGAAAGCTGCACGGCCGGCACAGTGAAGAACAACGACGAGTCCAGTCCTTGCGATCCTTGCCCTCCCGGCTTCTTCACCAACGAGACTGGCCAGACGACATGCGAGCCTTGCCCCCATGGCACCGCCGCCACCGAGCATGGCTCGAACAGCTGCTCCATGTGCTCCCTGAACGAGCACCAGCCGCTGCCCGGGCAGGGGAGCTGCCTGGCCTGCAGCGCCGGGCGCTTCACGGAGCTCCCCGGGCAGTCCACCTGCATGTCGTGCGCGCTGGGCACCTACATGCCCCCGGGCGGCAACTACACCTGCGAGGCGTGCCCCGCGGGCATGACCACCATCTACAGGGCGGCCACGGCCAAGGAGAGCTGCAAGTGCGCCGAGGGGACCTACCTGGCGGAGGGCGGCGGCCTGGACGGCCCGTGCGTCGACTGCCCAGTGGGCATGCAGTGCGCGTTCGGGAGCACCTTCTCGAACTTCTTCGCCGTCGACGGTAGCTTGAAAGCGGCTTCGGATGACGATCAGCCTTTCCCGGTGGTCGAGGAGGGCTACATGACCCGGATTGACGATCTGTTGAGGGTGTTCAAGTGCAAAGACAAGAGCCATTGCCCAGGTGGCGCTCCCGCTACTTGCGCCCGGGGGCGTGATAGCGGCGAGGTTGCTTGCGCAAGGTGCGAGGACTATACGTACGAGGAGGGTGAGGAGTGCCACGCTTGTGAAGCAAACGCTACATGGCTTGTTGTATTGGCATGCTTCGTTGCCGTCGTGGCAGTCTGTGTTGGAACCATATCCGTGAACCGTAATTTGTTGATGCAGACGAGCTCGACTCTGATGTGTGTCATCATGGCTAGCCAGATGTTCCTCGGCCTCCAGACGTTTTCGGTCTTCACGTTCTTCAGCCTGGAGTGGTTCGAACCGTTGCGGGGCATGCTCAAAATCATGTCATTGATAAGTTTTGATCTCAAGATTTTGCGTATATCTTGTTCAATGGGTTCCAACCCCACGTCGAATTATGCACTTCGGCAATTTGTTGCTCCGCTCGCGGTCCCGTGGATCTGCGGCACCGTGGCGGTCAAAAAACAGTTCGATCCCAAAACAATGCACTTCAGGGAGGCTGTCAACACCATCGGCACAGTCTTTCAGGTATTCTTCATCTCGATCGTGCTCTCAGCATCGGCCCCCCTGGTGTTTTACGACCACCCGAACAACGCTGGCAGTTCGCTCGTGAGCGATCCGGCCGTCCTCTACTTCGAGAGCAACGAGCACTATTCGATGCTAGCGGTTGGCATCCTCGCCATGGTCATGGTACCCTTGCCATTCCTGTCTTTCGTGCTCTACGGCACTCTGAAGTACCCTAAGTATGCAGCGGTGGGTGCCGATACCGATTTTTTCGGTTTCGCATCCTTCCGTTTCCTCTTCTTTCGCTTCAAGCCTTCTCGCTACTACTACGGCTTGATCATGCTCGTGCGGAACCTGTTCCTCTGCCTCGTGCCCGTCGTTATCGAGTCGGACGTCGCCGCTCAGGTCATTATCACGTCCGTCCTCATCCTGGCCACCATGGTGTTGCAGGTGGAGCTCGCCCCCTGGAAGCTGGCGGCGGCAAACTACGCCGACGCGGCCTGCAGCTCCACGCTGCTGATGGTCCTCATCTGCGGAGCGATGGCGGCGAACGTGGACGTCCAGAACTCCTCGATCCCGGCCTTTGCCTCCGTGCTCGTCGGTTTCTTCTTCGCCGTCGGAGCTGTCCTCGTCGTGGCCTCTGTGTTTTACTACTTCAAGCCCTTTCCCACGTATGCCTTCTTCATCTGTCATCACAGAGAGGGCGCCCAGGCGCAGGCGCGGCTGCTGAAGATGATATTGACGTCCAAGACAGGCAAGCCGGTCCTCACCGACACGGATGACCTCATGCAATTGGATTCGTTGTTCGACACAGTCAAGACGCAAGTTCACCATTTGGTGGTCTACTTGACGAGGGACACTCTGAGCAGGCCATGGTGCGCTGGCGAGATCGTGACTGCACTCATGTGGCGCAGGCGGGTCACTGCGGTGGTCACGGACAGCTTCGTGCCGCCGAACGAGGTTGATTATGCGGACATGGCCAAGTATCTGGATTTGAGCAGCTGCTCGCTGAACGCTTTCGGCATCACAAACGACAGCGTGGTCTCTGCATACCGCAGCCTTATGAGCGACGACGTCAAGAAAGTCCACATGCGCAGTGACTTGAAGGGCATGACTCGCTTCGAGGATGTCACCAACTTCCTCAGTGACGGCCAGGCGGCGAATGCTGCGTCGATTGAGACAGGGACCAAGGCCAGTTCCGAGGCCCTCCCCGGGAAGCCCAGGGCGGTCTTGATCTCCTCGGAGCCCGGCAACGACGAGGCCCTGGCCGCCGCCCTCATCTTGTTGCAGAAGATCCAGCCCCAGCTGAAGGGTCTCGTCCCCGAGGGGGTACGGGTCATCGACGAGTACGCCAGGGACGAGGGCGCGATTCTCCGTGCCGTCGAAGCCGCGCGCGCGTTGCTGGTCCTGCTCTCCCCAGGAACGCTCGCAGCCCCCGAACAGATCACGGCGATCGAGCAGATCATGTTGTCGATCGAGAAGGCCGAGAATGCGGGCCTGCCACCTCCCGCCGCGGTCTCCATATGCCTGCCCGGGTTCCAGGTCCCCTCCGACGAGTTCTACAGCGAGAAGGTCCGCAGGGTGTCGCAGGGGCAGAAGTCGGCCACGCTGATCCGCTCGTTCTTCCAGCAGGGCGCCGTGCACTTCTCCGTCGGCGCCTCCGAGCAGACCCTCGACGCGCAGGTCTCGGAGGTGGTGCTCCGCGTCCCCCGCTCCGGGGAGCAGGAGGGCCCCGAGGAGCGGGAGGTGCACGGCGCGGAGGAGGAGCACCGTCGGCAGGGCCACGGCGGCAGCACCGCCGCGGACGGCGAGGGCAGGGCAGCCGACGGCGCGCCGCGGGAGGCGGGCCCCCCGGCGGGCCCGCAGCCGGAGGCGGGTCAGGGCGGCGGCGACAGTGCTCCGCTGCAGATATAGCGTGGACTCGAGGCCGAAGCCAGGAGGAGGAGGAGAAGGAGAAAGAGGAGGCGGAGGAGGGAGTTGGGCGGAGGGGGGAGGAGGAGGGAGGAGGAGGAGGAGGAGGAGGAGGAGGAGGAAGAGGAGGAGGAGGAGGAGAAGGAGGAGGAAGAGGAGGTGCCGTGTGTTGCAGCTCGAAGCAGACAAAGAGCGCTGCACACACAAGCATGAACTTTTTGCAGCCCGCGCGGGCTTCTCGGATCCGTGCGGGCCCCCCCTTTCCTGGCGCGCGGAGCGCGCCAGGGGCGGCGCTGGAGGCCCGCGCAACAGAAGCCAGGTCCCCCTACCCAATGCGTGCCAATGCATGCGGGTCCTCTAGCCTGCTGTGCCGAATCTTCGTACGCAGCCATTCTGCACGTTGCTGGGTGTGGAGCGATCACCGGCTGCTTCGCATGTCCCTGCCAGGACGATTCTCCGACATGGCAGATCCGTGCAGCACGCCGGCGCGTCCTCGAAGCTTCTTGCACGAGGGCATCCTGGTTGTGGCAGGCACGTGGGTGCTTTCCCCGCCCGCCAACAGTCTCCCGATACAGCAGCTCTCGCCGCAAAGTTTGGATTGCACCGGCTTGCTCCCCATCGCGTGCTTGTATCAGGCAGCCCCGCCTTGGCGGTGCCTGTTCTGGCTGCCTCGGCGTTTGTTCTTTTTGTTCCCCGCCCTGAGTACGGCTCACGCTTTTCCCGCCGCAGCGCCGCCTGGTTCTCGATGGCCTGCGACTGTGCGTTTGGCAACCTCAACGTTCATCCCGCCTTCTCCTACTCGGCTTATTCCATCTCGCACTTGGCACCGTGTGCCACTCGAAATTATCACACATGTGTACACGGTCCAGGGGCGTTGCGGCATTTCACTTGGACAGTAGAGTTCAATGTCTCGCGCCAGGGCGGGATCTGGCATCAGCCTGGTAAGGTCGTGCTCTCTGCCATCGTGAATTGTACTCATTACGCAGGCAAGCGAATCCACACCGCGAGGTGTGCTCTCTGGCATCCGTGAAGCGAAGTGCAGACTCGTGCTCCTGTTCCTCCCTGCCTCTCCTCTTCTGCTTCGTCCCCTTCATCCTTCCCCTCCTCTCCCTTCGCCTTCTGCCCTTCTTGTGAATTCAGGCTGGCCAGGCTCCTGCACAGCTGCTTTCTACGGGGCGGGGCGGCTCGTTGGTGGAATAACTATTCGATCACCCAGCGAACAGCAAAACAAGCACGCACACGATTTCAGGGTCGATGGCGTGCGCCCGCTCTCGGGATGAAGGTCGGTCTACTGGGGGTCCGCACGGTCCAACGCGCCTAGCTTCTGCGCTGTCTGAGGGCGGCTGGCTGCCGAGAGCTGGGCGCCTCAATGGTCAAGCTGCCGGGCTGGGAGTGCAACGGTAGTGCGCGGAAGGACTGCGGCCCGTCTCGGCCTGGTTCCCAACGCTTGGCGTCGAGGCGCAGCTCCTCGCCAGAGGGTTGAGCAGTTGCTGCACGGACGGGCCGCGGCCCCGAGTGGCTGGAGGGGGGTCTTTCTCACGCCTCGCGCTGTTCGTTGAGGCATCATTCTTGCGCCCCAGGATGTTTTGGTGGGGGTCCTTCTCGAACCCATGTGCAAACGATGGTCAACCTTGCGCGCACACGGCGGCGACGCCCGCGCGGGCGTTCAAGGTTGAGCACCTTCGGGGGGGGAGGAGCGAGGGTTTCGGCCCCAAGGACCCGCAGAAAAAAACAACACGGCGCGAAAGATTGGGGCGAGAGCTTCTCAGAATCTCCGAGAGTGCAGGTCTTTCTAAGCGTCACGGTTCACGCGGTGTCAGAAGCCGGGGCCCATGCCGTCATAGCAGGATTTTTCCGCGGGGACATGCGTGTCAGCACCGCATCGTCTGCACCATACTGGTTCTTGTTTCGGGGTAGGGGGCGGAGTGCGCTCCCAGAGCATGCCAAGAGGGGATCAGGCAGAGCAGGAGAAGGCGAGCAAGGAGGTCAGAGAGGAGAGGCGTGCGGGTGGATGGGGAACAGATCGCGGCTGGAAGGCTCGTGAGCTTCCGAGGGGGGGGGGGGGGGCAGAGGAGGGCGAGAAGAGGGGGGGGGAGAGGGGCACGCGCGCGTCGGCGCGCAGATCCGCTTCAACCAGGAGGGCGTGCAGAGCTTATCGGGCAGGGTGGGAGCAGGCAGTCGGCAGCGGCAGCGAGGGTTCCTTCTCCTCCTCCTCCTCCTCCTCCTCCTCCTCCTCCTCCTCCTCCTGGCGCGGCAGCACGGACGGCATCGGCCACGGGCAGCAGCCGGTGGCAGCATCGGAAGACGGGCGGCAGCAGCAGCCGGAGCGGCAGCGGCACGTTTCGACGCAGCGGCAGCGAGGCCAGCAAGGACAATCATGACCGCAGTAGCCCGGGCAGGCAACAGCGACGAGAACGACAGAGACGAGGAGTGGTGCCACTTGCAAGGGGATGAGCAGGAGAACGAGCCAGCCGGGATGGGGACATGTAAGAGGAGGAAATGGACGGACCAAAAGGACGAGGACAATGAGAAAGAACCGAGGTCGATGATGTCGCGGAGGAAAAGGATTGGGACGACGACGAGAAGGCATGAGGAGGAATACGAGGCTTGAGGAGGAAGCCGCGGATAGTAAATCAGACAAAGGAACTGTGATGGCGGAGGAAACAGAGAAGGATAGTCCTGTGAATAGGAAGCAGCAGGAGGAGCACCACACGAGGGGACTGGCGCTCAGCTCCTTCCTCGATGGTCTAGCAGACCCTCCTCTGCGGGGGCAGCGTGGACGAGAGGAGGAGTTGGAGGAGGTACCACCACCTCTCCTCCGTACCCCTTCCCCTCCTCTTCTCTCCGCCTTTCCCCCCGTTCTTCTCCCCAGCCCTCTCCTCCTTACTCTTCTGTCCTTCCTCCCTGCCCGTTCCCAGTCTTCTTCTCCACCGTCACGTTCTCTCCCGCTTTCGCGCCCCCCTCCCCTTGCATCACCTGTCCGTTCCTCCGTTCATCCTCTTTTCGTTCCGCCCGGCTCCTCCTCCTCCTCCTCCTCCTCCTCCTCCTCCTCCTCCTCCTCCTCCCCCTCCTCCTCCATCTCCTCCTCCATCTATCTCCTCCTCCTCCTCTTCCTCCTCCTCTTCCTTCCCCCTCCTCTTCCGCCTTTCTTTCTTCCTCCTCCTGCATGCAAAGTTGTGTCTCCTCCTCCTCCTCCCCCTCCTCCTCTCCCTCCTCTTCCATTCATTTTCTTCGTAAGTAGTTATTTCCTATTGCACCCCGAGGCCGGTCGAAACGGCGGGCAGGGCGTTTCGCCTGAAATTTCCTCTCCATCTGTGACCCTGAAGCTTAGAAATTGGCAACGGTTTCACAGATGGAGGGCGGGGTTTCCAAAATGTGGCTCTCGCTTTAGCGCCGCGCGCATTTGTTTCAAACGCGCAAGGGCTGCACGGATTGAGGGTGGGTGGTTTCCAACATGTGGTTCTCGTCTTAGCGCCGCGTACACTCGTCTTAAACAGGTTGGTTGCAAGAGTTTCACGGCTTGAGTGCGGGATGGTTTCAAAATGCGGTTCTCGCCTTAGCGCCGCGTACATTCGTTTTCAACGTTGTGCAAGAGTTTCACGGATTGAGGGCGTCTGGTTTTCACAATGCGGTTCTCGTGCTAGCGCCGCGCGCAGTCGTTTGGAACATGGTGCAAGGCTTTCACGGCTTGAGGGCGGGTCGGTGTCAACATGTTGTTTTCGCCGTAGCGCCGCGCGCATTCGCTTAAACATGTGAAAGGATTTCACGTGCTCCCACTTGTCAGGTATCAGAAATGGCGTTTTGGAAGGACTCGGGACTGTGAGGGCGCAATAGTTACGTTGGTTCATTGCGTTGCAGTCCCGGCAGTCGCGTTCTTGCACTAGTCATGACCCTCAAGACGCAACACTCAGGTTGATTTGTGGCGTTGGAGTCCCGAGAATGGTATTTTGGCACGCTTAGGCTCTTCAAATTGTCTCCGAATGAGGCAGTTCCTTCAGTGGAAATGAACCCTTGTAGGGGCCTATGAAGAGGGAGCTTGGAGGGAGGGTTTACGCCAACATCGTTGATGAGTCTTGGGTTTACACTGGTCCTCCTCCTCCTCCTCCTCCTCCTCCTCCTCTGTTGCCCTCTTCTCCTCATCCATCCTCTCCTTTCGCTTGCACTCCCCGTCCTCTCCCTCTCCATCTCTCTCTTTCTCTCTCTCTCTCTCTCTCGCTCTCTCCTGCTCTCCGTCCGCTCCTCCCCTGCCGTCCCTTCGCCTCCCCCGTCTGTTGCTTTCTCCCCATAGACTCTCTGGCCGTACCTTTGCCCCTCACAATATTGCGAGATCGGATGGCCGCGCGAAGGCCGCGACGAGTGGTCCGTGCTCCTGGCAATGTGTCAGATGCAATACGGCCGGACCGAAGTATAAGATCGAGGTCGGCTTGGGGAGGGTACTTTATGTAGTGTTCTTCGTGCTCGCGGGATGTCCTTGTGCATCCTGGGGAGGGTCCTCTTGGATGTTCCGTGTGTTTTGGCCGGCGGAGGGTCCCATGTTCTCGAATTCTGCCGAGGGCCTGATCGTGGCAGGTTCGCTTGGATTCGGCAGTCGCAGCTAGTCCGGCCGTGGTTCCGCCCACAGCAGAAACAAGCATCTTAAGGCCGTCTGGTCTACACCTTAGGCGATGTTTAAGAAAACTTACATTTTCGGCCAGGGTCTCGATGATTCTTAATGTTTCAATGCAAATCCTAAGATTCGAATGGGAATTTTGGGTTTTTATTCAAGTTCTGAGACTATGAATTTCTTAACCCATGATTTCTTAAGCATTTCGCAGGGTGTACTTGGCTCGCGCCCTCGATGTGTGCACCCCCGAGCCCTCGACTCCCGACTCCGACCCCTGCGGGGGGTACTTCTTGTGTGCCAGCTCCCAGGTAGACCCCGAGGGGGTGAAGGCAGGCGGGTCGGACGTGCGGACCCGGACGGGCTCCTCCTCCTCCTCCTCCTCCTCCTCCTCCTCCTCCTCCTCCTCCTCCTCCTCCTCCTCCTCCTCCTCCTCCTCCCCCCCTCCTCCCCCTCCTCCTCCTCCTCCTCTTCCTCCTCCTCCTCCTCCTCCTCCTCCTCCTCCTCCTCCTTTCCCGCCTGGCCCTACAGCCGGCCCGGATTAGTAGGTGGACCTTGCCGGCTCAGGGGTACCCTTGTGTCCTGTGCCTCGCGACACGTGCCTTCTTGCACTCCTATGGCGATGTGGCCTTCGGAAGGGTCTTGTGTCCTCTCGCGTGTCCTCTCGCGTGTCAAGCCCGACTGCAACGGGCGGCTCGGGCGGGCGGACCCCGGTGCGCGAGTCGGGCGGGCGGATTTTGGCGGGCGGGCCCGGCGAACGGGACGCGAGTGCGGGCGGGCGGGCGTCGAAGCCAACGACCGGGGGGACCCTGACGGGCGGGTCCGGGACCATCTTGGCCGTCTCGGGGGTCGCGCGTTCCGTCCCCATGCCAAGCAGGTAACGCAAAGAGCGGGGTACGAGTGATGACGTTGTGTTTGGGCGAAGCCCTCTAGGGAGGGGTCCAGGGGAGGGGGGAGGGGCGGAGGGATGTGATGTTATGGCCGCTCGGGGCGTCTTGGAGGCCTCTTGGGCGCTTCTTGGACAGTCAGAGGCGCCCAAAAAGGCCCAAGATTCCTCCAAGACGGCCCAAGAGTGATCCAAGAGAGCCCAAGACCGCCCAAGACGGCCCAAGAGGCCTCCCAGACGCCCCAAGAGGCGCCCAAGGGGCCCCCCAAGAGCCCCCGGGAGGCCAAAATTATTGATTTCCAATCGGAAAACAAAATGTTTTAGCATTTTCGCTTTTTCTGCTTTCACGGCGTTGACGACTGCCCAAGAGGCCCCCACAACTGCCCCAGGACGGTCCAAGAGGCTCCCAAAAGGCCTCCAAAACGGCCCAAGAGGGCCCCGAGACGGCCCAAGAGGCGCCCAAGACGGCCCACGAGGGCCCCAAGGCGGCCTCATGAGGGGGACCACGAACCGAAAAGTCTAGCCTTTCGCTCCAAGAAGCTCCCAGGAGGCCCCAGGAGGCCCCCAGGAGGCCCCCAAGAGGCCCCCCAAGAGGCCCCGGGAGGCCAAAATCATTGACTTCCCATAGGGGAACATTCATTTTCAGCATGTTCGGCTTTTCGGCTTTCACGGCGTTGACGACGGCCCAAGAGGCCCCCCAAACCGCCCCAAGACGGCCCAAGAGGCTCCCAAGAGGCCCCCAAAACGGCCCAAGAGGGCCCCAAGACGGCCCAAGAGGCGCCCAAGACGGCCCAAGAGAGCCCCAAGACCACGAACCGAAAAGTCTAGCCTTTCGCCCCAAGAGGCCCCCAAGACCGCCCTAAGACGGCCCAAGGGGCTCCCACCCCAAAACGGCCCAAGAGGGCCCAAGAGGCGCCCAAGACGGCCCAAGAGGGCCCCAAGACGGCCCCCAGAGGGGGACCACGAACCGAAAAGTCTAGCCGTTCGCCTCAAGAAGCTCCCAGGAGGCCCAAAGAACCCCCCAAGAAGCCCCAAGAGGACCCCAAAAGGGCTCCAAAAGGGCCCCAATAGGACTCCCAAGAAGGCCCAGAGACGCCAAATAAAGAGCGAGCGGTAACGCAAAAAGCTCTTCACACCAAGGCTCCCAAGAGCGAACGGTGACGTAAACAAGCTGATAAGACCAAGGCTCCCAGCAGAGAGCGGTGACGTAACAAGTTCCTGACACCAAGGCCCAGACAAGGCTCAGGAACGGGCGGCAACGCAACAATCTCTGAACACCAAGGCTCCCAAGAGCGAGGGGTGACGTAACAAGCTCTCAACGCCAAGGCTCCCAGTACGAACGGTGGTGTGAGTAATTTCGGTTTCTGTTTCTGAAGCGCTCTTTCCGTTTCTGTGCCTGGCCAGGTCTAGTGGTTTTCGGCCCTTCCCGCCGCCGTTCCAGGGTTGCGGGTCAGAATGTTTCGATGATCGCTTCGGGGACCTTCCTGGAGCCCACCTAACGGATCTGTTCGACCCCAGTTGGACTCAAGTTCGATTCAAGTTCGACTCAAGTTCGACTCAGGTTTGACTCAGGTTCGACTCAGGTTCGACCCAAATCGACTGACGTTCGACGCAGCTTCGACGCACGAGTGGAGCGAGTGGCTCCAGAAAGGTCCCCAGAACGAGCATCCAAGAATGTGATCGTGTGATGCCCATTGTGTTTCGAGCATGCCCGCGCTTCCTCCTCCTCCTCCTCCTCTTCCTCCTCGCCCTCCTCCTCTTGCATGGTGGACTAATTCGCGCCCCGTGCACAAGACTACGCTTCTTCCGCCCGCGCAGCGACTCTGCCCAGCCGCCGACGCAGAGGTGCTTCGAGGGCGCCTCGTGGAGGGGCTCCGAGGCCTCGCGGGGCGCGGCCTGCTCTGCGAGGCCGTCCCCTCGCCTCGCCTCGCCTCCCTGTCCCTCCTCTCCCCGTAGGCGCGCCAACGGCAATGTAGGTAACGGCGATGTATCGGGGGAGAAAAAGATACGGATACGTGTTGTCCCCCTTCGTTTTCGGCCTTTCCTGGTCCTCCTGGGGAATCCTCGTTGTCACCGCTGGATTCGCCTCGAAATTCTGGTCAGAACGCACCCCAAGAGAGGTCCGGGGACAACACGTATCCGTATCTTTCCGCCCCCCAAATGTAGGTTTCGGCGCATTGTTGGTGGGACTGGTTCGTGGCCAAACCAATTGTGGGACATGGTGATGCGTGCGTTTCTGCAATTCGCTGCGCCGTTGTCGCTCGATGCATTCTCGCACATCTGGAGTGTGGGTAGGTGTGGTGTGTGCTTTCCTACTCTTTGTTCTGCGCGAGCTCGGTGTCACAAACATCGGATCCCCAACATCGCCGTTAACCAACATCGCCGCCAGCGCGGCCTTGGTCTCCCCTCCCTGTCAGCTGGTGCCACGCAGACCAGGGGCGGGGGGGGGGGCCCTCGGACAGCCGAGGTGATGAGCTGCCAGTACATCCTGCGCGGGCGCGCAGGGCGCGACCTGCTCTGCGAGGCCCCTCGTGGCGCCTCCGCGTCTTGTGGAGGAGGAGATGGAGGAGAGGGGGTCGGAGTATCGAGAGGAGGGGACGGAGGAGGAGGAGGAGGAGGGGACGGAGGAGGAGGAGGAGGCGGAGGAGGAGGAGGAGGGAGAAGAGAGGAGGGGAAGGAGGAGGAGGAGGGGGGACGGCGATGAGGAGAGGGGAGAAGAGGAGGAGAATGGGGAAGAGAGGCGGGGAAGGAGCAGGAGGAGGGGAAGGAGGAGGGGAAGAGAGGAGGGAGGAGGAGGGGAAGGCGGAGAAGGGGTCGAAATATCAAGAAGTGGCCACGTCTTGTGAGCCGCGGTCCCAGGAAAACAGCATGCGAGGCCCACCCTTCGCCTCTCATCGTGAGGGGGAGGAGGAGGAGGAGGAGGAGGAGGAGGAGGAGGAGGAGGAGGAGGAGGAGGAGGAGGAAAAGGCTTTGAGGTCTCGAGAAGTGCCCACGCCCTGGAAGAGAAGGATTTGAGGCCTCGAGGAGTGCCCACGCCCTGCCCGCCGTGGTCCCAGGAAGACTAAGAGGGTCCGCCGCCGCCCCCCCCCCCCCCCACCCAGGGGAGGAAGCGTGGCCCCAGGCCCTGAGCTTGAGACACCACCAACGAGCCAGGCAGACGGAATGACGAGGGGGGAAGGAGGAGGAGGAGGAGGAGGAGGAGGAGGAGGAGGAGGAGGAGGAGATGGAGGAGGTGGAGGTTCGGTTCGGTTCGGCTCGGCCGTCCACGAAGGAGGGGTCAAGCCCTGTGTGTCGGGTGATTGCCGAGCCCATGTCCCGACGATCGAAGCCGCCCTTACAGAGGGCTCACGCACACCTCAGGCACACAACATCGAGGGGAAGGACATGAGAAAAAGGTGAGGCACCAGAGGCTGCACAGCACACGGTAGACGTTAGCAAGACACACATGAGGCTCCAGATGCCATCAGCAACAGAAGCGATAGGCGTTCGAACGACACACGTTAGGCTCCAGAAGCCATCAACAAAACAACCGGTAGACGTTAGCCCTGGGCGCAAATGCGGAGCCAGGCCGGCCTGCGACCCCAGCGGGGAGGGTAAACAACGGCGGGATTGGGATCTCCAAGAGAGGGGAGGGGCCCAGTCCCACCACGGCCTGCCCCTCTCCCCTCGGGGAGGCTCCCCCCGGGCCCTGAAGAAGGGGGCCCCACCTCCGCCAGTCCTTGGGGATGGTCGCCCGTATCGTCCGGCCCCGCCCATCTGCGGCACCGACCATCCCGTCCGCCTCCAACCGACGGGGGGGGCCCCAGCTATCCCCGAGTCCTTGGCAGGGCCGTGCCATCCAAGCAGTGTGGGGGCAGGAGGAGGAGGAGGAGGAGGAAGAAGAGGATGAGGATGAAAAGGAGGAAGACGCGGACCGTCGGCGCAAACCACGAGATGCCCGCATGAAAAAATCGTACTCGTTCATGCGAGCATGCTCGAAGCCGTCTGCGGCCGAACGCTGACCGACCGCATGGAAAAGAGAGATCCTCGCAGCCAGCAGTCGAGAGCTGCAAGGGGTGAGGCGGAAGAGCGGAGCGAACGGAGGCAGAGCGGCAGAAGGGTCCTCGGTCTCTTTCCCCCCCCCGCCTCCTCCGTCTTCTCCCCCCACGGTCCTCCCCTCCTCCCCATGCGGATTCTTCCCCCCTTCTCCTCCCCCGCGGGCCTGGCTCTGTCTGCTGTGCTGCCGACCGCCAGCGCACACGCTTGCCACAGGCGTGCGCTACAACGGGAGGAGGAGGAGGAGGAGGAGGAGGAGGAGGAGGAGGAGGAGGAGGAGGAGGAGGAGGAGGGAGGAGGAGGAGGAGGAGGAGGAGGAGGAGGAGGAGGAGGAGGAAGAGGGGGCTCCTGCCTACTCCTCCTCCTCCTCCTCCTCCTTCTCCTCCGCAGCCATGCTGGCTCGAGCCCGCAGCGTGGGGCTCAGGACGCGCTCATTTAGCAAGGGGGGTCAGCGGCTCCACCTCTCTCGCCGGGGTGCACCAGGCCGCATCCACATTAGGGTTACAGTACTTGGGCACCGCGCAACGCTTCTCAGGAGTAGGAGGAAACAGCATGCCCTTGAAGTGTAGACCTGCCCGAAGAACCCCCAAGGGTAGACCCTCGCCCTTTGCGCGCTGTCTACATCTCATCTCAAGGTCCTTCAGGTCGGGATCTGCAATTCAGGGTGCTTAGGTCTCGCGAGGGTCGACATTTCAGGGTCAGTTTTGTGGGGGTCCACGTTTGAAGCCCCTTGCGCGGGTCTACCTTTCGAGGTCCTTCTCGCGGGTCTACATGTGGGGGTCTGGTATCGCTTGGCTGAGTTTCGGCATTGCACATCTCGGGCGCATGGGCAACGATGCCAAATGATACGTCTGCTGCAGCATGTGCATGTACAGATGGAACTTTACCCCATAGGACCGTTGGTTTTCAGTGCAAGGCCACCCTCGTGCCCATGGATATGCCGTGGCGAGACGCGCGTAAGGAGTTTGGGCCCGCCAGGACCAACCGCACCAACGCGGAGGAGGAGCACAGCAGCAGCCAGCGGTGACGCCGCCCCGCCTCGGAAGTCTTGCCCCCCCCCTCAGCGCGCGGTCAAGGACCAGAGCGGAGGTTCCTCGACTGAGAACTTGACCAGAGGTGCAGGCTCAAGCGAGCTCAATGCGTTCAAGGGCATGTTGGGGTCTGAGACGTCGACGGCGCCAGCCCCACCTCAGCAACCTTTGTTCGTGGCTACCATCTCGGCCAAGGGTGTGGCCTGCCGCCGAGTACAGGCCCACCTGAGGCGATGGCTGCTCGAAAAGAGGAGGCAGAAGCATGGTACATTGAGTTCAAGGAAGCACTGCCACAGCCCTCAGCCAGGCATACGACGCGAAGGTGGCGTGGCACCAGGAGTTCGCCATCGAACGGCTGCGCGCCCATGGGTCAGCATGGGGTCAGAACTGCCGTCAGCACGCTCTGGAACTGCCGAAGTCCCTTTACACGAAGTTAGGAACAACAATCGGGAACGCATGGAATAGGATGAGGATCGAACAGTTTCGGTCGTAGCTTGTCTGGCTCAGGGGCCCCTTTGAAAAATCCGATACAAGACAGCAGCGGGCGCACGCTCGTGTTACTACTGACCGCCATAACACATAACACGTCGCTACTTTAGAGCAGAGCTTGCGCTACTGACACAGAGGAGGACAGAGGAAATAAGTTCGGCCTTTCCCTTTTCAACGAACGCAAGCGGTCGCAACTCCCACTGTGAATTCACCACCAGGGGCAACCAAGTCTATCTCTCAGAAACAAAATGACAGATTAGAGACCAAGTCCGGCCCAGGAAAAAATATGAAATCCGCGCCGCCATGCGAGATGAAAACGAAGCCCGCCAGCAATACAACAAAGAAAGAGCATGCCTGCAAGCCTTGTCGTCGGTGCTGGGAATTACCCTCATCGTCACTTCATGCACTTCCACTCTCGAACTCGTTTGTCATCGTCGCAGTGTGCTGATGATTGCAGAAGTACTGAAACCTTGGGGTCGTGAGGACACGTCTGTAGGTACACTGACTCTGAGCGTTCTTTGTCCGCATCATCGTCACAGGCCTGGCTGGCCCAGCTTGCTCATCGTTCACACGGCCGTCCTGGACACGAGATCCAGCTTTGAGCCCGAGTGGTTTGATCACTTGCTAGTGTCTCTCGCTCTCCTTCCCTTGGTCGTCTACCTCCTGCATGAGTTTTTGTCCGTCATGTGCCTCATCTAGCACACTCCTGCTTCTACACGGCAACATCCTGCTCATCAGCATGATGGACAACAGTGCCACCAGATAAGGAAATATCAGCCTCGCCAGGTACGTCTTCTCTTGCTCGTCCGCACCTTTCGCATCCGCCGCCACAAGTACTGCTCTCGCCAGCATGTTAGCTGTCCTGTTGCCACTGCTCGTAGCTCGCACCAGCTCTCTCTGATCATCAGGGTCGTCGTCATTCTCATGTGCGTCGTCCTCGATCGCGTCTGCCTTCGCCTCGTCGATGTCCGCGGCCGCTTGGTTGCGTTCGTGTTCTGCTCTGGCTCGATCCGACTGGCTCGCTCGGGTCGTGCATCAGCGCGCGCGCGCGTTCCTCCGCAGCGTCTCCACCAACGGATGCCTCACCTGCAACTGGGCGAGACCGTCCGCGACAGGCTGGAACGTGTTTGACCAGAGCCACATACCTTTGACAGGCCTCTGAACACCTTCCCCTTCTGGATCACCCGCATGCTCTCGGCACTGGCCCTGCGCTCAGTAAGTCCTCCTGCCGCAGCCTGCGAGCTCGCCGCGTCGCGCAGCGCCTCGCAGTCCGCGACGCGCGGGCCCCGCCCAAGCACCTGCAGCATCTCCGAACCCGCGACCTGCAAGTTGGGCTACAACATCGTCGTTACCGCTGTCCATGCGAAGTCCAGCGCGTCAACTGGGCTTGCCGCCGCCTGAGCTTCGCCTGCCAGGAATCTCCGGCATATGCATACAAGCGTCTTGCTTGCCCAGCATTCTACAGTCACAAGGTACGTAGTTTGTCGGTCGTCGATCCTGCCGCCCTCGATCGCGAATATGACGTAGCCTCCCCGGCTCTCTCCGTTAGGTCTCGTAGCCCGCGATGCGCCCCAGTAGGCTCGCAAACGACCTTGGAGGACCTTGTGGACAGACAACCCCGCGGGCGCCAGTCCGCACAGGTGGTTGGCTGGATCGGCTGAGACTCCACTGAGAACCTTTTTTCCAACCATCCTGTGGTGTTGGGTCCTGGTTTTGAAGAGACGGTCCCCGCGTCTCCTCCTTCCTTCCTTCCTTCCTTCCTTTCTCCTCCCTCCTCCCTCCTCCCCTCCTCCCCCTCCTCCCCCTCCTCCTTCCTCCTTGCGTTTCGCCCACCATGTACAGCGCTTCGTAGCCCCATAGGGAGCTCCACCGAAGGCCCCACTGCCACTGCCCGCATGCGTCACCCACACCCACGTCGGCACACCCATCACACGTTTCGTGCCTCCATATGGAGCTCCACCGAAGGCGCCAGTGCCACCGCCCGCATGCGTCACCCACACCTATTTCGGCACATCCCTCACGTTTCGTGGCCCCATAGGGAGCTCCAACGAAGGCCCCGGTGCCCCGCCCGCATGCGTCACCCACGCCCATTCCTGTACACCTGTCGCGCGCTTCGTGGCCCCATAGGGAGCCCCACCGAATGCGCCAGTGCCACCGCCCGCATGCGTCACCCACACCCATTTCGGCACACCCCTCACACATTTCATGGCCCCATAGGGAGCTCCACCGAAGGCGCCAGTGCCACCGCCCGCATGCGCCACCCACACCCATTCCAGCACACCCCTCACGCGCTTCGTGGCCCCACAGGGAGCTCCACCGTAGGCCCCATTGCCACCGCCCGCATGCGTCACCCAGACCCACTTCTGCACACCCTCACACGTTTCGTGGCCCCATAGGGAGCTCCACCGATGGCGCCAGTGCCACCGCCCGCATGCGTCACCCACACCCATTTCAGCACACCCCTCACACGTTTCGTGGCCCCATAGGGAGCTCCACCGAAGGCGCCAGTGCCACCACCCGCATGCGCCACCCACACCCATTTCGGCACACCCCTCACACGTTTCGTGACCCCACCATAGTGAGCTCTACCGAATGCGCCAGTGCCACCGCCCGCATGCGTCACCCACGCCCGTTTCGGTACACCTGTTACGTGTTTCGTGACCCCATAGGAGCTCAACCGAAGGCCCCAGTGCCACCGCCCGCACGCGTCACCCACACCCATTTCGGCATTCCCCTCACACGTTTCGTGGCCCCATATGGAGCTCCACCGAAGGCTCCACTCCCACCGCCCGCATGCGTCACCCACACCCATTTCGGCACACCCCTCACACGTTTCGCTGCCCCATAGGGAGCCCCACCGAAGGCGCCAGCGCCACCGCCCGCACGCGCCACCCACACCCATTCCAGCACACCCCTCACGCGCTTCGTGGCCCCATAGGGAGCTCCACCGAAGGCGCCATTGCCACCGCCCGCATGCGTCACCCACACCCATGTCGGCACACCTCTCACGCACTTCGTGGCCCCACAGGGAGCTCCACCGTAGGCCCCATTGCCACCGCCCGCATGCGTCACCCACGCCCATGTCGGTACACCTCTCACGCACTTCGTGGCCCCACAGGGAGCTCCACCGAAGGCCCCAGTGCCACCGCCCGCATGCGTCACCCATGCACATTCCGACACACCCCCCGCGCGCCTTGTGGCCCCATAGAGAGCTCCACCGGATGCGCCAGTGCCACCGCCCGCATGCGCCACCCACATTCATTTCGGCACACCCCTTACACGTTTCGTGACCCCTCCATAGAGAGCTCTACCGAAGGCCCCAGTGCCACCGCCCGCATGCGTCACCCACACCCATTCCAGCACACCCCTCACGCGCTTCGTGGCCCCATAGGGAGCTCCACCGAAGGCCCCAGTGCCACCGCCCGCATGCGTCACCCACACCCATGTCGGCACACCTCTCACCCACTTCGTGGCCCCACCATGGGGAGCTCCACCGAAGGCGCCAGTGCCACCGCCCGCATGCGTCACCCACACCCAATTCGTCACACCCCTCACGCGCTTCGTGGCCCCATAGGGAGCTCCACCGAAGGCGCCAGTGCCACCGCCCGCATGCGTCACCCACGCCCATGCCAGCACACCCTTCACGCGTTCCGTGGCCCCACAGGGCCACCGAAGGCCCCAGTGCCACCGCCCGTATGCGTCACCCACACCTATTTCGTCACACCCCTCACACGTTTCGTGGCCCCATAGGGAGCTCCACCGAAGGCCCCAGTGCCACCGCCCGAATGCGTCACCCACGCCCATTGCGGTACACCTGTCACGTGTTTCGTGCCCCCATAGGAAGCTCCACCGAAGGCGCCAGTGGCTGCGTTCGCATGCGCCCGCCGCATCAATTTCGGCACGGCCCCAGTGGCTGCGTTTGCATGCGCCCACCGCATCTATGTTGGCACCAGCGGAGGCCTCCGCTTCGCCCACGGCTTGTCAAACGACCACGGGGACGCCTTCACCCCACAAGATGGAGGCCACCGACGGTGAGTCCCACATGCTCGTGGCGAACATCACGGAGCTCACCGACAAGTGTTGGAAGTATCTACTTGGCCATTACCATGAGTACTCGACGCGGGGAGTACTCGAAACTCATGTTCACGAAGCTCAGGAGCTGCAGAGCTGGGGCGCCACGACCCGTGGGGAGACGCTGCGATTGCACTCTAATCCAGCCAGGGTCTCGGGCAAATGCGTCTCGCAGGCGAAGCAGCGCAGGTCCAACGAGGGCGGCGAGATGTTCCTCTGCCGACGTCACCCACAAGCACAGCTCCTACCTGAAGCACGGGCGGCTCGCCCCAAGCCTGCGGCAACGGGAACGGAGGCGTTGAACGGTTTCCTTCCGAGCGCGTTCCAAATGGTAGGCTACAGTACCCTTTTCGTTTTCATGTATGGGCACCCCCTTATTGGGATGCTCGGTGCCAGCCGCCAACGGCACAGCCGCCTGGGCGCCATGCTCAACGCGGTCAGGACGCCATGGGTCGTGATCGGGGATTTCAACGTGCCGCCAGAGGCCTTGCAGGCCTCCCAGTTTGCCGCCGAGGTTGGAGGACAGGTGCGAGCGGCGCCTGGCGGCGGCACGTGCGCGAAGAAAAACAAGCTGACCCACATGTGGAGTGCATGCTTCTTTCTTCGACTGCGATCCCGTTTGACAAATATCTCAGTCAAGTGAAGGATGTCCCGTGGCGCCCGCATGTAGGACCCCATGTGGCCTTGAGGAGCTCAGGGCTCCAGCTCGCCACCCGCGCGTTGGATTTGCCTCGCAAGCTCCCGCAGGTTGCGCGGCCGACTGCGCGGCCTGCAAAGGGTTCCAAGAGTAGCGAAGCCAAGCTCAAGCGTGTCATGGCCCAACAAGAGGCCTATGAGACCAAATGTAAGCATCTGTCGTCACTTGTTGGGGACTGCTTCTCATCGCAGTCGCAGGGTAGCGCAAGTTTTGATGCGGGGTCGGGGTGCATGAACTCACAGTCGCAGCCCTCGGGGGAGACGGAGGCGACGTGCCCTCTCCCCGACCCCGGCCCATGGGTCCCGACCGACTGGCCAGATGAGCCAGACCCATGGGCCGATGAGTCTGGTTGCCATCCTGCCCCCCCCCCCCCCCCTCCTCCGCGGTTGCCTGGCGACCGCGCACAGGCCAGGAGACGCCGACGCCCCGTCTGCCCAGGCCGCTTTCAACTGTGCTGCAAGGAAAGGCGATCAGTCTGTCGAGCCAGGACCCCCCAGCCCCTACCCCAATTTCAGATACACTTCTGAGCCTGAGCCCGCTGAGCCTCCAACACAGCACAGCCCTGCTGGCCCCGAAGCCCCGTCTCAGACAAGTTTCAAGGTCTCGCCAGAAGTTTGGAGCCGCGCCAGGGTCGGCGTCGGGTTTGCTTTGGGGGCAAGCTGTTCAGAATATGTCCACCCTCCTTTGCTGTCCTCCGTAGTGTTTAGGCCCAAAGAAACTCACTCCGCTACAATATCAGGTATGCATGCCCGCCTCGCTTCCACCATTGAGAGTGCGACCAGCAGGCGCCATGGCGAGGAGCTGGCTGGCCCAAGGGGGGCGCGCGCCCCCCAGCTCCGCGAACGGGCGGTGCATGTGGTTACGCACAAGCGCCATATGCGTTTGCATGACGTCCTCGCCCAGTGGTGGACACGTCCCCTTACCGTGCTGGCGGGGATCCTCCGCCATGTTCAACGAGATAACGGTCATCTTCAGTTGGCAGGTTATCGCGCAGCTTGTCGCAAACTACGCCGTGAAGTACCAGAGCAGGCTCACCAGGTGCTGACACCCAACAGAGATCCTCCCTGGCAGTGCTGGCACGGTCTGCTGGCCTCAGGAGCTGAAGCACATGCGGCGGTACTAGAGTCTTGGGAAGGGCGTGCCAGACGTGTGGCGGAGCGCACCCAGAGACAAGCGATTGCCAACCCGATTCGAGATTTTCAGAAGTGCGTCGAGGAACCGACAGTCAGCGGAATATTGCGCAGGTCTCCCATGCCCAAGACGCCCCCAGGTGTTGAACATGTTACTCCACAGGGTGCTGCTTTCCATCCCCGTGACATCATGGATGAGAAGGTGCTGCCTTTCAAGGTTCTGTGGGCCCCAGTGGAACCTGATCTTGACAGGATTCGTGACCTCTTTTGGCAGATCCAGTCGGTTGCTACAGGCAACCTTCTTCCTGAAATTTCACCTGGCATGATTGACGCAGCTTGTGCCAAGATGAAGGCTCCCCCAGGCCTAGGTGTTGACGCCTTCACACCAGCTGACTTCCAGCGACTTCCACATGAGGGACAGCAGGAAGTGGCCCTGCTCCTGTCGGCGATCGAGCATACGTTGACGCGGCCGGTTCAGACTCAACTTATCTTGGGGAAGCCGACCCCCAAGAAGAGTGGTGCTGACAGAGCTATCGGTATGAACTCCATGTTGGGACGGGCCTGGCCCATGATCCGCGAGCCCCACGTGAAGGAGTGGGCCCAGTACCATCACGCGGACTGAGACGCCGCGACCAGAGGCAACCCCTGCCTCCAGGAGGCCTTCCTACGTGCATTGGATGAGGAAGTGGCCCACACCTTTTCCATGTCGCATGGCCATGCGATGTTAGATATTGGAGCATGCTACGATACGGCACCGTGGACATCATTGGTTGAGACGGCCTTAAGACTCGAGTATCCTGCCGTTGCGCTGTACCTCGAGCTGGCCCCATGCATATCGCCCAGAGCGCTGGAGCAACCAGGCGCGGCCACCACGACCTTCGAGCCGTCTCGCTCGGCGGTGCAGGGGCTGCGCAGCGGCGCGCGTTTTGCGAAGGCGCTCACGCATTTTGTGATGCTGAAAATTACAGTCGCACATCCTCGGCTTGGACACAGGCTGTGGGTGGACGACTTATCTCAAGGTATGCCTGGATCCAGCAAGGCCATTGTGCGCCATATCACCGACTGCGTCGTGCACACTTGCCAGTTGCTGGAGACCAGAGGCCTAAAGGTCTCACCCAAGTCGGTTGTCATGACGACGAAGATGGCTGACACCAAGGCCATTGTCCGTGCGGTCAAGTGCAAGGGCTATGCTGTGCGCGGTGTCTCCCAGGCCGCCTACCTTGGAGTGGACTTCGGGCGCGGGCGCCACGCCCGCAGCACGCGACGCCTACGAGAACGGGAGCATGCGACGATGTCGGCTAAGACCGCGCCTCCAGGAAGTACAAAGTGATGTCCAAGCTGCAGATACAAGGGGGCCTGCCTGCAGGACTATACGGCCATCAGGTTCACGGTGCATTCGGTCGTCACCGACGACGCCTGGCTCAAGCATGTTCGGCACAGAACCGCGGGCGTTGCCTGACCATGGTGCTGGCTTCGCACGTGGAGGGGCCACCCTGATCTACGACGAGGCATTACAGCGGTGTGGCCGAAGATCTCTGCCACGGTGCATGAGCTCCCAGTTGCGGACCAAGCTCGCCGCGTTCGGGGCCCCACCGCAGCGATGATCCTCACACTTATGAGGGCAGGCTGGGACCCACATTGCCCCACCCAATGGAGATATGTTACGGACGATGGTGGAGTTGAGCAATGGGAGTCCCCCGGCGAGTCCTACACGGGGGATCGACACCGCGACGTCCATGACCACTTTCTGCGAGATCTGGAGGCCTCAGTCACGCGTATCCGCTGGGCCCCTGCGTGCACCCACTACGGAGGTGGAGGTCTGGAGCGGGGAGTTGACATGGATTCGTACCAACGCCTCATCCAGCAGCTCGAGAATGCGCCACGCGGCCATCAGCTCGCGAGCACGATGGTGGCAGTGGCGTCGGGGGGCTGCTGGCCCAAAGGAGCGCAAGCAGCAGCAGCTTGCGCGCTACACGGGCGACCTCTGTTGTGATCGGTGCGGCGTGGCTCCCGAGACGCTGCTGCACCGATATTGGGAGTGTGAGAAGAATGAGGGATCACCAGCATATGAGGCTAGCGCCCACCTGAGTCCAGCCGCCGTTGCCCAGTGCAATAGTGACGAAGGGTTTTGGCTTAGAGGTCTCCTGCCCCAACGGTGGACCCAAGTTCCCGAGGCCCCTCGCGTGGACCAGTGGCACCTCCAGGGGCTCGACAGGTTGTCTGAGGGCTGCCTGGGCGAGGGGACCCTGAGTGAGCCCATTTTAGTTGCAGGGGATGCGCCGGGGGGGCCCGAGTCCAAATGGCCCAGGCTCCGACGCGTAGGGCTCGCGATAGCCTGCTTTAACTCTCTGGCTCCGTTGTCTCTTAGGGCGTCTGCCTTGGGACCCCTCAGCGGAGGCCGACAGGTTGTTGCCAGGGGGGAGATTCGTGCCTTCCCCCTAGCGTTACAGTACACTAAAGGGTATTTGTTGTATATCATTGATTTTGAGCCACTTGCCGCGGGATGATACACCGCAGGTTTGAGCAGCCCACTGATCCCGACGCTGACCTCTGGGCCTGTATCCGTGGTGAATTGCACGGTCGGCCTCCTTTTCTCATCTCTGTTCTTTTCACCCACAGCCATCAGACAGAGCATGACATTGTTGCGGGCAAATCCCGCAGTGCCCTTGTTGTTGCGAACATGGTAGCTGATAGTCTGGTTGACGCCGCGGCTCAAGTCGCCCGCATCCCAGTGTCTGTTTGCCAGGAAGTCCGTTTGCAGGAGCACCGTGCTATGCTAGTTCGTTTGAGACTGCTACGAGCCACTCTGGATGTCTTTAAAGCCGAGCAAGATAAAGCCGTGGAAGCCAGGGATAGGAAAAGTGAGGGGAAACCCCTCCTCCCCCAATCCCGCCCCGCCCCGCTGCTGCTGCTCTCTCCTCCTTGCTCTCGGCTCATAGGCCCACGGAGTGTCAACGTAAGTGTCTTAGGTGTTTCGGTTCGGCCTCTGCCTCCACCGCCCAGGAGTGGCAGGCTTCGAGGTGCTTTGATCTTGTCAATGTCGACGGCACTTTGTTCTCCCCACCCGTCGGTGGTCGGATCCATGTTGCGGGGGGTTGGCTGCGCCCTTCCCATTTCCTCAACTTTCATTATGTTCTACGTGTCTGGTTCTGCGGTTCGCGCGGGGCCATTGCTGATAAGCAGGTGCGTTTGTTGGGGGAGCCCTGCAACACCCGCCCCACTCGTACATGTCGGGAATATCTCAGACGTATTGCAGCAGGTTTGCCTCCCAAGCCCCTCGGCACCGCCGACCAGAGGCGGCTACAGGAGGATGAACAGCTGTAAGCACACCTTTCTTGCATTCGCAATGGGGATCTCCATGCTCAATGCTCTTAGGGTGTCTCCCGGGGGCATATGAGAGGCCTTTCGAGTGGGCCTCTGGGGGGCCGCTGGGGGGCCTCTTCGAGACATCTTCTGGACTCTTGGGAGTGTTCGGGGAATCTTGGGGGTAATATTTTGGGAACGGTTTCCGAGGTCCCTTCGCGTTCCCTCCCCCCTTTGGCGCCCTTCTAGGAACCTTTTGGGCAGTGTGCAGGCCTCCTGGGCCGTCTTGGGGCTCTCCGGGGCCGTCGTAGCGTCTTGTTGGGGAGCTTCTGGAGCCCTCGGAGGGCGACCTTGGGGGTAGATTGGGCTGCCTTCGAGCGCTGCAAGCCAGAATGGGTGAGACTATGGTTCAATCGTTGGAGGGAAACGAAGGCAACTTATAGTCAAGGTAAGGACCACGTTGGGCTCAGGAGAGGCTCGGGTGCTGGGCCGCCCCATAGGCCAAGGGCGTGGAACCCGTCCGTGGACGAGGCCCGCCGTGGACACAAAAGTCTCTTCGCTCCCGATTTGGCGCTACTTCTGGCAACGACTGTATGATGTTGTCCTCTTGGATCCCTCTTGCAGACTTTCTTGAAGCCCTCTTCGGGCGTTCGGGGCGCCTCTTGCGCCATCGTCGGGCCATCTCGAGCTGCCTCGGGAAGTGTTTGGGCAGTCTCGGGACCTCTTGGACCGCCATGGCGGCATCTTGAGATCCTCTTGGCCCGTGCTGGGGTCCTCTGGACCCAGGAGGAACCGTGCGACACACCTCCCGAAATTCACGCGACCGACCGTAAGAGGCACGCGAGGATCCCAAGACAATCTAGGAATGAGGTTTCTGGATGGTTGAGGATTCTAGCTGACCTGGGGGCACTCCATTCAGTGCCTCGCGGTACGGTGGCGGGTATAGACCACATAGCATAGTTTGGATAAGTGTTCAGTAGGTATGTCAGGGCATACGCAGGCATGCACCAGCGAATGATACATTGGCAGCCATAGGAGTCGTACGCGCACGAGAAAAATACAGGGATCCATGGGGAATCGGGGGCAAAGGATCACTCATGGGTGCACACCCTGGTTTTGGGTAGGATGACGAGGAACCTTCGCATACTTAGCATACTCCCGCATGACAGCCACACCCATCTCACCACGAACGGTAACACTTGTGTCGCGACGAGACTCCCATTCCAGAGTCGCCGTTGTTGCGTTACGCTCTCGCACAAAAGTCGCGTGAGAGTCACCATGGGCACTGGGAATTGCGTGAGCACGTTGCGAACAGGGTTGGTGAATATGTCGTGGGAGTCGCGCGCGGGAGAGTAACGAACATGTGGTAAGAGGGTGTATCGACACTGCAGCGAGCTCAGGAGATGCCCAAATATGGTGGACATATGGCGACTATCAAGACGGTAAGATGTGTGCGCGTGGTGATACGATCGGTCATGCGTTATGCAATTACGTGTGATCTGCGCGTTGTATTTACACAGCGCGACACGCGCCTGATAAGACAAGCATACATCGCATGTTATGTTATGGATCACCACAGCGTACCGTGTTCGATCATCGCGTCCCATTTAGTTCAACAGTGCAAGCAACGCACAAGTAGCCACATCTTCCCCGTGGGTTCCACATAAGTTGATTGGCCCGCGTCTCCTTCGTCATGAACATCTGTAGCGGCATCATCGAATGTTTGGTCTATGGGGGCACTGCGTACCACCGTCGCTACTGCTAATAGATGCCTCCTGTCTTGAGAGGGAGCGAGAGAGAGAGAGAGAGAGAGCGGGGGAGAGGTAATGATGAAGGGGCGGGCCGAGGAGGGCGACGAGGCCGGACCCACAGCCGTGCCTGCTCGAGCTGCGATCGGATTCGACACCCGCCCCCAGGAGTGGGCGGAGGTTGCCACGGGTGGTCATGGCCCTTGGGCTTCGCGTACGGTAGGTTTGCGTCGTGTCGACCAGCGGCGACCCCAGCGCGGGCGTTCAAGGTTGAACGCCGCCGGCGACCCAGAATCGATCGATGTGGAACGATTTGGACGTAGCGGCAGCGGCCGATCGTTCAAGGTTGAACGATCCCTGCGGTGTCAAAAACCGACGCTGGGGTCGGCACGACACGAACCTGCCGTACTGGGGTAGGCGGTACACGGGGTGTCACCTCTGCTGGCGGCGCCCACGAGGGGGTGGCTCGAGGGGGGGCGGCCTTCCAAGAGGTCCAGGCCTCCCATGCGGGGTCGGAGCAGGTGGGGCCGGAGGATCGCGCCGCGTCGCCGATGCGTCGACGATGCGGAACCCGATTTTCTCCACGACGACGTCGCCGATGCGTCGCCGACGTCGGCGAAGCATCGACGATGCATTGGGGATGCGGCGCGATCTTCCCACCCCGTCTACTCGGACTCCATTTAGGAGGCCTTTGGAAAAGGCAGTGAGCTTCTCAGAAGCCCTCCCAACTTCTATGGAGCCTGCTTGGAAGCACAAGGAGGCCCCCAGCTTCTAAGATTCGGACACCTGCTGACATGGACTTCCGTGGATCTGGCGCGTAGGCGCCAGATCCACGCATCGGGGAATGTCACCCCCCAAACAAGCCGCTTTCGCATGGAAACTAGACCCGTCGCTAATCCACGCGTCATACTCCATGTTTGCGTGTCCTCGGAGGACGCCCAGTTCGGGCGAGGCTAGGACAGGGATAAATCGTTCCAGAGTTTTCCGGAACGCACTCAGAACGTTTCCCGGGAGCTTTGGAAAAGCCGCGGCGCCCCCTACGGAACCGCTGGATCTCAGAGACCCCCGATTTATCCCAGTCCGATTTTTTGTTTGCATTTAGCTCCGTCTTAACCGCGAAGGGTCTTTAGAACCCCCCCAAAAGGGGTAACTAATTATTTGTTCGGCGGCCTTATTGAAAGACTGGGGTCCCACCAACAATGGGTGATTATTATTTTTTTTCCGCGGCACCCGCCGCTCAACAACGACGACGACAGCTAAGCCCTCCTGCTCCTCCACCTGTTCCTTCTTCTCCTTCTCATCCTCCTTCTCCTCCTCCTCCTGGTGGCCCAACCGCAACCATCTCCACCCGCGCCACCTCCAGCACACCACCGAACCATCACAGTGATGCGGGCTGGTGTTGCTCTTGTCATGGGCCCGTGACGGCAGGTTGCCCGCTCGACTAGCAGGATGGCTGGGACCACGGGACTTCTCCGTGCGGTATCATTCAACCCTTGTGCGGCGAGGACCTTCGCGAGGTTCCTGGAGATCACCAGTTGCGCATCCAACAGCGACGTGTACGCGCTGCTCGGTACACAGGTCCTCGCGCACGAGTCCATCGTCAACGACACCAGAACTTTGCAGAATTATTAGGCAGTGGCATTTGATGGTATGCGAGGCCAAAATGTTACACCATGATGTTGGGTTCACTCTCGCTAAAAAGGAAGCGCTTCCCGCGTAACTTGTTGAATAAAGTGCATGGCGCACCAAATCAGCTGATGGGCAGGTGCGGGGCCATCACATTACAGACTCTGGAGATTTCTTGTGGACGTAGTTGAGTTTGCTTCCCACCGAGGCAGACCACCAGAGCACGCAGGCCGACCTACGAGCAGACCGCGCACAATATTATCGATTGGTTCCACGGCACATTGCAGGATATGTCCAAGCGGAACGCAGTTCCTGTGACTTCCACCGATCTCAGCGGCGCGGTCGTCAAGGTACTTGGGGACCAAGTCGGAGGGTTCTCGTACTTGCGGGCGCGAGTCGTCATCGTCGACATTGCTACGGCCGCTTCTCGTGGGATGGAAGTTGGTAGCCGCGTGCCAGCATTTATGCGATCCGTCCTCCTACGTTGATTCCAACTCCGAGTCGCATGTTGATCACGTCATCATTCGGCAGGTGCGTGGAGAAGTGCACCGTCATGCTCGCAGCGGGTCGCGCCCTACAACTAGACGACACCGCCACGGTACAGGACCACAGACCGCTTCAGTTGACAGTCCACGTCGACTTCACGTCCCGAGCTCTACCAGCGCGACCACCTCGGCCAGACCGCGAGGTTCTATTCTGCCGCCTACGACAAACATACAAACGCCATGAAGTCTTCGACGAGACGGAGCGACTGGTTATGAACACATACGACATGGTAAACGAGATTGGGGCGCAGGAGGGCGTCGACAGAATGACTGCTGAGTTTGTCACCGTCGCGAATGAGGCACTTGCTACCGTAATAGAGAAGAGCCCGTTATACACGTTGTCCGGGTGCGAGCACATTGCGCAGCGTTGGCAGTTTCGATTTTTTAGACGAGGCAACAGATACTTGCGCGCAGAGCCACGGTTCGAGAGTCAATACAATACATCTCTACCACCATGAGCCGTACCAGCAAGTAGCTCAAGAGCAGCGCCAAGCACGACAGGAACACAAACACACACACACAAAACACCGCAGACAGGCGCGCCCAGGAGCTCCACGAAGCCATCAAGGACAACGACGGCGCGCCGCCATGCCAACCTCAGCCGGACCTCTCGAGGATGGAGTGCTCGCGCGGGGTTGTGCCCCTGCCCAGGCGGCTGCTCTGGCGCCGACGTGACCGCCGCCAGCGTCGTCAAATACATCACCAGCGAGAAGAGGGACAAGCGCGATCACGACAGGGCCGTCGAGCTTTCCGGCGAGGGTTGGAACGCGGTGCAGCTTGTCATGGAGGATGAATGCATGAGGTTATGGAGGATAAAGTTAGGGCGGGTGAAGCTATGAAGGATTGGAACGCGTCCAGCATGGAGGATGAGGTCATGGAGGTGCCACCTTGCCTGGAGCACACCTGCAGGGGCCCGTAGACTGCAGCCCCCTCCGAAATGGACCAGCCCGAGGGCGCCGTCGCGACGTCGGGGGGTCGGTTTCGAGAAAGTCGACATCTCTCCGCCTGCCGCCCCTCCATATCCATTGCGCGCCGCGCTCGTCGTGGCCCGAAAACGAGATCGCACTCCTGCGACGCGGCATCCCGCTCGGGCGGCTAGGCCGCCGAAAGGGAACAGCCGGATCCAGGTCGACGGCGCGCGTTTGATCGTGATCATGCACATTGTCGGCGGGACTTTTCGCGCTGCAGCCCTGCGCCGCAAGTTCGCGCCGCGGGGGCCCGAGGAGCGGGTCCACGGAGGGTTGCGACGTCGGAGGCGCGAGTCCGCGATGGGCGCGCTGCTCATCTCGTCTCCCAGGCTTCTGGCGGCGGGCACCTCGCGCCTGACGAGGTGCCGCGACGCCGCCGATGCGCCCCGTGGCCTGAAGCACCCTGGGGCTCTCACCACGCTTCCCGGCCTCTACTCCGAAGCCGACCCCCAGCGCGCTGAGGACAGAGTCGCGAAGGGTGCTTTTCTTTCGAAAGGTGAACCGGGATCTTATTGGATGGGGCCTTAGAGGCGCGTTTTTTCTTTCAGTTCGCGGAGACGCGGGGGCCGCGCCCATTGTCGCCCGCGCCTTCAGCAACCTTGCCCTCGAAACCGGCCCCCGCTGGCGCGCCCGAGAGAAGGGGCGCGCCGCCGCAGAGGTAGACGCACCGCGCATGCCGGAGGACCTCGAGCAGATGGCCATGACAGGGTTCGTAGACGACATCGTTAAAAAGGCTTTCGAGGCGAAGGTTGAGAGAGCCATTCTTCACGAGCGCGAGCCAGGTAGCCGATAGGAGAACAATGCCGTAGACAAGGGCATGTTCATCGCAGGTGCAACGCATGACAGTTACAAACAGGAGAAAGTAGCTTACAGTTGCGGGGAGGGGTTACACATCGCAAGCTGGTTCAGACGCAGTAATCACGCTAGCATAGCAGGCGCAGCACTACATCGCGCGCGGCATTTACGATGTCTGCGAGCCAGCACATTCACACCCATGCCCGAATTAGCCGGGCAATTTCGCCCGGCCAGAGCCGCAGATCTTTCCATGGGGCGATCCTGGGCCACGTCGGGCATAGAACTCTCCGTGCAAAGGTCGTTCCTTCAGGCCTTCTGATCAACGCCGCGCTGAGCGGACCCGAGGTAATCTTCAATCGCACGGGCCCGCTCGCCAGAAGCAACCTCGCCGAGCTCGAGGCATTCGTCGCACGCAGAGGTCACGCGACTCAGTGGCGCGAGCATGCCACTCACGCTGTGTCTGCTCCACTCCTGAGATTCTCCGGAAGTTCAAAGCAGCCCCGTTGATCGTAGATATCAGAATTCGACGGTCGGAATGGTTGCCAGGGATGGTGCGGGAGCGCGACGGCAACGGACAACTTCTGGCCACTTGGTTTGGGCGCTCTCGCGTTGAAGGTGACGCGCCGGCGCTTCGTGGTCTCGAAGACGATGGTCTCTGAGGCACGCATTTTTCATCGACTTCAGCGACTTCGCTCCACTCGGCCGCGATGGGCCGAGGTCGAAGTTCCCCGCCGCGCGCGCCCCCGAGGCTCCGGGGGCCCCGCGAGGAGATGACAGGGAGGACTTCGCGCGTCATGAACAACTCGAAGATGGGGGAACGCTGAATATTAGACGACCCGCGAAACATGCACTGACAGAA
>CAUYUJ010014578.1:289169-299169 GCA_963575745.1 Prorocentrum cordatum | reverse complement strand
GATCAGCGCGTGCGAGAAGGGCGAGTTGTGGCAGCGAGCGCTGGCGCTACTGAGCGAGATGTGGGAGGCGAAGCTGGTTCCTAACGTCATCAGCTACAATGCTGGGATCAGCGCGTGCGAGAAGGGCGAGCAGTGGCAGCGAGCGCTGGCGCTACTGAGCGAGATGTGGGAAGTGAAGCTGGAGCCCAACGTCATCTCCTACAATGCTGGGACCAGCGCGTGCTCGAAGGGCGAGCAGTGGCAGCGGGCGCTGGCGCTGCTGAGCGAGATGTGGGAGGCGAAGCTGGAGCTCACCGTCGTCAGCTACAATGCTGGGATCAGCGCGCGCTCGAAGGGCGAGCAGTGGCAGCGGGCGCTGGCGCTGCTGAGCGAGATGTGGGAGGCGAAGCTGGAGCTCACCGTCGTCAGCTACAGCGCTGGGATCAGCGCGTGCTCGAAGGGCGAGCAGTGGCAGTGGGCGCTGGCGCTACTGAGCGAGATGTGGGAGGCAAAGCTGGTTCCTAACGTCATCAGCTACAGCGCTGGGATCAGCGCGTGCGAGAAGGGCGAGTTGTGGCAGCGAGCGCTGGCGCTACTGAGCGAGATGTGGGAGGCCAAGCTGGTTCCTAACGTCATCTCTCCTACAATGGCCGACTCAGCGCGTAGGAAGAGGCCCAGAGTGGCAGCGAACCAGCTCCTCTGGGCCCCCTCTGGGCCCCTGCAGGGGGACTCTCGGGACCATCCGGGCCGCCTCGGAGTCTTCGGAGTGCCCCGATGGCTCAGCGGACGGTCTCACGCTCCCGAAAATCGGCTTCGCTCGCTTTGGAGACGGCCTCAGGGCGGCCAAAGGCGGCCAAAGATCCCCGCAAGCCGCCCCAAGAGGCCCCCGAGAGAGGCCCCACGAGGCAAAAATCGTCCGATTCCGGTGGGAAAATGTATATTTTCGGCTCACTCGCATTTTGGGTGTGCACAGCGTACAGGACGGCCCCGCATCCCTGCAAGTCCGCCCCAACACGGACCCAGACACCCCCAAGACGGCCTCAGGCCGGCTCAAGACAGCCCGAAGACGGCCCCCGAGAGCGCCAAGACGGCCCAAGAGAGGCCCCGGAGAGCCCCAAGAGGCTCCTAAGAGAGCCCCGAGAGGGCCGGAAGAGGTCCCCGAGAAAGTTTGCGAGGGCTTCCAGAGAGCCTCGAGGCGGCCGAAGTGCCTCAAGACGGCTCCGGAGCCCTCCAGGACGGCTCCAGCGCGCTTCAAGAAAGAACAAAAAGGACTTCCAAAATAGCTTCAGGCGGGCCACACGGGACGCCGTCAAGACAGCCATGGACGCCCTAAGCAGCCCCGATTATTAAAAAACTCCCCGCTGGAGACATTGCCTTCTTCCCTCTGGCAGGCCCCTCTTGCAGGCCCGGGGTCGGTGTGGTCGGGGTCATCGTGGTCGGCGCTTTGTCGCCGTCGTCGTTGTCGAGGACGGGCAACGAGGCTTCCTAAACGCCCCAAGTGGGCTCCACGACGAGCCCCAAGAGAGCCCGAGCACCGAACAATCGTCACATTCCCGTTGGAAATATTGCATTTTAGCAGTTCATGGGCTTGCCCGCTTAATAGCGTCCAAGACGGCCATACAAGGGCTCACGATGGCTTCAGGACGGTTCCTGAGGCGCCCATGGCGGCCCACGGGGTGCCCAAGACAGCCTCAAGAGTGGCCCAGGACGGCCCAACACGACCCCCAGACGGTGCCCAGACTGCTTCAGAGACCCCCAAGGCGGCCCCAGCCACCCCCCAGACGGCCCCGACAACGCCTCACACGGCCTCCAGACGCCCAAGAGGCTTTCAAAACATTCCAAGTGGGCTCCACGACGAGCCCCAAGTTGCCAAGGGAGCCCGAACACTGAAACATCGTTCCATGTTCTCGGGAAGTGGCGCATGTTGGCAGTTCTTCTTCATAGCGTCCAAGACGGCCATACAAGGGCCCAAGATGGCCCCAGGACGGCTCCTGAGGCGCCCATGGCGGCCCACGGGGCACCCAAGACAGCCTCAAGAGCGGCCCAGGACGGCCCTAGACTACCCCCCGACGGTGCTCACACTGCTCCAGAGACGCCCAAGACGGCCCCAGCCAACCCCCAGACGGCCCAGGACCGTCTCCACACGGCCCAGGCGGCACCCGAAGCAGCCCCAGAGGGCAGAGGGCCCCAGCAGGCTTCCAGGAGGCCGAAAAGCAGCGCTGAGAGGCTCCTGAACGACCCCCAGAGGCACCAAGATCATGGCCCAAGAAGCACCGAAGACGGCACCAACAGCAGCCCAAGACAGCCTAAGACGGCCTAAGACGGTCCCAAAACGGCTCCCAGCGCACCATGGGGCTCTGATGCTTGTTCGGCGTTCCGTGCCGGATTTCTCCCAAAACCCTTTGCCTTTTTGTTGGTCTGGAGCCTTCTCCGCGGCCTTTTGGGGCCATGCCGTGTTTCGCTCTCCTGGTGGCTCAGAATCGCCTCGCCTCGTGGGGCTTGATAGCTTCGGGGAGTTTTTGAAAGAGGCCCCAGAGGTCTCTTGGCGGGTCTCGGCCCTGCCCTATCATGATAGGACAGGTTTTCGACGCCACTTCGGTCTACTTCGGGCCATCTCCGGCTCCTATCGGCGATCATTTCGGGCCATCTTTGGGGCTTCATGGGGTCATTTGGCGGGTTTCGGCCCTGCCCTATCATGATAGGGCTGGTTTCGACACCATTTGGGCCCTCTTTGGGCCATCTCCGGCTTTCATCGGCGCTCATTTCGGGCCACCGTTGGGGCTTCATGGGGTCTCTTCGAGGGTCTCGGCCCTGCCCTAGCATGATAGAGCAGGTTTTCGCGCCATTTGGGTTCACTTTGGGCCATATCCGCCTCCCATCGGCGCTCATTTCGGGCTACCTTCGGTGATGATGATGATGATGATGATGATGATGATGATGATGATGATGATGATGAAGATGATGATGATGATGATGATGATGATGATGATGATGATGATGATGATGATGATGATGATGATGATGATGATGATGATGATGATGGTGATGATGATGATGATGGTGGTGGTGGTGGTCGTGGTGATGGTGATGATATGATGATGCCGATGATGATGGTGAGGATTGTGATGATGATGGTGATGGTGATGACGACTCTGAAAATGTTGATGATGATGAGTATGACGCTGGTGATAAGGATGATGGTGGTTGTGATGATGATGATGGTGATGATGATGGTGATGATGATTATGATTGTGATGACCTTCTGAACTATAGATGATGGTGATTATGCTGGTGATGATGAAGGCTCCCAAGAGTGGACGTTGCCATGAACCATCTCGACCCAGTTCCTGATTCCATGTCTGGGGTCCGCATGGGGCTCTTCGGCCTTCCTGACGCTCGTTTGGTGCTCCTTGCCGGTTTGGCCCAAAATCCCTCGCCCTTTTTGTCGCTCTGGAGCCCTCTCCGCAGCCTCTTGGGGCCATGCCGTGTTTCGCTTTTCTGGTGGCCCAGAATCGCCTCGGCCGGCCCCGAAAGCGCGCAAGCCGCCCAGGGCCTGGTGCATTCTGCCACAGAGGGCAGAATGGTGGGCCCGCGCCCGGCGGCGTCCCGGGGCCCTTTTGGAGCTCTCTTGGAGCCCTTTGGGGGCCCTCTGGGGGCTGGCGCGCCCCACCCGTGGTTCGGCAACCCCCGCCGCCAGTGGCAGCAAGCACGGGTACACACTAGTCTGTATTACAATTCCGGGCGAAGCGCGCGCGAGAAGTACAAGCAGTGGCAGCGCCCCGGGCCGCCCAGAGAGCTCGCGGGCCGCCCGGAGAGCCTCCGGGGCGCTGCCCGACGGGCCTGGGAGGCCCCCAGACCGCTCGCGGACTGATCCAGGATTCCCAGATCGCCCCAAGACGGCCTCAGGAGGCCCCGAAGACGGCCCAAGACGGTCTAAGAGTGTATCCGAGACGCTTACGATGGCTTCAAGACGCCTTCAAGACGGCCCGAGACGCCTCCACGAGGCCCCCAGAGCGCTCGAAGTGCACCTCCAAGAGGGGCCGCAGAAGCCAAAATCGTTGATTTTCATTGTTTTTTCAATGTTTCTGGCCTTCTCGCTTTTTCGGCTGTCCGACGCTCCACGGCCGCCCAAGAGGCCCCCAAGACCGTTCCAAGACGGCCCAAGAGGCCTTCAAGACGGCCCCGAGACGGCCCAAGAACGCCCCAAGACGGCTCAAGAGTCGCCCAAGACGGCCCAAGAGGGACCCAAGAAGGCCCCAAGAGAGGCCCAAGACAGGGACCCGGAACCGAAAAATCGATGCGCCCCCAGGAAGCCCCAAGACGCCCCAACGAAACGCCGGGACGCTCCCAAGACTTCCCCAGGAGGCCCTCGGACGCCCCAAAGAGGCTCCAAGAGGCCCCCCAGAGGCCGCCAAGCGCCCCAAAAGGCTCCCAAGAGGCCCCAAAAGAGGACCCAAGAGGCCCCTAGACGCCCCCAAACTGCTACCAAGAAGCCCCCAAACTGTCTCCCAGAGGCTCCCGAGAGGCCAACCACGAGATCCCAACCAACATCCACGAGATCTCTTGCCCATTACCCAGGCCCGCGGTGAGATTGCCCGCAGGCCACTACAGCCGGTTGGGGGGCCCTACGTATCCCGGCACCCGCACCCTTGGCTGTATCGATGCAGGGCCCTGGGGGGCCGAAACCTCTGGAAACTCGGATCGTCTTGGGCGGTGTCCAAGGCCTTGGGGTACGTGTGGGGGCCAATCCTCGCGCAGTGGAATGGCCAGAACCTTCGGATTTTCGCTAATCGCGGAGAGGCCGGGCGCGATTAGCGAAAACCCGATGCTTTTTGAGACCTCCACGCCCGGCCTTAATCGGTTACGATCGCCCTCTTGGGTCGGGCGCCTCGTGGGGCGGCTTGGGGCAATCTTGGGGGTGTGAGGCCGTCTCGGACCTCGCGTTGGGCTCCCGTGGGCGGCATCTGCGGCTGTGCTGGGCCCTGCTGGGGGTCACTTGAGGCTTCGGCGACACGTGCGAGTTCGGGACCAACGCCTGGACCTGCGGGCCGTGGATTTTCCACGGGTTCATACTAGTCAGCTACAATGCTGGGATCAGCGCGTGCGAGAAGGGCGAGCAGTGGCAGCGGGCGCTGGCGCTACTAAGCGAGATGTGGGAAGTGAAGCTGGAGCCCGACGTCATCTCCTACAATGCTGGGACCAGCGCGTGCGAGAAGGGCGAGCAGTGGCAGCGGGCGCTCGCGTTGCTGAGTGAGATGCGGGAGGCGAAGCTGGAGCCCGACGTCATCAGCTACGTCGCTGCGACCTGCGCGTGTGAGAGATGCGGCCAGTGGCGGCATGCGTTGTCGCTGCTCAGCGAGATGCGGGAGTGCAATGTGGAGACGAACGACATCAGTTACAACGTGTGCACCACAGCGTATGAAAGGTCGTCTCGCAATTCGGCAGGATTTCCCGGCTATCGTGGGATTGGTCTTTCGCATTTTCGCGTGTCTTGCGAAGCACTGTGCGTGTGAGAATTTGTTGGGCAACCATTGTACCATTGTGATACGTGGACGGACATCTGCATTGTGAATTTGACAGCGGCTTCAATCGCGCAGGAAGTTGCTTCGGATAACACTGCAGGGATCCGCCCTGGTTGGCTACAGCGGTGAGGTCAGCATTTGTGAGAAAAGAGAGAGAGGCGTGCAGTGAAAGCGAGATGTTGATTGCGAAGTTGGAGCCCAACATCGACAGCTGCTCAGCGAGTTGCGAGATGCGATGTCGGAGCCCAAGGTCATCTGTACCAACTCTGAGCGGATCTGTATGAACGCAGTGTACTAGCTCCCGAGCTCCCGACACCGGGCCAGGTCGCTCCAAGGACGCCCTAAGCGGCTCGCAAGATCCAGTGCCCCGCATGAGGGCCCAGTTGAGTTTACGATACTTCAGAGAGGGTCCACGGTGCCCGAACGTGTCCGCGATTGCGCCAACAAAAAAAACAAGCAAAACCGTCCCCTCCGCCTTTCGGGATCGCCTTGAGATCGGGGTCACCCCGAGATGCTGATACCACTTGTGCGCAGCCCCCCAATGGGGTGACGCGCGCGCCGAGAAATCCGATAGTATCAGCTGCGTGCTGGGCGCTTTCTGGCCGTACCGCTCGTGAAACGACATACTACAAGATGGTTGTACCACATGTTCGCGTCGGACGCACACCTCCAAGGCGGACGCATAGTTTTTAGACAGTCCTTGCGCTTCCCAACTGAGCGCTCATACACCACCGATCGGGGCTCGGGGTCCCAGCCAGTCCAGGAGCGCGCAGTTTCGACGTCGGGGGCGCATCGCCAATGCATCGGCGATGCGTCGCCCACTGAGGTTGGTGTGCCCCCCCCCCCACCGGTTTCGGTCACGCGCATAGGGGGCTGGGGGGAGGGGGAAGGCTTCATAGAAGCAGGCGTGTTTCTAAGAAGGTGCGGACCTTCTCTATAGATTTAACGCCCGCGCCTTCTTAGAAGCGCCTCTGCTTCTAAGATGCCGTCCCCCCTCCTTCTGTTATGCACGCGCCGCTAATTTATTCAAGGCAGTCTCAAGAGAAGGGTCCCTGGAGGCCTCGTTGAGCTATCCATGAGGTCCTGGTTGAGGCCTCCAGAGGCATCTGGAGGTCCAGAACGGCTGAGGCACCATACGACATGTTTATTTAATCGCTTCGCTCATTCCGCCGGCCCATACAGTCTCATGTCTGCCGTTTGCCCGAGGGCCTGGTGTCAATGCGGCGCTTTGGGGGTTCTTTTGCCAGGCGTCTCGGGAACCTCTTGGAGGCAGCGTTGAAGCCTTTTGAGGCCCCGTAAGGGCCGTTTGGGGGTCGTTGGGGCTTCTTGTTGGGCTTCTTGGGTGGTTCTTGGGGCGTCTTGGGGGACTTATTGGCGGGATGTTGGTGGCTTCTGAGGTGCTCCTAGGGGCAGAATCCCCCTTTGAGCGCCTCTTGGGCGGTCTTGGTGCTCTCTTGTGCCGTCTTGGGGTTATCTTGGGCCGTCTTGGGCCGATTTTAGCGGATTGTTGGGCTGTCTCGGGGCGATGTTGGGGGCTATTTGCGTAGTCTGAGGCGCTGTGAAACTCGAAACGCCGTTCATGCGGGAAGTGTACATGTTCCTCTGGGAATGGGACGATTTTTGATTGTAATGGCCGTCTTGGAGGGCCTCTTGAGGCTCTCTTGGGGCTTCTTGGCGGCCTCGACGGCAATTTTGAGGTCATCTTGGGCGATTTGGAACGATTGGTCGGCGACTTGAGGCCGCTTGGATTGTTTCGGGGGCGTTCCGGTGCCGTTTTGGCGCGCTCCTGGAGCGTTCTGGGGGCATGAGCCGAACGTCGCGCTCTGGGCGGCGTGCGGAAGCCATTGTGTGAGAGGGCGCGGTGGTGAGAAGAACAGCTCACCCCACCCGGCTTTCCGGGCTTTCCGGCGTAAGGAGGGCTTCTTCGCGGCACTTGTGAACGCTCCTGGACAGTGCTTTTTGGGCAGGTTCTTGACGCTTGTTGCAAGTCTGTAGGGGCCCCGTTGGGAGTCTACCGAAAGGAGAGCACATTGTAGCATCGCTTGCGCTTGCTTGCGTGCTCGGGGGGGCATTTGGGGGGCCTCCTGGGGCCTTGGCTCTTGGGGGCCTCCTGAGGGCCTCGTGGGGGCTTCTTGGGGCCTCTTAGGGGCCTCTTGGGGCCTCGTGGGGGCTTCTTAAGGCCGAGGGCTCGAAATGTTGTTTCGTGTTCCCTCTCTGGGGCCCCTTTGGGGGCGTTCTTGGGGCCCTCTTGGACCGTCTTGGAGGCTTCTTGGGCCGTCTTCGAGCCCTCTTGGGCCATCTTGGGGCCCTCTTGGGGCCTCTTGGGCCCTCTTGGGGCGATCTTGGGGGCCTCTTGGGCCGTCTTGGGGCGTCGGGAAGCCGAAAAGGTGGAAGCTCCATGGTTTGTGCTTGCACGTGAAGGAAGTCAAGAGGGGTTTTCATTATGTCGCCCCTTTGGCTCTCTCACTCTTGCTTCACTTAGCTTCTCTGGTCCATAGTCGATGGACGGGGTCGCCATCCCTGGCGGGGCGGCCGCGTTGCCAGCCTGGGTGGTGCTGGCGCTGGAGGCCGCGGCCTACCTGAGGCCAGGGTGGGGCCCTGGGCAGGCTGCCTGCCCTGACCTCTCGTGCCCCGCCTGCCCGGCGTGCCCAGAGGCGGCAGCCTGCCCTGAGGCCGTGGCTTGCCCGGCTTGCGAGCCGCCTCCCTGTGCGGCCTGCCCGGCCTGCGAGCCGCCTCCGTGTGCGGCTTGCCCGGCCTGTGAGGCGAGGGCGTGCCCGACGGTGACGGCGGGCGAGAAGGCGGTCGAGAAGCTGGTTGGAGCGCTGCTCGGAGGGGTGGTGCACTGGCTGGTGGGGAAGGTGATAGCCCGCAGGCATGTCGACGCTCGTGGGGTGGCTCCGCGGAGACGCGGGGCGGGAGTGGTGGACTAGAGCGCTCCCAGGGGAGCGCGTGGTCTGCCGGTTCTCCGACGACGAGGTCGACCACGAGCGAGTGCTGCTACACTACGTGGCAGAGGGTGAGTGGGTCATCCTGACCCCTGACGGTGACATCTACGCGGAGGACTTGAGCTGTGAGAACCCCGAGACGGGGCCTTCTCGGGCCTTCCCGCTGGCGATGCGGACGCGGAAGATGCGGAGGCTGTATCGCTTCCGAGAGGCCCTGGGGCCCGACGAGCTGGCCGACGCGCTGACACGGGGCCGGCAGGCGGCGCTGGAGATAGACGCCGCCCTACCCGAGCCGAGGGAGGCTGTGGCCGTGAGCGGCCAACGGGTCTCGTGGCAGGAGGCTTCGGGCAGGCTGTCGGCCGCGGAGCGGGCCGGCCTGCTGCGCTTGGGCATGGCCGTGGCTCGCTTGGGCGGGAAGCTTCCGGAGGCTCCTGTGGCGGGTCAGGCCTGGATCGCCCTCAGCGGCGGGCCCGGCATCGCGGTCGGGGCAGAGGTCGACGTGGCGGACGGCGAGGGCCTGAGCTTCGAGGGCGGGCCTGAGCCCTTCGGCGTGCTGAGGGCCTCCGACGGCAGCATGGTGCGACTCGCTCGGCTGGACGCTGGGGCGGCCCCTGGGCGCGTGAGCGAGGAGGCCGCGGTCTGGCAAGACCTGGGCAGAGGCCATGCCCGTGCCACGGGCCCCGAGCGCCGACGCGCTGAGGCCGCGGGGCCACTCGAGGATGATGGGCCCGCTGAGCCCATCGGCGGCACGGCTACGCCCGAGCTTGCGCTGCCTCCCGTGGCGGAGCCGCTGGGGGAGGAGAGAGACGCCGACGCCCGCACGCTCTGGGTCGACTACGACGAGCAGGGCGAGCGGTTCAAACGATGGCGGGACGTGGTAGGTGAGTCGAGGCAGGAGCACTACCCGGACGCGAAGGTGGACGGACCGCCGGGGGCTCTCCACATGCTGAAGCACATGGAGAGGCACGGAGGCGACCCGCGGCTCTGGCTCGACCTCTTCATCCGCATGAAGGGCCTGGGTCAGAATGACCGCGTGGTGCACGAGCTGAGGGCGATCGTGGGGGCTTTGTACCAGGGCGGGGTATACGATCAGCTGAACATGGGCGGCCTCATGATGGTGGAGGTGTTGACTCGCCGTGTCGCCGCTGTGGTGGATGCCTACTCGGACCCGACCAAGCCGAGCTGGACGAACGCACGCTTCTTCGAGGGCGTGAGCTCGGTGGAGGACGTTTCGGGGCCAGAGCTCAGGGGCTACGTCCACTGGCGGGCAAAGGAGCAGCATGAGATAGAGCAGGCGCAAGGTCGGGCGCGTACGCTACGTGGGGCGCCTGCAGAGACGGTCGACGGAGCAGAAGGAGCTGGAGGTGACGCAGCAGGCGCGGGGCGCGGTGGCGGCCGAGGCGGCCGCGGGCGCGGCCGGGCCAGGGGCGTCGCCTCCACGGGGCCACGACGGCCCCCGGGCCCGGGGGGTCCAGCCCCACCCCCGGGCCCTTTTTGCCGGGGCACGACGGTGGCCGACTGCCGCCCTCGCGTGGAGCCCGCAGTTTCTTGCCG
>CAUYUJ010014578.1:162500-289069 GCA_963575745.1 Prorocentrum cordatum | reverse complement strand
CTCCTCCTCCTCCTCCTCCTCCTCCTCCTCCTCCTCCTCCTCCTTCCCCCTCTCCTCGTCCTCCTCCTATCTACCTGCGCGATGGGCATGGGGGCCCCTCGAAGCAGCGGCGCGGCTCGCGGAGGCTCGAGGGCCTGACGGCGGGAGGAGCACGAGGGCTTCGGCGGGGGGGGGGGCCCTTCCGCGGGCCCCGCGCAGGCCCGTGGCCGAGGTCGGCGCGCCCCGCGCAGGCCCTGCCCTCGTCCATCCTCCCTCCTCTTCGGGGGGTGGGCGGAGATCTGCTTCCAACGCCTTCCTTGAGGTTCCTGCACACTTTCTTCCAACCGACGTCCGAGGCTCGAGTTCGCCGGAGCTCGGGTCCGCCGACGCTTTTGGACGAGCGCGTCTTCGATGTTGGCCGTTCGGTCTTCGTTTGTGTTGCGTTTTTGCGGCGGGACTTCGCGTCAAAGTTCAGTTTGGTCTCGTCATTTTACGGCCCCGTCAGGCCAACCCGAGTCTTTCGTCTCCACGAACTGAGCGGGGAGGAGGAGCAGTTAGCGAGGTGGCAGGAGGCAGGAGGGAGGCAGGAGGGAGGATGGCGACGGAGCTGCTCGTCCTGGGGAGCCCTCGTCGCCACGGCTGCATCCTCCTCGAAAGTCTGGACAGGACGCACCGCGGGAGTGCCAGTATTGGTACCTCTTGGCTCCCCCAGGGGAGGTGGAGGGTAAGGAGGATTACGAGGACGGTTGGGAGGAAGGACGCTTGCGAAGGAAAAGGAGGAGGCAGAGAGGATGATGATGATAAGGAACAGTTGAAGGAGCGACAATAAGGAAAACGAGGAGGAGGATACTGGTGCTGCTGATGATGATAGTGATGGTGATGGTGATGGTGATGGTGATTGTGATGATGCTGATGCTGATGCTGATGCGGATTGTGATGCTGATGTTGACGCTGATGATGATGGTGATGATGACGGAAAGAAAAGTGTGATGGTGAAGGTGGTGATAATGATCGTGATGGTGGAGATGATGATCATGGTGGTAGCGATGATGACGACGATGGTGATGATGATGCTGCTGATGATGATGCTGCTGATGATGGTGATGATGATGACGGTGGTGTTGATGATCACTGTGATGCTGATGCTGATGGTGATGCTTGTGCCAGTGATGAAGTTGGTGATGAAGTTGGTGATGCCACTTGTGATGATGATAATGACGCCGACGATTGCGATACTTGCGATAATGATGACGACGATGGTAATGCTGCTGCTGATGATGGCGATGATGCTGCTGGTGATGATGAGCATGCTGATGGTGTTGATGATGATGATGGTGGTGGTGATGGTATGATGATGCCGATGATGATGGTGAGGAGTGTGATGATGATGGTGATGGTGATGACGACTCTGAAGATGTTGATGATGATGAGTATGACGCTGGTGATAAGGATGATGGTGGTTGTGATGACGATGACAATGATGATGATGATGGTGATGATGGTGATGATGCTTATGATTGTGATGACCTGAACTATAGATGATGGTGATTATGCTGGTGATGATGGTGGTGTTGATGATTTTGATGATGCTGATGAGTACGATGATGATGATGGTGACGGCGATGCTGATGACGCTGATGATGAGGATGGTGATGATGATGATGGTGATGTTGATGATGGTGATGATGATGGTGATTACGATGCGGCTGATGATGCTGGTGATGATGTTGTTATTGGAGATGATGATGGTGACGGTGATGGTGATGGTGATGCTGGTGAAGATGATCATGATGCTGCTGATGAAGATGATGGTGATGATGATAATGCCCTCGTGCTCTCTCAATGGGCGTCTTGGGTTGCGCGCATCGGGCCTCGTATGTGTGACGTTGGTTGCGAGCATGTCCCTCGTCGGCTGCGCAAGGCTCGTGGCCTTGGTGCGGTGGACCGCCCTGTGCCTAGCATAGTGGTGGAGCCCCCGCCGCCAGTCACGCCGCGCAGCCTGTCGAGAGCCGACCTTGCCTCTGTGCGCGTGCAGCTTGCGGACGAGAGATCGCATGTCATGCACCCCTCTGCCGTCATAGGGGACGGGGGGGCGGAGGCTGTGGTGTGCTGTGTGTGTGGTGTGCGGGTTGGGAGGGGTCAAGATCTCTGCGAACCTGTCGCAGGGCTGTCGAGGCCCCCCTGCATCAGGCACGTGGGGTGCTCGAGTCCTCGCCGGCCTCACGCGTGCTCCCGCACGCTTCCAGGTCTATCGCGCGTGGCGGTATTTAGAGGATCCGCTGCGCACTGCTTCCTTGATCCGCGCGGGAGTGGTGCAGCCGCTCTAGGGCCGCGCTGCGCCATGCCCCGCACGGCGTTCCTGTCTGCCAGCCTGCTGTGCGCTGGCCATGCCTTTCTTTTCTGGGCACTGCTCGGGTGGCGCCACCCGCCTCTGGCCGTGGCCATGCGGTGGCGTAAGTGGCAGGTGGCGCGGACAACCTTGTTCGCGTTCAGGCTGAGTCGAAGAAGAGGGAGACAACATCAGGAAGGAAGAGGATGAGGAGGAGGGCGATCTACTCTTCCAGAGGCCTTCTGGCCTTCCTGGCTTCCCAGAACAGGAGAGGTCGCAGCGCATGCCGCGGAGATCGCGCACCTCGAGAAACTCATCGCCGAGAACAAGGAGTCGCAGCGCGAGGCGACGGAGGTTCGCGCCAACGAGAACGCCGACTTCGAGAAGGAAAGGAGGGGGAGGAGGAGGAGGCGGAGGAGGAGGAGGAGGAGGAGGAAGAAGTAAGCGGGGAGGGGGAACAGGAGGTGAGGAGGATGAGGAGGAGGGGGAGGAGGAGGAGGAGGAGGAGGAGGAGGAGGAGGAGGAGGAGGAGGAAGAAGTGGAGGGAGGACGAGGAGGAGGAGGAGGGAGGATCAGGAAGAGGAATTTGTGGAGAAGGAAGATTGCGTCGGGGGGCCGGGGGGAAAAGGGAAATGACGGGATGGTCGGGAAGAGGATGATGACGAGGAGCAGCGTGGGTTTGATGGGGAAGGGGGAGGAGAAGACCGAGTCCGAGCAGTGCATCGGGGCCCTCGAGGCGGCCATCAGCGTGCTCTCTGGAGCTGGCTCGGGCAAGAAGGGCTTCCTTGAGACCCTGCAGCAGGCTCGCGCGCTCAGCGTGGTGGACGGCGTCCGGGAGGCTCGCGGGACGGAGGGGCACCAAAACTCGGACGTCTGCGTCGGGCCTCCACGCGGGCGCCTCAAAGCGTTCAAGTCGGGTGCAGCGATGGGTGGGTTTGAGGGGGGAGGGGGTGCAGCCAAAACGCCTCGATCTTGGAACCACCCCCTCGATCGTGTGACCTCGACCCTCTATGGTCAGCTTCGACCTGATCGATTCGATTCGGTGTCGATCACGGCAAGCCCGATCCGATGCGATTCCGGTATTCCGACGATCTGGTGCGGGCCTGATGTTGGCGTGGTGCTATTGTTCATTCCGGGCGCATTTTTTGTTTGTTTGTTTCTTACGGAGTCCATGCGAGTCCACACAGCCAAGACGCTGAAACAAGGAACAGTTTGGGTTCGGAAGGGGCTCGATGTTCCTCAGGTCCTTTCATGGCTGTTCCGCTGGCCCTCCTTGTGCACCCAGGCTCTTCTGCTTCGTTCCTTACTCAGCGTTCCTTGTTCCAGCAGCCAGACTGTAGGCTCAGGGGGGAGCGCATCGACCCCCCTATCGCCACTTCATCACCGATCCTGATAGCCCCACCCCGTCCAGGACTGTGAGGTTTCGCTATCGGGGGCCTTTCGCCGATCTAACGGCGATGTATCGCCGATCCAGGTTCAGTGGTTCCTCCCCAGAGCTGGTTCACCCCCTCTCGATACCTCTCACGAAGCCTTCTCTGCTAGACCAGAAGAGCACAATAGACACCATAACCTCGCGCCGTCTCGCGCCATCAGACAACCTGGGCCAGTCCGCTCACGGATCCAACGCTCTCGGGATTTTTTGATTTGCGTGTCGCGCCGCCCGTTCTGGCCCACCGCGCGTCGGCGCGACACGTATCCACGTCCTGGTCCCCGAGCGTCACGCCATCCGCTCGCAGGGCGTAGTGTGTCGCTGGGGCCGCCGCCGCGACACGCTGAGCAAAGGTTCTTCATGGTTATAATCCAGTACGCCCTATGCGCAGCATGCTCCCCCATCCCCGCCCCATCGGCGCTGCCCTCCGTCACGCGCGCCAGGGAAGTGTGCGGGGAGGAGATCTGGCGCAGGCGGCGAGGTTCCCGCGGATCTGGTCTTGTGTGCATGCGAGGGTGTGTGTGTGTGTGTTTGTGCGTATGCGTGCCTACTCATCCGGCTTGGAGTGGCTACAGCCCTTCGACGATCCGGATTGGAGTGGTTCCAGCCTGCGACGCTCAAAAGTTTGTGTGTGTGCGTTGCCGTCTCCACCCCAGGGCTCCACTTGGCTTCCTGTCCGCACCTTTCCGCTCGTTGCGCGGCACCGGCTGCCTTGTTGCGGCGCGCCTCGCTGGCGCTGTCTGATTCATGTGCCTGGGTTGCCCAGGGCCTCGTCTTCTTGCTGCCTCGTTCTTCTTCGGGCCGCTGTCTTGGTTCGCCACTGCGTCTCAGCCTTGTCGACTGCGCTGCGCGCTGGGCTGATCGCCGTCTCCCTGGTCTCCCCGTCTCCCCGTCACCCCTTCCTGGCTGCTCCCCTCGCGTCTGCCCCCTCCCCTGGGAGTGATGATGCCGATCCCTTACGGCCCTATGGGCGGATCCACCAAATCCACGCCGCGTCACCTGGGCCGGCCTCGCGCGTCTCTTTACCCGATTTTCAATGCCGCGCCTCTGCGCGCGTGGCCGCGACGCCCCAAACGTGTGTGTGTGTGTGTGTGTGTGCGTGTGTGTGTGCGTGTGTGTGCGTCGGCCGTCGCCGGCCGCACTGCCTGCGCGTCCGCCGCTTGTTTGCTGCCCCCGGCACAGTCGGACCAGGGTGCAAGATTGAGGTCGGCTCGGGGACGGTACCCTGATCTTCTTCGTGTTTGTTGGACGTGATCGTGCATCCTGGGGGGGTACCCTTGGATGTCCTTTGCGTTTTGGCTGGCTGAAGGTCTCATGTTTTTGAAGGATGTTCTTCTGGCCTAGGTCCAACTGTATGCTTTGACTCCTCCTCTTGGCTCGCTGCCCTTGCAGCCTGTCCGTCCCCGCGCCACTCTTGTCGGCCTCGGCCTGCCACTGGTCGGTTGCGCCACATGTGAACTCTAACCCCTCCCCCCTTCGAAATCGTAGGTGGGGGTAGGGTTCACATGTGGCCGCCTGACTGGTGTGCGTGTGTGCGTGTGCGTGTGCGTGTGCGTGCGCGTGTTCGTGTGCGTGTGCGTGTGCGTGTGCGTGTGCGTGTGTGTGTGTGTGTGCGTGTGTGTGTGTGTGTGTGTGTGTGTCTCATTGTTCCTCGGCCACCTGCACCCTGCACGGCTCTCCCCGCCCCCCCCTTGTCGTCTCCCTTCGCCCCGCCCTCTCGTGCCCCCTCGCGACTGCTCCCTCTCGAACTGGTCCCTTATGGCCCTATGGGTGCGTGTGTGTGTGTACGTATGTGCGTGTGTGGTGCGTGTGTGTGTGTGTTTGTGTGTGTGCGGGTCTGTGTGTGTGCGTGTGCGTGTGCGTGTGCGTGTGCGTGTGCGTGTGCGTGCGTGCGTGTGCGTGTGCGTGTGCGTGTGCGTGTGCGTGTGCGTGTGCGTGTGCGTGTGCGTGTGCGTGTGCGTGTGCGTGTGCGTGTGCGTGTGCGTGTGCGTGCGCGTGTGCGTGCGCGTGTGCGTGCGCGTGTGCGTGTGCGTGTGCGTGTGCGTGCACGTGCGCGTGCGCGTGTGCGCGTGTGCGCGTGTGTGCGTGTGCACGTATGCGCGTGTGCGCGTGTGCGCGTGTGTGCGTGTGTGCGTGTGCGTGTGTGCGTGTCTGTGTGCGTGTCTGTGTGCGTGTCTGTGTGCGTGTGCGTGTCTGTGTGCGTGTCTGTGTGCGTGTTTGTGTGCGTGTCTTTGTGCGTGTCTGTGTGCGTGTCTGTGTGCGTGTTTGTGTGCGTGTCTTTGCGCGTGTCTGTGCGCGTGTCTGTGTGCGTGTCTGTGTGCGTGTCTGTGTGCGTGTCTGTGTGCGTGTGCGTGTGCGTGTGCGTGTGCGTGTGCGTGTGCGTGTCTGTGTGTGTGTGTCTGTTCGTGCGTGCGTGCGTGCGTGCGTGCGTGCGAGCGTGTGTGTTTGTGCGTGTGTGTGTGTGTGTGAGTGTGTGTGTGTGCGCGTGCATTCCTGCGCCTGGCTCGGCCGCCTTCACTCGGCGCCGTTCTTGCGGCGGCCCCCCGCTCCGCATCCGCCTCCCTCCTCTGGAAGCGCTCGGTGGTTTTACCTTTGTTTTCTCCGGTTTTCCTGCATCGCTTGGTTTTTCAGGCTCGGAGTCTCTTTCGCGTGTTTTCTGGCCGCCTGATTCTGGGCATCTTCATAAGGAAGCCGATCAGAGGTATACATGCGTCCCGTTACCTTGCGCCCGTAGTTTGGATTTAGCCACGCGTCGGAGGGAAAAAGTGTTTATGTTTGTGTGCGTGTGTTCTGTTTGCTCCCCGGTGGTTCCGCGTACACCCAATTGTCGGCCTCCGGCACTCGAGCTTCCACGTCCCAGCAGCATTTCCCATGTTGTCTCATGAGGGTGCTGTCCTGGTCGGACCGACGTCGCGAGCGTGTCTTGCTGTCTCCCTGTCCAAAAGGTGCTCCGGAAGGCCAGCTACTCGGCACAGGTCCCGGAGAAGGACCTCGACTTCGCGAGGGCATTCTTCGGCAAGTCCGGGCAGTTTATGGTCCTGCGTTGGGGTGTGGGGCGTCGTTACGTCCACAAGTGTGATCGGCGTTGCCCCTTCACCCCCCATCCTCTGCCAGGAACGGCGTCGTCGTCGAACGTCGGATGAAGCGTCTCGCTGTTCTCGCACATTGGGGGCGGTCTGGGTGGCGCAGACAACAACTTCACTACCAGCCGTCCCGAACCCGCAGGGGGAAAGAAGAGAGCTGGGCGGCGAGGTGAATACATCTGGAAATCATTACCTGCGGATGCGGTCATGAACGTTGGCTTAGCGTATCGCGCTGCCGGTTCTGGCCTACCACGCTTCGGCGCGAGACGCTATCCATGTCCCAGTCCCCGAGCGTCAATGTCCCGAGCCGTCCCCAGCCTCCGGACACGCAGTGCAGAGCGACACTCTACCCGCTTGCAGGGCACAGCGTGCCGCCAGGACCGCAGCCGCGACACGCTAAGCCACAGTTCCCGACCCTGTGCCTCACTTCAAGCGCCTGCACCCAACGCCTGCGGGGCACGGCGAGGGAGGAGCGGGGAGGTCGGGAGGATGGGATCCGAACCCGTGGGCGCAGCGAGAGCCCCCGACGAGGTCCAGCACGGCGGGGTGTCAGCCGCGCAGACCGGCAGCATTCACAATCCGTTCGGCGATTACGCCCCGCAGTCGGACCGCATCGTGGGCATCCTGAAGGTTGGAGCTGGCTGGGGGACAGGTGATCCACCACTCGTTCTTGCAGCAGGGGGGGGGAGAAAGGGCCCCCTTGTCGCCATGGAAGGACGCGGCTCAAAAAATGTCGGGTTCGACCCCGGGAGGCGTCCAGGGACCGATTTTGAGCAGAGTTGCCCGCACCCCCCCTCTTGACTGAAAAACCTTGGGCTTCTCCAGCTCAAACACCCCGGCCGCCTCCAACCTGAAGGGCCTGTACGACACCTTCACCCAGAGCCTCGAGAAGGGCAACGTGGAGGAGGCGGACGCCCAGAAGGCGTTCGAGGAGTTCATGGCCACCAAGAAGGCCGAGCTGAAGACGCTGGAGGGTACCAAGGAGCAGCAGGAGCTTTCCAAGGCCGAGAAGGCGAAGAAGATGGCGGAGAGCAAGCTTCTGCGCGCAGACACCCAGGCGCAGCTGAAGGCCGACGAGGAGTTCTTTGCGACCACCCAGGAAGAGAGGGAGCCAGAACAACACACCCACACACACAAAGAAACAACAATGTTTGGCGTCGCGGCCAAACGCGCGGCGGCGCGGCGTAGGTAGTCAAGCGGGAGAAGGCGCGCGGTCGGGCCAGATCACGCGGCGTGGGGGCCAGGCATCCACCCATGGGGGAGCCCACTGGGCCACTTGCAGTGGGCCGCGAGGGGGAGGGGGAGGGGGAGAATGGCGGCAAGCGAAGGTTCTCAGCGCAAGAAGCAAGCACCTGGGGAGCACACGACGATGACACACACCTACAAACTCGGAGGTCCGCGCGGACTCCTCGGATCGGCGTTGTGGCCCCCTTGGCGGCGCCTCCGGCGCCGCCCCCGGCGGGCTTCGCGCGCCGGGGAGAGGGGGGTCCAGCGCCGATCCGAGAGATCCGCGCGGACCTCCAGGTTTTTCTGCTCGTGTGTCAGGGGGGGAAAAACACACAGACCCAATGAATCGTCGCTTCCCCGAAGCTCTGGGAAGATGTGGGAAGTGGGGGGGGAGACAAAGACTTGGAACATATGGGAACAGATGGGGGATTCTTGCGATTCCTGTGTACTTCTCTTTGTGTGCCCCGGGGCCCCCTCCCATGCTCCCCGAAGAGAGGCGCGGCGCGAAAGCGCAGCGGCCCTCCGACGGCGCGCGAGAGCGCCCGCGCCTCGCCGGCGGCCCGCTCGCGCAGGCCGCCCCCCCTGCCGTGGCCCCGCCCAGGGCGTGCGGCCGGGGAAGCTCCGCGTGCCGCCTCGCCGCCGGGCCGCGGACGCCTTGGCGCTCGCGTGGGCTTGCCCTCCTCGGTCCTCCTCCTCGATCCTCGAGTCGAGGTGCACGTTCGAGAGGACGGCTGGCCTTTTCGGCGGCCGACGCACGGGCGGCGCACGGGCGACGCATGCGCGACGCACCGCTTGTCGCGAAGGGGGGGGGGGGGTCAGCACGCCGGTCGTCTTACTGGGCCTTAACATCCTCGACCCTCGAGCACACAAAAGGAAACACGCAGGCTCCTGGACGTCCGCGGGGCGCCCTCCCCGCCGGCGCCGGGGCCCCTAGTTATCCGAGCACCCGCCCTCCCTGCTCGCCAGTGGGGGGGGGGGAGGGCCTGGTGGTGCAGGAGCAGGCGCCCATTTCACGGTTCACGCGTGAGTTCCACGACGCGTGCTGGCCCAGTATCCTGAGCGCGTTCGGCCCCCTTAAGCGTGAGCGCCAGACGCTGGCCCAGACTTGTCCTCCGAAGCTTTCATGGTCATATCTCCGGCTTGATGCGCGGAGGAGAGGAGGAGGGGAGGGGAGGGCGTGTGAGTGAGGAGGGGAGGGGAGGACAGGGGAGGAGAGGAGAGAGGGGAGGAGAGGAGGAGAGGAGGAGGGGAGGGGAGGGGAGGAGAGGAGGAGGGGATGGGGAGGAGGACGGGGGGGGAGGGGGGGGGGCTGGCGCCCGCGGCGGAGAGCCCGCCCGCGATCGTCCGAGACTGCCCCCGTGCTCTGAGGGCAGGCTCGCGCCGTGCCGGCGCGGCAGCGACCTCGGCGCGGGCGCTCGAGGGTTGGAGCGCCGCCGGCGGCCCGGAGCCGCCGGGCATCGAAGGATCTACGCCGTCGGAAGCGGCACGCTCCGGCTCGATCGCGCCTACGAAGCGAGGCCACCGAGCGGTGTGGGCGAGTTAGGGGACCACATGCGAACCCTACCCCTACCCCCCTCTGAAGTCGTGGGGGGTAGGGGTAGGGTTCGCATGTGGCCCCCTACGAGTGCCGCCCGAGCTTGTGCCTGGACTGTCACCGGCACGTGCAGCCAAACGTATCATCGTCATCATCATCATCGTCATCATCATCATCGTCATCATCATCCAAACCACCACCACCACCACCATCATCATCATCATCATCATCATCATCATCATCATCATCATCATCATCATCATCATCATCATCATCATCATCATCATCATCATCATCATCATCTGGTTGCGCACCGACAGCTCCCCCAAGCGGCCTCGGACTGTTCGGGGGTCGTGTTCAACACGACCCCAGCAGTCCCAGCTGGCCTCAACACTGTTGAGGCCAACTGGGACTACTCGGGTGGTCTGTTGAAGCCAGCCGCGACTACCTTGGTGAACTGTCCATGTGCTACCCGAAGTTTTACCAATAGGAAAGCCCCGAGCGCTCATGTTTAAACGATCCACGCAGTGACAAAACCAGCGCCGACGTCACCGCGACGTGACTTCTCGCGTGTGGCTTTCTGGCTCCCTGAGGAGGGGTGCAAGGACAAGGCGAAGGAGTGGGGCGAGCGGGTCAGGATGCGCACCCAGGAGCTCCAGGGCATCAACAAGGCCGCCGAGATCCTGAGCTCCCCGGAGGCGCTGGAGACGTTCTCGAACTCCTCCTCCATCCCAGGGCGGCGAAAGCCATCGGGGCACCGAGATTCGCCCTCCCCTCGGGCGGACGACATCCGGGGAGCAGTACATGTGGGGGCTCGAGTCAGGAGGGGAAAAAACACACAGACACAATTAATCGTCGATCCCCAGGAAAATATGCGAAAATATGGGAATTGGGGGGGAAGACAAAAACCGAGAAAATATGAGAAAATATGGGGAATAGTTTTATTTGTGTGTATTTATTTGTGTGTTCTGGGGCCCCTTTATCGAGGGCTGCAGGAAAGCCCCGAAGGGGTGCGAGGCCCAGAACACCTTGGAGACGCGAGCCAGTCCCGCCAGGGGAGACGTCGTCTTCTCCTTCTCGGCTCCTCGGGCGCCCTCAGTTTGCCGCCCTCGGGCCGTGGGGCCGTCGAGAGAAGATCCAGGACGACAGCCTCCTCCTCCTCCTCCTCCTCCTCCTCCTCCTCCTCCTCCTCCTCCTCCTCGTCCTCCTCCTCCCTCCTCCTCCCCCTCCTCCTCCTCCTCCTTCTCCTCCTCCTCCTCCTCCTCCTCCTCCTCCTCCTCCTCCTCCTCGGACAGGGGCCGATCGGAGGCCTGGAGGTTGGCACCAGCACCACATTCGGCGGCTGCATCCACCGAGACGAGATGGTCCCGACCTCGGTGATGGTGGTAATGTTAAGGCTCCCCAGGTGGCCGAGAGATTACCATCACCACCAGCGTTTCGGATCACCTTCAGCCAGTGGAGGCAAAGCCCCGAGTTGGTGGTGGTGCAATTCCCACGCCTCGAAGTCGAGAGGTCCAGTCGCCAGGGGACTCGACCAGAGCGAATCGTCGGAGGTTTAGGCCCCTTTCTCTTCGTCCCGGTTTCTCACTCCAGCGCTCCCCCTCCCCTCCACTGGGAGAGGGACAGAGCATGGTACGAACACACACTTTCGGATGGGCGTGCGGATTGCGTGGGCCGGGTGCGCCGGAGGCGCCGCCACGACGGCCGGCGCCAGCCCAGCAAGTCCGCGCGAAGTTCCGACAGCCGTATGTGTCTGCCATGTGCTGTTCCTCTTTTCAAGCAGTGGCGAAGCGCCCTGGCTCGCCTATAGCCCTACCAAACAATGTTCTAAGAACATGTTGTGTTTTCCACGAACTGTTCTTAGACACTTCTGGCGGAGTCTGTCTTGTTTGAACACATCGGGTTTATGTTCTAAAGACCTGTTTTTGTTGTTCGAACGTTTTTGGGCTCTAAGAACATTTCGTGGTAGGACTATAGGAATGCCGAGACGGTCGGTCCCTGCTCAATCTATGGGAGGTGGGGGCGGCAATCTCACGATCCCCATGGCTTCGGCTGCCCTGGCCATCGCTCTGGTGCAGCTCGCTACGCAGAGAAAGGCCGTGGGCCCGCATCGCGCCCTCTCCAGCAAGGCTCCAGGGGTGGCCCAACGTCAACCGAAATGCGTGCATCTCTAAGTCGAAGAAAAAGCGAACGGCATAATCATATTTTCTCGGAGGCCATGGCGGTTTTCTTGGATCGGAGTGGGGCTCCCCCGACGGCGCCTCCAGCGCCGCTACTGGCACGCTCTGGGGGTCCAGCGCCGATCCAAGAACTCTTCGCGGACCTGCGAGAGTTTATGCTTATTTATGCTACTGTTTCTCTACGTAGACTTCTCCGCAAAGGTATCACCAGAGCACTTCGTAGCCCTTCAGAGTCTCGCAAGGAAGTTCCACAGCACGTCCCTGGACAGGATCGTGGCGCAGGCGCGGGCGGGCGGGTACTTCGACAAGGTCATCGCCTCCGTGGATAGCATGATCGCCCTGCTGCGAAAGGAGGAGCAGATGGACATCGCCCACCGGGACCGTTGCCAGGGCGCAGAGAACAAGAACACGAACGACATGGAGGATTTGGACACAGCGATCGATAAGGCGTCGACCAGCATCGAGGCAATGGGGCACACCGAGAAGACTCTGCAGCAGGAGATCAGCGACCTCGCGATAGCGATTAATGACACCGAGAACGACATGCGTCAACGGCTTGCGATGAGGAATCAGGAGCGAAAGACACACGTGAAGTCTGTGAAGGATGACCAGAACGCACTCATCTTAGTGGAAAAAGCCATCGATGCGCTCACCGCCTTCTACGAGCGCAACAAGATCTCCATGTCCCTCATTGCCAAGCAGGAGCCCCGGGAGTACACTGTCGACGCCGACAAGGCCCCCGAGACCGTCTGGGACGCGGGCGGCGCCTCGTACACGGGGCGCAAGGGTGAGAACGAGGGCGTGGTGGCCATCCTGAAGATGATCTTGGAGGACATCCGGCACGAGATGGCCAGCGCTCGCGCGGAGGACGAGGAGAACCAGAAGGAGTATTTGAGGGAGAACGCGGCCATGACCAAGACGAGGGACGCGCAGCTCAACACCAAGATGGCCTCGGAGAAGGAGCTCACCGAACTGCAGGCGAAGATCGAGGACACGCAGGTGTACCACGACGGCAAGCAGGCGGACAAGGGCTCCGAGGAGGCGCTGAAGAGCGCCATCTACGCCGACTGCAGCTGGGTCGCCACCCACTTCGACTCTCGGGCCGAGGCCCGCAAGAAGGAGCTGGACGGGCTCCAGGCGGCGAAGGGCTACCTGGCCGGCGTGGCGGACGGGTCGGAGCTGGCGCCGTGAGGCCCCCCCGCGGCCTCGCGCTGCACCGCGCGCGCGCGCCCGGCTGACGCCGCCCGCGCCAGGCCGCGGGTCAGAGGAGGAAAAGGCACTGTACCGCTACCCCTCCCTCGTTGTCGCCTCTTTTTGGGACTCCTTGGAGGCCCTGTCGCCACCGCTGGACTCGCCTCGGGATTCTGGTCAGACCGCACCCTGGGAGAGGTCCAGGGAGCAGCGGTACACGCCAGTCGTTGGAGGTAGGTATTTTGGATCCCCAAATCCCAATATATTTGAGGCGCCTTCCTACTTCAATCATCGAGTGCTTTTCCCTCGTCCCTCCACTTCAGGGGGGCGGGCGGAAGCCGAGTCTACTCCCGACGCCTTCCTACCTCATGTTTCTGCCCACTTCTTCCGACCGCCTGGTATGGGTACTTTTTGGTGTCCCCAGCGGGCGCGCGCTGTCGCCGCGCTCGACGCCCGCGGGCAGGAAAACAGGGCCAAACCCGGCAGCTGCGCGGTACAGCCAGCTTGCCCTATCGGGGAGAGCGGCGGCGCGCTCTTGCCTGCGCTGCGCGACCGCCACCGTGAGCGGCACCCTGCCCCGCAGCCACTGGCCGCCGCCCCGGCCGTGACGACTGCGGGAGCGATGCAGCCGCCTCAGGTCGACTACGCGTAAGAGCGTAGGAATGACCCTTCGCCGGAGTGACCTGTGGTGCGGGCCCATTGGGTCCCCCGGTCACGGAACGCGATGCGTTAGTAGCGTCTTGCGCGCTTGTGTTTGGTCCCTGCGGCCCCCAAAAAGCCGCGCACCAAAGGTCACTCTTTCCCAGGTTCACTCTTGTAGTCGATCAGGGTCGGGGCAGCGAGGGCTGTAGGAAAGGGCTCCTTAGGGCCCCTACAGGGGCCCTTGAGGGCCACAGAGGGGGCCTTCAGGGCCCGAAAAGGGCACCTTTCGCTTCTCCCTCCATTTATCGCCCTCGCACTAAGCGACGCCCAAAGCGATGCAGCAGCTTCAGGGTCAGCCCACCCACGGCGGCGACCTACGGCGCCACTCACTGGGGGCCTATCGCCGATTTATCAGCGATGTATTGCCGATTCCAGCGCGACTGGTCCCCCTCTGAGCTGGTCCCCCCAGATCGTTGCCCGTCATAGCTATACTCCAGACTTCGTAATAAAAGGGAGGGGGTCTGGACCCTCCAAGACAAGCCATTTCAGACCCCCCCTCGTGGGAGAACCCTCCAAAACATCGTCCCCAGACCCCCCCAGGCCCTCCAAGACAGCCTGGAAGAGACCCCCCCCGGAATGAGACCCCCCTCCCTTTCTTACGAAGTCTGGAGTACTCTCCTGTGTGGGCGTCCAGTCCCTCCGCTCTTTCTCATGCGTGCCCCCCCCCCACCCGGGCAGGCCCTCGTCAGCCCCCTGTCCGAGGCCGGCGACCTCGGCGCGCAGGCCCCCTTCGGCTTCGTCGGTCGTCGCCGGCCGTCGTCGACGATCGGTCGAAGGTCGATCCACCGAGACTCGGAGTTGGAGTTGGAGTTGGAGTCCCTGGACGTAGTCCTTCCACTCATCACCTGCACCCCTTCAGGGCTTTACGAGCTAATTCCGCTTTACTGTATACTTTGGGCCATTGCCCCAACTTAATCAAACGAAGGTATTCACTCCTCGTCGCTGTGGGGCGGGGGACACAGGCCTTCCCGAGGCCGCAAAGCTGCTGGTCCCCATACATCCCACAACTCGCACAAAACCAAAGCATTAAATCGGCGTGAAACCTCATACAATGGGTGGGGTCCACAAACCCCCCAGCAGTGTGAATGGTGGCCCCCTCAGGAAGTGCACGAAGGGAGCAATCAAGGGCAACTAACCTGAAACACGGAGACTTACGCCAGACCGGGACGCGCGCAACCGACGCGGACCCACGGCACCGCAGACAACGCCGACCACACTCCGACAGGGCATGGCTCGTCTCAAAGGCCGACAGAATATTCTGACACGGAGGCGGGGGAGGGGGCGGAGGGTCGGCAGCAGCAGCAGCAGTAGGCTCACCTATCACCACGGCTTCCCTCCGTCCCCGAGCTCCTCGCCTCGGGTGCCGACCGTTCGGCGGGGTCTCCTGCAGCGTCTTCTCGGCCTCCATGGCGTCGAGGTGCGACCTGAGAATCCTCATGCGGATAAGGTACAGCACCCTTTCCTTTTCCAGAATGTCGGTGCGGACAGCTTCGGGTATGCGGGCGATGGTCGCACCTTCACCCGCCAAGGTGTCCGCTGCTGCATTGCCAACCGTCATCCAGGAAGAGCCCGCTCGATGCACGACATCCTCGGCCTCCAGGTGCGAGTTCGTAAATAATACTGTCACATGCTCAAGCCGCCTTCCCGTGTTATGAAACAACAACCCTATCTTCGCCCACAACTCAGCGTGCTCTCCAGTTGGATGACGATATTTCTGAGACCACCAACCTTCGTGCACCATCTGGTTGTCTGTCACATACGTTACATATTGTTCCGTCAGCCGCAAGGCTACCCAGAAGATATACAGCTCACCTCTGGGTACCGTCTGGACAACACCTGGGAGAGCTCCAAAGATGGATACCTGCAGCTGGAGGTCCGTTTCGCTTACCATCTGTGCGAGACCGAGACCAATACGTCTGAACCTCCCATCCGATGAGTCCGCCCCGCCGCTGGCATCGCCAAAAAGCAGCACTGGTCTGGCACACTCACCTGGACCAAGGACTCCATCAACAACACCATCGTTGAGCCCCGTCTGGAACCAAGCCTCCTCATCAGGTGGCTCAGGTACCGCGGTCCACTGTGCTGGCATGGCTCCACGGAGCCAGTACGCTGGGGCAGCCTCATGTTGAGAGGCAGCTTGCATATACACCTCGTCCGACTTGGTATAGATAGGGTGATTGACGTTGTGCTCGCATTCCCATGTTCGATGAAAAGATGACTCATTGCGTCTTTTGCAGCGAGGACACAGCGCACACACTTGGACCTTGGTGGAGGCGTCAGCTCGACGGAGCCTCGGCCACGACCCTCCAGCAACTACCGTCGATAATAACTCAGAAAGCCTGCGCCCTCGTGGAAGCTGCTCCAGGTGCTTCAGAAGCCGCTGCAGAGATACAACATCCATGCCTTGCCCAAGACCTTCCCCACAGAAATGCTTCTCAGCGGAAGCCCACACGAGCCTCTCCGACGATCTGTTACAATCCAGGAAAAAAAGCTTGGTGTCGTTTAAAGCCGAGATGTCCGAATACCCTGCTTCTGGAAACCTCCACTCCGTACCGTCTGCCATGATCCAGCACACTGGTGATACTGGGTCCCATCCCCGTTCAAGAAGAGTCAAAATCGCCGTAGACATCGGGCCCCTCACCCACCTAGAGCGCTGATGTGGAGGCAAGCTTTTGAAATGCCCGACAACCCGCGCCCACGCCTTGTGCACGCGCCCTCGAATCTCTGGACGGGCAAACCACTGCTGGAGCCAAAGGTGCAGGGATTGCTGAGGATACCTGATTCCAGGATCAAGCCCAGGCGCTTTAATGGCAAGCGTGGACACCAGACGCCGACCGCGGCCCCCAGACGAAACAGCGGCAGCCAGACTCCTCCGAAAGGATACAAGACGTTGGCCGAAGGTGCCGTGGAGCTCCTGCCCGTAGTTGCCTGCTGCCTGTGCTCCGAGCCGTTCGAGCCTGGAAGTGATAGTATACTGACGTGAAGCGCGCATACCGAACGACACGAGCATGCATACGTCCGTGTTTGGCCACTCTCTTAGTACGCGTAGCCCGAGCCGTCCTTCTGCCTCCCCCCTGGTCAATCCCGAGATAGGCACCCTGAAGTTGCGGCCGAACAATGAACCCTTGAACTTTCAAACGTTTGGCGATCTCCTTGGCATCCCCGTGGAAGGAACAAATCACGATCGGCTTCGGCGAGACATCCAAGTGCCACTTAGCCAGCTCATTAAAAGTGGCCCCCAGACACGCAGTTACCCCCTTGACGACCGACTGCCTGGACCCCGACATTCTCTGCGATAAATCGTCGATCCATATACGATGGCCGAGAGCAGGATGGGTACGAGAGATACGAGCCAACACATAATGGGTCATACACTTCGCGAATCTTGTGCCCGACCTGAGCCCCTGGATAATACTACGATCGACGAGGAATGGTTCGCATACAGCTCCGAATTGCTCCAACGTGCGCGCCGCTACACACTGGGCCAGTTCCATATATAATGCTACTGGAGGAAATCCCATGCGAAGAGCCGCGAAAACCAAGAGATCCCATTCGATACCGTCGTAGAACCCTTTAATATCTAACATACCGTGCCCAGTCGGGAGCTTCATCCACCCCGCAATCTCGTCAGCTAACGTGCAGTGAAAGGCTTCCACCAGAGAACTATTACCCTGTATGGCTGCATCCCACTCCGTCTCCACAAGACTGCACCAATCTCTGACTTGCTGTTCGCGGATCCCAGACCAGACGCGACCTATCATCGATATGAGCCCAATGACACGATTTCCTTCCACCTTCTTCGGTGACAATTTTCCGATAACCAGTTGCGTCTGATGAGGCCACGTGAGTGTAGCTTCGCATACGTTCATCAGCTCCGCAAGCTCCTCAAGACCAGCCTGCGGAAGCCTCTCCACATCGAGCGGAGAGAGACGATCTGCACCTAGTCCTGTCTTGGCACGCATGCGATGAGCCATACTACGCACTTGATCCGCAGTGATGGGCTCCATGAGCTCGTCACGCGCCGCCTCCTTGATGGCAGCAAAGGCTTCGGCAAGTCGTTCCTCTTGGGACGCGCCAGCAAACCCAATGCGCTCTAACCCTGCCGACGCATCACATGGAGAATCCGACAAAACCTTGGCAACGTGAGAAACGCATGGGCTCGAGGAGCACCCAGCGCTCTGCTCTGACGCCCCAGCAAAACATGGCTTGGCCAGAGGGGCCTCCGACAAAACATTGGCGACTTGCGAGACGCATGGGCTCGAGGAGCACCCAGCGCTCGGCTCTGACGCCTCGGCAAAACATGGCGTGGCCTGAGAGGCCCCCGACAAAACATTGGCGACTTGAGAGTCGGTTGGGTTCGAGGAGCGCCCACCGCTCAGCTCTGACGCCTCGGCAAAGCATGGCACTGCGCCACCGCGTCGACCGCTCGGCTCTGACGCTTCGGCAGAACACCTCCACGTAGAGCCTCCACGACGACCTGCAGATGTCCAGAGCTCCTTCCATAGCTTGCCTTTGCGGTCCAAGATATCCTTGGGGTGCACCAAAACAGTGCTGCCGTACCAGACCTCCTCAACTGGTAGCGGTTCGTCTCGCATACTCCTGCGCAGCGTTCCCAGGGCCTCCTGAGAAGTAATCCAAGACCGAAATTCACACAAAGACTCTCGCACCGCCCGTCGCAGAGCACGTTTAGAGAGCTTGTCCGCCTGTTGTTGAAAACTAGCAATCACCACATCACGCGTGTCAGCTAAGTTCAGGAGCAAACCCGTCCAGCCATGAATCCCAGCATCCTTTTGGCTCAACAGAATCTTGTCAACTCCATCGGGCTTCTCGGTAGCAAGATGCCTGGCTGCTTGCTGCAACTGAACCAACTGAGAACGACCATTATCTCGCCCACGGTGCCGCTCGAACTGCGAGAGAATAGATGCAACACGTTTCCGCCAGCATGCAACTTGATCTCTCAAAGGAGCGGCTCTAGATCGCAAGCTCTGCTTGACTGACTCTTCCACGAAAGAACATCCTGTGCCCCGTCGGGGGCCCCCAGATGGCGCGACCTGATGATGAGCATAAATGACATCCTCGACAGTGTTGACCCATTGAGAAAACCGCGAGCTCACGAAATGAACATGGCCAGGATTGAGCCGAAAGGCTACGGAGTTGAGAAAGTGAGCAGGGGCAGGGGGGGCAACGTCCCCTTGATGCAGGGGCCTGTGCTGCTCCCACACATCTTCTGGAATGAGGAAACTAGGCTCGACCTTCTCTTGTGGCACTTCCGAGGGTTCTGGCTCCACCTGGCTCACCGATCCACTGCTTGTGGCTGGGGGGGGGGGTCCCTGTGGCTGGTGGGGTCATCATTCACCTGACTACCTGACGCGCCAGAGCTACAGACCCCCGAATTGGCAACGATGGATTCAAACGCACTAGTATTTTCATCAGGCCTGGACGGACCGCCAAAGTTAGGCTCATTGGCCCACGGATCCTCCTCCTCGTCTTCAAATTCAGGAAGGGGGGCCCCCTCCCCAGGGACGTCGGTTTCCTCGTCCCGGGAAGGGCCTCCAACAAAAACAGCACCAGCATTTTGTGAATTCAACGCGTCCCCGAAGAGACTCATATAGTTCTCCGAACGTTTCCCCGCGGCAATGGCAGCTTGCGCCACCTGTTTCTTCTTGGCCACCGAGGCCTTGGATCCTGGGGTCGCTTTCACCTTCGGGCGGGAAACCTGGGGCAATCTACCAGCACACCCCAGCCGTCGTGTCAGAAGCTGACGGCCAGAAGAACGTATGGTCAGAGCCAATCCTATGCGCGGGCGCCAGGGCACGTCCATGACGGCCTCCAGCTTGATGAGGTACGGCAGGGAGGCCCCGGAGACTACCGCGTAGTCGATCAGGCTGCCCTGCGCACTCGAGTCGCACGTGACCTGCACGCCAGTAGTCACAACTCGTCCCTGAACTTGTCGTAGAAAACCACTCTGAGAAAGAACACTGGGCTCCATGTTCCAACCACCCAAGCATATCCGCGGCAGCTGCAAGGCTGATAACAACCCTCCAATCTTGTGCAATCTTGAAATATTTTTGCCAGCGAGACCAATCGATGAGAAACAGTAAACAATCAGCAGCACCATCGAGAAGCCCCGAAAGTGTAGCACCGACGCGGTGAACCCGTCCAGCGCGTCGCTGCCATCTGCCTTGAGCGCGCCCGTCATCCTGGCCTCCGCGATCGGCTCGACATGAAGGTGGCCCCGTGCGAGTACCCACTCTCCTCCTTCATTGGCACGATCCTCCTGAGCCTGGCTGCCCCGTCCTGATGGTCGAGCAGCGTTAGCAATCAACCTGAGTTTTTTCTGTCGAGCTTTGTTCTCCCATGCACGCATCTGACTCGCCCCCGCGTGAGTCTCCGCACATCCCAAGATATCGAACTTGGCTGACAGATCTAAATAATGAGTCCACGCACGGTCACCCATGGCCGCGACGCTCGCAAAGAAAATGTTGGAGACGGGCTCGTTCTCGCAAGAGCTCGAATCTATTGACAAAACTGGCGCCTGCACCTCCGCCTCTGGGCGAAGCTGATCGCGGGACGGGGCCGCAGGCGCTGACCGCCAGGCCGCTGCAGCGCCATCCTGGCCCTTGCCCTTGGCCTTGGCCTGGGCCGCAGCCTCAGCGGCCGCGAACTTGGCCGCCGAGATCTTGGCCGCCTCGGCGCGCACGGCCTCCTTCTCGGCGGTAGCCGCCGCGGGATCGGCCGCCGACGGGGCCTCCGCCGCCGCTGGCGGTGCTAGGCCACCTGCACGGCCGCCCTCTCCACCGTCGCCGCCTGCCGTCGCGCCAGCGCCGCATGCCTCGGCCGCCTCAGACACGCCGTCGCCCTCCTCAGAGTTGTCGACCCTCCTCCTCTTGGCCGCCAACCTCTTGGCGATCTCAGCCTTTGACTTCGCAGCCTTCGCGAGCCAAGACTGCACCTCCACGTTCTTCGCCTGGAAACCCTCCTGCATTTGCAACAAGGTTGCATGAATCTGCTTGAGCTCCTGCCTCTCCGTCTCCTCACACTCCAAATTGTCCAAATCATCGAACAGGCTGGAATCCCACGAGACGGTGAAGGCTTCTGGTGCCTTGGCCTCTGGAGCAGTTTGCGGCCGCTGCTCTCCGCCGAGTCCCTCCGCACGTGCGAGCACCTCGGCTGCCCGCGTCTTGGCGACTGCGGCAGCCGCCAGAGCCTCCGCTGCCGCCTCCTCCTAACTCTCCGCCGTGGCCAAGGACGTGCGAAGACGACATACATTGGCCACGCACTGGTCATGCAGCCCCTCCAGTGGCCCTCCGCCCTCTTGTAGCTGTCGGCGGCAGAGGGGGGCGGCTCAGATACCGTAGGGCCCTTCTTCAGCAGCTCGATCCTATTCTTCAACACCGTCTTGAGCTCCTGGTCATTGGTGCTCTTCATTGCCTCCATAAGGTGGTCGATCGTGGAGCTGGCCTTGGACCACGGGCCCTTCTGAGAGCTGCACTGGTCGGACTCCTGCTCCTCGAAGTCCCACACCTCCGCCTCGTCGGCAAACGAGACCTTCCCTGGTGATTGCGATCTGGACCTGAGGCCCCCCTTCTTCTTCTTGGGGGTGAACAGGGTAACCTCTCGCTTACACTTGGTGCATATGCCCTGCCCACGTGTGATCACATCATTCCATTCACACTTCCCGCACTGACAGCGGCTCCAGAGCCGCGCACTACGATCAACAAACGCCATGGCGGGGAAAGAACTTGGACTGACACTCTTGCTTTTGTCACAGATGACTGGCCTCCGCAAAGGGCTCTGCTCTGTGTGCCTCAAGCGCTCCGAGCAAGCACAAGAGTCGGCACAAACAAAATGCTTGTGCCTAGGTGGCTTGAGCACCGAGACTCGGAGGAGGGGGAGGAGGAGGAGGAGGAGGAGGAGGAGGTGGAGGAGGAGGAGGAGGAGGAGGAGAAGGAAGAGGGGAGGAGGAGGAGGAGGAGGAGGAGGAGGAGGAGGAGGAGGAGGAGGAGGGGGAGGGGGAGGACGTGTGCAAACCCAAGACTCATCAACGATGTCGGAATAAGCCCTCCCTCCAAGCTCCCTCTTCACAGGCACCTGCAAGGATTCATCTCCGCTCGGGGATTTGCCCGTTGGGAGACAAGCGTTTGGAGATCCTGACACGTGCCAAGACACCTTCCTCGGGACTCCAACGCGACGAATCAACCTGACTGTTGCGCCTTGACGATCCTGAAGTAATGCCAGAAAACCATTCTCTGGAGTTCAACACCGCGAGTAAGCGTAATTGTTGCGCCTTGACAATCAGACATCGGTCAAAAACACCGTTTTTGGTACGCCAGTCATGCGAAGTAGTGAAACCCTTGTCATTTCCAGAACCGAGTGTGCGCGGCGCTAAGGCGAGAGGCACATTTTCAAAACAGCCAGCCAGCAACCCGTTACACTCGTGCAAATGTTTCAGACGAGCGCGGGCGGCGCGAAGGCAAGTGTCAAAGTTTGGAAGCGGCCCGCCCTCCATCTGCGAAGCTTTTGCCAATTCCTAAGCTTCAGGACCATAGGTGAGGAAGTCTCAGGCGAACCCCCTGGCCCGGCTTTTTGACTGGCCCGGAGCGCGACAGGGAGGATATCATTACACAAGGAATGGGAATGGAGGAGGAAACCAGAGGGAGGAGGAGGAGAAGGAGGGGGTGGGAGGAGGAGAAACAGGAGGAGAAGGGGGCGGGGGCGGGGGAGGTGGAGGAGAGGGAGGAGGGGGAGCTGGGGCGCCTCGGACGTCGGCGATCGGTCGATCGAGCGAGGCTCCAGGTTCGAAAATTCGGTAGCACCTGAAGATGTTCGGCCTCGGGATTCTTCTCGCGGCCTCTCGCCGAGAGCGTTCCGGGGTTGCCTGAGTCGTTCCGCACGAGCGCCTGGGCCAGGGCCCGGAGACCGCTCGAGCCCCGAGGGCCGGGGTCTGGGTCGCAGGCGTCGTCCGACTGCTCGGGGAGGCGGCGTCCAGACGGGGCCATCTTCTGCGGCAGCGCGGGGCGCTCGAAGGCGCAGCGGGGCAGAAGTGGGGAGGCAGGGCTGTGGGGCCAGTGTCGATCCGGTTCGGTGTCGGTTCAAGCCGGCTCGATTCTTGCGTTTTCTATCGGGCATTGTTCCCCCGTGGCACCGATGCGTTTTATGGCTGAATTCGTATCGTGCTCCAGGTTCCCGCGGTGCGCACGGTGACGATTGGATCGGCAATCGGTTTGTTGTACCTTCACCTTTCACCTCCTCTTCTGCTTCTCCAAGATAGCACTCAGGCCAGCTTGATCCGATTCGATGTTGATGTTCCGACGACCCGATGCGGCCCGATGCTCGCCTTGCCTTGCTGTGCATTTTGACGCGGCCGATCCGGTCCGATTTCGGCTCCGTTGCGATGCAGCCCGATCCGACGCATCATTGTGGATTGATGCTTGGTTGCACGGTTGGCTCTTGTATCCCTCCCCTCTGCACCTTCGCCCCAGCTCCTTCCCCTCTTGTTCCGCAGCTTCCCTTCTCCCGAATATTTAGAGGCTACATAAACATACATTTCCAGAGATCCGAGCGGACTTGAGTCGGCACTGGAGCCTCCTGGAGTTATCCGGCGCCAACCCGAGGGGTCTGCGTGGACCTCTGAAAATTTGTGTTTCTCGGGGTGGGTGGTGCCGATGTTGGCACTTCTGCCACACCCCTTTGCCTCAGCCACCAGCGTGCGTCGCTGGCCTTCGGTTGGTCCGTCAGGGCCACCCGCTGACCTCAGAGGATGCAGCGGAACTTGGAACGGCGGTGCATGCACGAATTGTATAGGAGATTATGCTTCTCTACATTGAAGAAGAAACATCGACAGAAGCATGCCCATTGTTCAATACATGGTCTTGCCTATGGCAGGTCGGTTCGTGTGGCGTTCCTGTTTTGTGGGGCGATCGTCTGCTTGAAGCTTCTGTGTTTGTCACGCCGCAGTGGGATTCAGTGGTCGCGCGTTCCGGATAGAGCGTTGGAGGTGGAAGGCAAGAGAGGGAAGTGCAGGAGAGGAACGAGGCCGCCTTCCTCCTCATCCTCATCGCCCTCCCCCTCCAGCAACTTATGAGAGCCATCCGAGCACCTGCGAAAGCATCCCACGGGAGCCGCGAAATGCCTTTCGAAAATCTCGGAAAACAGCGGATCACAAACATCGGAAGCGTTCAGACCTTTCTCCTCTCCGGGCCACGGATGTCATGATTTGTGTTTCGTTGTGCACCCCATGAAGGTCTCGACGCCGTCCCTTGGACCGGCTTTTCGTCCCGAGTCGTTTTTGACAGCCCCCAGGGCTTAGGACGGGCCTTCCAAAGCCGAAGACAGCCACAAACCCTCCGACATTTTTGTTGGGGGTCGTCGTCGTCGTCGTCGTCGTCGTCGTCCTCCTCCTCCTCCTCCTCCTCCTCCTCCTCCTCCTCCTCCTCCTCCTCCTCCTCCGGTGAAGGAGTGAGTTTGCCCAGGTGGCGAAATGGGGTCGGGGCGTTCCATTTCACTACCTCGTTTGGCTTCGTGTGGCCGATTGTACTTCTCCTCCTCCTCCTCCTCGATGACTTTGTGGACTTGGCTGCTCGGGGGAGGGGCTCAAGACGAAAGCCTTGTTGGGGAGCTTCTTGAGCCCTCGGGGGGCGACCTTTGGGGCGACCTTGGGCCGCCTTTGAGCGCTGCAGGCCAGAATGGCTGAAATGATTGCTAAATCGTTGGAAGGGGAACCGAAGGCAACGTACTCCAGATTTCGTAATAAAGGGACGGGGGTCTCATTTCGGGGGGGTCTCTTCCAGGCTATCTTGGAGGGCCTGGGGGGGGTCTGGGGACGATGTTTTGGAGGGTTCTCCCACGGGGGGGGTCTAAAACTTCTCGTCTGGGAGGGTTGAGACCCCCTCCCTTTCATTACGAAATCTGGAGTATAGTCAAGGCGCTGACATAAGGACCGCTTGGGCTCAGGGGGGGCTCGCGGTGCTGGGCCGTTCCCTAGGCCTGGGCCGGGGCACCTGTTCGTGAGCGAGGCCCGCCGTGGCCAGAAACGCCTCTGAGTTTCTCCTTCGGCGTCACTTCTGGCAACGGCTGTATGCTGTGGGCCTCCTCCGCCTCCTCCTCCTCCTCCTCCTCCTCCTCCTCCTCCTCTTCCTCCTCCTCCTCCTCCTCCTCCTCATCATCCTCCTCCTCCTCCCTCTGGCAGGTTCTCTTGAAGCCCTCTTTGGGCGTTTGGGAGGCCTCTTGCGCCATCGTCGGGCCGTCTTGAGCTGTCTCGGGAAGCTCGTGGGCAGTTCGGGGACTTCTTGGGCCGCCATGGCGGCATTTTGAGATCCTCTTGGCCCGTGCTGGGGATCCCTGGACCGGGAGGAATCATACGAAACACCCCGAAATTCACGCGACGGGCCGTAAGAGGCACGCGAAGATCCCAAGAACATCTAGGAGGGGGGCTCCTGGGTCCAAAAAGGAGCTTTCAATATTCAGGGCTGAGGACTCTAGAGGACTTGGGGACACTCCACTCAGTGCCTCGCGGCACGGTGTCGGGTATGGACCACATCGCATAATTTTGAGAAGTGTTCAGCGGGTATGCTGGGGCATACGCAGGCATGCATCAGAGAAGAGTGTTTTTGGCAGCCATAGGAGTCGTACGCACATGAGAACATACAGGGACCCATGGGAAACCAGAGAGACAGGAGCACACATGGGTACACACCATGGCTTGGGGTAGGATGACGAGGAACCTTCGCATACGTAGCATACTCCTGCGTGACAACCACTTATATTTCACCACGAACGATTACAATTGCGTCGCGACGCGACTCCCACTGCATATTCGCCGTCGGTGTGTTACATTCTTGCACACAAAAAAACGCGTGCAAGTCAGCATGGGCAGTGGGAATTGCGTGAACACGTTGCGAACAGGGTGAGCGAAGATGTGGTGGGAATCGCGCGCGGGAGAGTAATGCATATGTGGTAGGAGGTTGGATTGATACTGCAGCGAGCTCAGGGAACGCTAAGGAGTGGTAGACCGATGGCGACGATCAAGAGGGTAACATGCGTGCGCATGGTGATACGAACGGTCACGCGTTACATAATTACCTGCGATCCACATGTTGGATCTAAACAGCGCCGCACGCGTCTGATCGGACAAACATGCATCGCATGTGATGTTATGGATCACCAGTGCACCATGTTACGAGGATCGCGTAATCAGAGTGAGGGGGCCGAACGGCCATTCACTGTCCCTGGGTGCGTGGCTGAAGTGGAATTCCGCGGTGCGGATTCTCGTTGTTGTTTGTTGTTGTTTGTTGTTGTTTGTTGTCGTCGTCCGCAACCCGCAACCCGCCCCGCGACCCACCCGCGACCCACCCCGCGACCCACCCCGCGACCCACCCGCGACCCACCCGCGACCCACCCGCGACCCACCCCGCGACCCACCCCGCGACCCGCCCGCGGCCCACCCCGCGACCCACCCGCGACCCACCCGCGACCCACCCGCGACCCACCCGCGACCTACCCCGCGACCCACCCGCGACCCACCCGCGACCCAAACCACGTTCAAGGTACAAGCCACCATTTTCGGCGCCTGCGGCGGGCTTTTTTTGCATTCCTTCCAGGTGGAGAGCCCGCGACCCACCCCGTGACCAACTCGCGACCAACCCGCGACCCAAACCACGTTCAGGGTACAAACCACATTTTTCGGCGCCTGCGGCGGGCATCTTTTGCATTCGTTTCAGGTGGAGAGCCCGCGGCCCACCCGCGACCACGTTCAGGGTACAAACCACATTTTTCGGCGCCTGCGGCGGGCATCTTTTGCATTCGTTCCCGGTGGAGAACCCGCGGCCCACCCGCGACCCAAACCACGTTCAGTGTACAAACCAATTTTTGTTGGCGCCTGCGGCGGGCTGCTTTTGCATTCCTTCCAGGTGGAGGTGGAGAGCCCGCGACCCACTCGCGACCTAAACCACGTTCATTGAACAAACAAATGCCGCACAAGCGCGGCGGCGGATTTTTGCATGCCGTCTGAGCCCGCAAGGACCTCTTCAAACCCCGCGCATCCACACCAGCCCGTCCAGCAACTCTGCCCTAGCGAGTTGCCTTGATCAGAGAAGGCGGGGAGCATAAAGTGGAAACAAGGATTGCGTTGCAGTTATCTTGGGAAAGGAGGGGGAGACAGGAGGAGTAAACAGGGGACGAGGAGAACGCGGAAGAAGAGAGGATGTAAGGAGAATGTGGAGAAAGAAAAGGAGGAGGAGCAGGAGGACGAAGAGGGGGAGGAGGGGGAGGAGGGGGAGGAGGAGGACGAGGAGCTTTTTTTGACTATACTTAGCTCGTTGCAAGTTAGCTTGAGCGCAGCGGCCAACAGGACTGGCACAGGCTGCACACGAGAAGCCCGAGAGCATGGACGCTGAGCTGCTTCCGCTCTCGTCCCGAAAACTGTCAGGAGAGAGGTATTGGCGCTGAGGGAGGGGAGGAGAGGAATCATATCGAGAGAGGAGGGTATTGCAGCGCCGTGCGAAGAGAGACATCAGCGGCACCCTGCTTCGTTGCCCATAGTAGGGCAGCCCTCGATGCAGAGAGCAGTGCGAGGCAGGAAAAAGAAGAGACCTGCCTGGGAGTGCCTTCCGAATTTCGGACGGCTATTGAGAGGGAAGAGCTGGACGGAGGGCCAAAATGGCCAGGCCGCATTGCGGCTGTGCAAACCTCCAGGGGAGGAGATCTGGACTGGAGGAAGAGCGGGGGGAGTCATAAGAGGAGGGGGAGGAAGAAGGGCCAGAATGGCATTGCCGTGTTGCAGGGCGTGCGCTGCAGCTGAGAGGCCTGTGCGGATCGACCGCGGCGGGAAGGTGGGTGTGCCTGGGCGCTAGCCGAGACCAGACAGCAGGGACCCACCTCCGTGTGGCCCCTCACAGGCACACAGGGACCAAGGGGACCCTGCTACACCTGGACGGGGGCCAAAGAGATGCGCCGGGGCAGAGGCCACGGTCCTCTCATGAGGCACTTGTGGCTAGGACTGTCTAGGTAGTGAGCTGCCAGGGCGAACCAAGAGTATTAGGCCAGCCCACCCCCTAGAGACTCAGCCGTGGCGAGTCTGCGAATTGCTATGTGAGCTTAGCCGGTCGCTGTTTAGCGAGGCTGCTAAAATGTGCTGCGCTGGCCGCACTAGTGCGGCAAAGTGAGAAGTCGCGCCCATGAATGGCGACTACTCCTGGACAGGGCCCTCTAAGAGAGGGGCCGGTGGAGAAAAGAGCGCTAGGAGGGCTGCCGAGGTAGGTATTAGGCGGCTCCGCCCCTATGTGGCGCATTGACGGTTGCGCCATGGGCGCCCATCCCATATAGGCCTGAGATGGTGTCGACTGATGCCGTAAGAGTTGCAGTGAGAGTGTGCACCCGAAGGACTCACTGCGGCGGAATGTATGCCGGCTTGGCCGGCCTTAAATTGGAGACACGGTGTCTCCTTTGTTAGAGTTTGGCTCGAGTGAAGAAGGCTTGGGCTGAATAGGTGGTGGGCTGCAGGCAAACCAGGATCTGAGCAGTGTGCTAACCCACCACCTATGCGTGAGGACTCAGCCGTGGCGAGTCTGCGAATTGAAATATGTGAGCGGCGCTTAGCCGCCTCACTGTTGGCGGGGCTGCCCGAGGTTGCAGAGCCACACAATGACGGGATGGGCTGGATGCTGCTAGACTCGCGCGGGCTACAACTCAGCTATGCAGGACGGCTCGACCGACCTTGAGTTGGAGTGGCATGGCTCCAGCTGTTTAGGTGGTGGGCTGCCAAGGTGGAGAGAAGACGCTGAAAGGATGTGGAAAGGAAAGTATTAGGCGAGCCCACCACCTAAGTATGCACGCTGCTAGTTGCGCCGAGGTCGCTTAGGACGACCTAGAAGGGCGCTGACTGATGCGTCATTAGTGTGGCTCGCTCAGGCACTGAAGGGCGACGGGTTGAGAGTGCGGGCGGCAGCCGAGAGCGCCGAGAGACCTGCCGCTGTCGCCGCCGCACGCGCCTGGGCCTCTTGCGCGGCAGCCTGCTGCTGGTTGTAGTGGTTCCTCAGCATGGCCTCCACCTCAGAGATGGTCGCCAGGCCTGGGGTCTCGATCCACTCCCAGTCCCAGGTTTCGACGACCTGGCCGTCGATGACGTCCAGCGACTTGAGCTTCCAGACGAACGGGTATAGCATGCCGTTGGGCATCTTCCACTCGCCCGGGTATGTGGAGGGCCACCACTTTTTGAACTCGCGCGTGGCGGCCGTGTATTGGGAGCCCTGCCAAGCCGAACCAGCATATGTGTCCCCTGAGAGGCCGAAGAGCTCCCGCGTGTCAGGCGACGCCCTGCTGGCCTCGGCCGCGCCCGCCTCCGCCGCGGCCGCAGCGGAACCACCCGCGGGAGGCATGGGCACCATGGCGGCGTGGGGCGCGCTGAGAGAAGGGGGGGAGTACCAAGGAAACAAAAAGAAGTAGCCCATAAGCCAACGGCGGCCAAATGTGAGTGAAACCTAGCTGGCCTGTGCTAGCATCTGTGCGAGGAGGACCCTCCTGACGGGCCGACTGATGCACGCCTGGCCTGGTGCGGAGTCTATAGGGATGAGGATGTTACCGCTACGCATGTTGACCCGCAGCGAAAGGCCGGTGCGGTATGGTATGCCCGTGCCAAATAGGATGGGGCGTGCATCCATCTCCTGAAGAATGGGGAGGTGAAAAAAGCGCGGCCTTTCCACAGAGGATGGCAGCCTGGTCTCCTGCCCATGGAATTGCTCCATTAGGAGCCCTACATTGATGGGCAGTGGGGACCAAAGCGAAATGTGGCCTGTCGTTATTACTACCAGCCACTGCACTGCTGTAGGCGGTGGTGGCACTGCTTCAGTGGGGGCGCAGCGGAAGTCGCCGTGCTCGAACTGCGGCAGGTGCTGCGCCTCTGGGGTCGGCATGGCCTGAGGGATTAGGGTTCGGGGAGACGGAGGATTCGAGCGAGGTGGGACAACGGGAGGCAGAATGGACGAACCATGATCATGGCCTGGAAGTCTATAAGGATGGGGCTGCCAGCCGCTGCCTCCTGCAAAAGCCGGTGAGGGCTGAGGGAGGCCTGCTCCCAGGCCCCCGATTGAAGTAGGACCAGAAAAAGTTGGTTCGGCACGTAAACTGTAACTAGCCCTATGGTGGGTGAGAAACGGGCATCGTAGGGACCGTCCCCTGCAGCACATTGGGGGTAGATGTGGAGTCGGTTAGGGTAGTTGGCCTCGCGCCATCGGCCATGCCAGCGCTCGAGTGTGCGATTAACGGCCGTGGGCAAATCTAAGTGAAGCAGAGGGCCCACGAAGGGGCGCGCGTGTGGCCATGCGGGCGGCCCGCTCTCGAGCTGCCATGTGGCTTGCCACTGGGGTACCGCATTATGCTGGTACACCGTGGTGGGAGACAGAATGAGTGCGTGGCGCCTTGCGCCGCCGCTGAGAAAGCGGTAGACTTGCTAGTGAGCCAAAAGAAGCCGCTCAGCCAGCTGCTTCCATAAGGAAGTCAAGCGAGAGGGTGGTTGCGCGATGCTTCGCGGATCTAATTGTTGCCCCGGGTACGCCTCAGCAGCGGGCACGTCCTCGTCTGCATCGGCGTTGCCCAGGATACTGGGCTCGCTCCTCATGGCCTGATGGGGATGAGGCAGGAAGGGGAGCTGATAGAGGAAATAGGGAGAGGTTAGGCTTGGGCTGGGGGCTAGCTGCCAGGCAAGGGTCTAGCGCCTGGCAGCCTCACCTCCTTCATGAGGTTTGCGCGGCCTCCTGGGCGACAGACGCTGACCGCAATGCGAAAGGCTTTCGCCATCTCGCAATTGCATCTTAAGGCGCTCCCTGTGTATCCTGTCGATACGGGGCTGGCCCTGCCTATGCTCCTCTTTGAGCTGAGCAATTTTATTCTCATGCTCTTTGAGAAATGAGCTGCGCTGTTCGTCCGCTGCTGCGGCTGACGCAGCTGCAGCTGCGACTGTAGGCGGCAGGCGCGTAGCTACATGGCCAGAATGGTGAGACTTACGAGCCTTGTGGTGCCTTGTAGGAGGTGAGGCTGGTGACGAGGCCGGGCCGTGGGAACCCTGCGGGCTGCTTTGAGCCTCAACTGGATCTCGGCGCTGTGGCATAGGCTGCTCGTCCGAGGCTGCATCAGACGCTTTGGCAGGCGAACGTGAGCGCTGCGCTGCATGGGCCGCGCGGTGCGCCTTGGCCTTGCGAGCCCTATGGTGCCTAGGGGGAGGAGAGGCTGGAGGTGTCGGCGTGCCGAGGGACTCCTGCGGGCTGCTATGTGCCTCGGCAGGTTCCCTGCGTATCGGCGCAGACTGCTTGAGCGCGCTTTTGCGCGGCTCGGTGCGTAAGCGCGAATTATGGGCCACCTCGGGGGGCTTGGCCGTGAACTCGTCCGCAAATGAGACCTGCTTGCGCTTGCGAGTTGCAGAGGCGCGGGGCGCAGCTGACTGTTCCGCCGGCTCTGGAGAGTCAAGCGGAGGAAATGGTGAGGAGGCCGAGGAATATGAGGCGTCGTCCACCTGATCCAGCCTTCTAGGCGATGCTGGGGGACTAGAAGGCCTGCTTGGCTGGCTCCTGTATGGCGCAGCTTTGCGGGACTGTTTGCGAGGCTCGCGCAGGGGTGGAGGCGAGGTGCACGCTGAAAGGGGTGGAGAAAAAGGAGAAGCTGCCTGGCCTATCCAGCCTTCCGGAATGGCTGCTTTAGCAGGCACCCTGGGATGCTCAGGGGGCGGCAAGGGAGGCAAGGCTGGCGGAGGTGGCGGAGGACGAAAAGTGGCCCCGTAGATGTGCCTGCCTCGACCCATGGGGGGGGCCGCTGAAATCGCCAGGCGGCCGCGGGGGATCTGAGGCAGGTGGGGTGCTGGACAGAGAGCGCTGCACCGCTTTGGCTACCTGGGCGAATTGGGCAGGCGAAAGGAGGGGTGGAGGAGCTGAGGCGGACCGAAATTGGCCCGGTGGGGGATGCTTAGGCCTGGCTTCACGCGGCACCAGCACCCATGGCCGTCTGGACATGAGATGCCAGCTAAGTGTCGAAGATGTCGGCGTTGAAGTCCTGCGGGGCGGGCGAAGCAGGGTGCCACATGTGAGAGAAGGAAATTCCCGTGAGCGGGACGGGTCGTGCCGCTTGACGGGAACGTTCGGCCCTGATTTGCCTGGCCCGCTCCCTATTGCACTGGATACGCCTTTTCTGATCCAGAGGACGAGGAGGGGGAGGAGGGGGAGGATGATGATGATGGACGACAATGGGAGGACGATGATGGAGGCCGATGAGGGGGAGGACGACAATGGGAGGACGATGATGAAAGGACGAGGGGGGGAGAGGGAGGTCGAGGAAGAAGAGGAGGAGGAGGAGGACGAGGTGGAGGAGGAGGATGACGATGACGATGAGGACGAGGACGAGGAAGAGGAGGAGAAGGAGGAGGAGGAGGAGGAGGAGGAGAAGGAGGAGGAGGAGGAGAGCGCCATCGACAGGGAAGGTGGGGGCCACGAGGTCCGCCGGCTCGACGACGCCCGCGTCGCCCGCGCCCGCCCCCTCACTCTTATCCGCAATTGCGGGGTGCTACGTACTTTAGTTTACCACTGCAAGCACCGCACACGTAAGCACATCTTCCCCGTGGGCTCCACATACGTCGATCGGCCCGAGCATCCACAGCCATGCACACCTGTGGCGGCATCACTGGATGCTTGGTCCAGGGGGGCACGGCGCACCTCCGTCGCTACTGCTAATAGTTGCTTTCTGTCTTGAGATTCAGCGAGAGAGAGAGAGAGAGAGGGGGAGAGAGGTAATGAGGAAGGGGCGGGCCGAGGAGGACGACGAGGTCGGAGCCACAGCCGTCCCTGCCCGAGCCGCCATCGGATCCGATACTGCCGGCCCTCACCGCTCCCGGAGCGGTCGGAGGCTGCCGCAGGTGGCCATGGCCTTTTGGGCTTCGCGCAGTGCGGGGGCGATAGATGGGGGCGGGAGGGCAGCGAGGTCTGCCGAAAGGAAACCCTCCAGGGCCCCCAAAGGGGTCCCCCAAAAGGGCCCTTCAGGGCCCCGAGGAGGGCCTTGAGGGCCCCAATCACCCCCCCCCATTAAGCGACGCCCAAATCAGGTGGCCACGGCTCTGGTTTCACCCAGCTGTTCGTGCCCGTCATGGGGCATCTCCCAGGCCTCGGGAGGGGTGCTCTGGGAGGCCATCTGCGCCGCCCTGGAAAATCTGAGAACACCTTTGGTGGCGGCGCGCACGAGGGGGTTGCGCGATGGGGGCGACCTTCTAAGAAATCTAGGCCTCCCATCTGGGGTCGGAGTAGATGGGGTCAGAGGATCGCGCCGCGTCGCCGATGCATCGACGATGCGGCTCGATGCGGAGCCCGATTTTCTCCGCGACGACGTCGCCGATGCGTCGCCGACGTCGGCAATGCATCGGCGATGCATTGGCGATGCGGCGCGATCCTCCGACCCACCTACTCGGACCCCATATAGGAGGCCTTTGAAGAAGGCGAGGGGCTTCGCAGAAGCCCTCCCAGCTTCTATGGAGCCTTTTTGAAAGCACAGGGAGGCCCCCAGTTCCTAAGATTCGGGCACATGCTGACGAGAAATTAGGATCCATGGATCTGGCGCGTGGGCGCCAGATCCACGCATCGGGGAACGCACCCCCCCCAAACTTGGCGCCAGCGCCGTCGGATGTGGCGACGGAGCGCGCCGATGTCGCATGGAAGCGAGACCCGTCGTTAATCCACGCGCCTTAATACATGGCTTGCGCTCCGTCTTAACCGCGAAGGGTTTTTAGAACCCCCCCAAAGGGGGTAACTAGTTTTTTCTCGTCGGCGGCATTATTGAAAAAATGGGGTCCCACCAAAACGGGTTCACTCATGATTGTTTTCCGCGGCACCCGCCGCGCAACAACGACGACGGCAGTTGCCTCCTCCTCCTCCTCGCCCTCCTCCTCCTCCTCCAGGTGGCCCAATCGCAGCCACCTCCACCTGCGCCACCTCCAGCACACCACCGAACCATCGCAATGATGCGCGTTGCGATTGTTCTTGCCATGGGCCCGTGACGGCAGGTTGCCCGCTTGACTAACTGTATGGCTTGGACCGCAGAACTTCCGTGCGGCATCATACAACCATTGTGCCACTGCGCGGCGATGACAGTCGAGCGACTCCTGGACATCCCCGGTTGCGTCTCCAACCGCGACGTGCACGCGCAGCTCAGTACACAGGCCCTTTCGCACGGGTCCACCGTCAACGACACCAGAGCTGTGCAGAATTATTGGACAGTGGAATCTGGCTTTGAGCGAGACCAATCGGTTACACCATCCTGTGGGCGGGTCATACTTCGCTAGAAAAGGAGCGTGTCCCGCGCAACTCGTTGAAGATAGCGCATGACACACCGAAGCAAATGATTGGCAGGAGCGGGGCCATCACATTACAGACTGGGGAAATCTCGTTTGGACGCATTGGACTTTACTTCCCAACCGAGCCTGACCAGCAGAGCACGCAGGCCGACCTACGAACAGACCCCGCACAAAATGATAGAGTGGCTCCACGGCACATTGCAGGATATGCCCAAGCGGAACACAACGCCTTTGATCTTCACCGATCGTAGCAGCGCGGTTGTCAAGTTATTTGGGGACCAAGTGGGGGGTCCTCTTGATTGCGGACGCGAGCCGTTATCATCGACATTACTACGACCGCTTCTCGTGGGATTGACCCTGGTAGCCGCGAACACGCAATTTTGCAATCCGCCCCCCTACGTTGGCTCCAAGTCCGAGTCGTACATTGACCGCGCCATCACTGCACACGTCTGACATACTAGACGAGATTGAGGCGCAGGAGGACTGCGACAAAATGCATGCTGAGGTTGCCAGCGTTCTGAAGGGGCACTTGCTACAGCAAGCAGCCCAAGGGTAACACCCATCACGACTGGGAGAACATCGCAAACAGGCGCGCCCAGGAGGAGCTCAACGAAGCCATCAACGACAACAACGGGCACCTCGACCTTCGGCCGCGTCAACTCGCGGATGGAGTACTCGCGTGGGGCTGCGCGCCCGTTGGGGCGGCTGCTCTGCCGTCGACGCGGCCGCCGCCGACGCCGTCAACCATCGCCAGTGAGAAGAGCGGCAAGTGCGATCACAACAGCGCCTTGGAGCCCAGTGCACACATGCGCATGGAGGATGCAGTTATTGATGGGCTATCTTGCCTGGAGCCCACCTGCAGAAGCATTCAGACTGCTGCTCTTCCCGAAATAGACCAAACCGAGGAGACCACTGCGACAGCGGAGGATTGGGTTCAAGCACGTCGACACCTCTCCGTCTGCCGCTGCTCAATGCCGACCGCGCGCCATGCTCCCCATGGCCCGAAAACACGTTCGCATCCTTGTGATGTGGCACGCCGCTCAGGCGGCTAGGCCGCCGAGTAGGAACAACCAGATGGACGTCGACGGCGAGCGTATCATTATGATCGCGTGCGCAGTCGGTCGGACTTGCCTCGTTGTAGCCATGCGCCGCAAGCTCGCGCCCCGGGGGCGCGAGGGGTGGATCCGCGGAGGACTGCGACGTCGGACGCGCGAGTCCGCGCTGGGCGCGGAGCTCATCTCGTTCTGAAGGCTCCAGGCGGCGGGCACCTCGCAACTGGCAAGGTGCTACAACGCCACCAATGCGTCCTGCAACCTGAAGCGCTCTGAAGTTCTCACCATTCCTCCCAGCCTCTACTCCAACGCCGACCTTCAGTTCGCTGAGGTCAGAGTCACGACGCGCGCTGTCTTTCGGAAGATGATTTGGAACCGTTCGGGATGAACTCTCTCGGGGGGGGGAGTGGCTGCTTGTCCTTGACAACGCCCGCGCAGTCTTTGACCCTGCCCTCGAAGCTGCTTCCGATTCACGCGCCCTAGAGAAGTGGCGCGTCGCCGCAGAGGTGGGCGCGGCGTGGGGCTCCGAGGACCTCCAGCAGATGGCAGCGAGAGGGTTCGCAGACGACATAGCTAACCAGGTTTTCGAGGCTGACATTGAGGGCACCATCCTGGGCAAGCTAGAGCTAGGTAGCTGGTTGGAGCACGACGCGGCAGACAAGGGCGCGAGCATCGCAGGCGCAACGCAGAACGCTCGCAAGCGGGAGAACGCAGCGCACGCTCGCGGGGATCGGCCACGCATCGCAAGCAGACTCACATACAGGAAGCACACCAACATCGCAGGCACATCACAACATCACGCATCGCATCTAGGAGGTCTACCAGCGAGCGCGTCCACAGCTAAGCCCAGACTAGCAAGACGACGTCGCGCGGCCCAGGCCGCGCATTTTTCCACCCGGCGGTTCTGGGCCACATCGGGCATCGAATGCTGCGTGGATAGGTCGCTTCTTAAAACCCCCCCAGACAATGCCGTGCCCAGCGGACTTGAGGCAATTGTCAAAGGCGCGGGCCCGCCCGCCAGCAGCGACCTCGCCGGCCAGCGCCGCGCGCAGAGGCTGCGCGATTCTTAGAGGCGCAGCGCAGCGGCGCGAGCGAGCCTATCACGTTGCCAAACGCTCCGCGCACGAGATACCCCGGAAGTTCAAAGCAGCCCCTTTGGCTATGCAATACAATATTAGAAAGTTGAAATGGTTGCAGGAGATGGTGCAGGAGCGCGACCAGAACAAGCAGTGTCTTGCCAGTTGTTCTGGGCGCCCTCGCGACGGCGGTGGAGTTCCCGCGGGCAGCGGAGCTCAGCGCGCTCGCGGGCGCCCGCGGGGCAGCGGAGCCCCGCGCGCTTGCGCGCATCCGCGGGCTCGCCAGCTTGAACGGGGCACGCGGGCGTTTCGGGGCCTCGAGGGCGGAGGACAAATGCGGGCGCGGGGAGGGGGTTGGCCGTGCACTTCTCGGGGGCCCTGGCGACTGCGACGAGTCGAGATCGAAGCTCCTTGCCGAGCGCACCCCCCTCCCCCAAGGCTCCAGAGGCCCCTCGAGGAGATGGCAGAGGTGACTCTGCACGATAAAAACTCGAAGATGTCAGAACGCGCAACGCGAGATGGCCCACAAAACATGCATCGACAAAACGCATCGCCACCGCGATCGGCGGAACACGCGGGAAGCCCAACATCGCCAGGATCTTCATTATCACAGACAGTTGCCGTTTATGCGGGTGTGTTTTACGATATATATATATATATATACACACACACGCTAACAAAAAACGCGTAGCTGCGAGTCCCCGCCGACGAGATTCCCCTGCTCGTCGTGGACGTTTTGAAACCAACATCATCACTCCGACCGAGATGTAATGACGCATCTGCGCTGAACAGCGCGACGCGTTGGGGCCCTGACTCAAGCGCGCCAAGTCCCACTCGGAACCCGGGGGCCGATGCTGGAACCGAACTTCCTCATGCGAGAGGCGCGTGGTCCGTGTCTTATGTCAGCTTGCCTCCAGCTGCGGCCAGCAGTCTACAGCTGGGAAAACTACACGCACCAGACTGGGCACCTGTACTTAGCGGACCCAAGCATGGAGGACGACGCCAAGATGGAGGACAGAAACTGGATGGTGAGGGGCCGATCCAAAAGCTCCGCCGCGGCCGGCAGGAAGGGCGAGACACCCAGGATGAACGCCGAAACGGACGCGGAGGAGGAGCAATAGGATTTGATTGATTTCTCATGCGCGCGCTGATCGTCCAGCTCGACGCTCGAGTCGATGTCGACGGCCGCCATGGACCGAAAGCACCAGATCGCCACATATTGCATCAAGTCGCGTCAGGAGTGCGCGCCACAGGAAACGGATACCTCGAGACATCTTGGCTCGCCAACGTCGCAAGCAACTTACAACGTTCTGCTCGTTTTGAAGAACTTGCCCTTCAAGGACATTTTGGAGCTCAGATCCACGATGAAGTTCGGGATCGGGCTGCGAATCGACATGGTCAAACACTCAGGGTCAGATCCAGTAGCGCTGCGGGCCGAAGGGGCAGCATTTTTTCCCGCGCGCGACAAGCCAGGCCAGCCTCAGAAGAACCGCTTCTGGTTCAAATTCTCCGGGCAGGCACTGGCGCCAGACAGCGAAACAAATCGCGCAGCGCACAAGGAGGCAATAGTCAACAAGGACCACCCTTTGCACGTAGAGACCCCGCTGGAGACGGCGACGAGAATGCACGCGATGAATGCCATGGTCATCCAGGTCGAAGCGTTGATCGGGGAGCAGGTGGGGCACGCAAGAGACAGGATCACGTTCAGCAGAAAGCGAGGCAACCTTTCCGGACATGAACGGGACGCGCGTGAAAGGGAAGAGTCGCGCAAGTTTTTGCAGCATCATCGTGATCAAATGTAGGATAGGCGAGCTCTCCGAAAGTTCACAAAAGGATACGTATGGATACGCGCCCCCCGAACGTTTACAAGCATCTTCCTGGTTATCCTCCTCACTCCTCCGCATGAGGAAGACGACGGCGAAAACGACAATCGTGGGAGGAGGGGGAGGAGGATGAGGAGGAGGAGGAGAAGGAGGAGGAGGAAGACGAGGAGGAGGAGGAAAACGAGGAGGAGGAGGAGGAGGAGGAGGAGGAGGAGGAGGAGGAGGGGGAGGAGGAGGAGGAGGAGGAGGAGGAGGAGGAGGAGGAGGCGGAGAGGGAGGAGGTGGAGGAGGAGGAGGACCAGCAGCAGCAGCAGCAAGAGCAGGAACAGTGTGAGGAGGGGACGGGGAGGAGGACGAGGAAGAGTAGGAACAGGATCAGGAGGAGGAGGAGGAGGAGGAGGAGGAGGAGGAAAACGAGACGGAGGAGGAGGGAAAAGAAGGAGGAAAAACGAGAGGAGGAGGAGGAGGAGGAGGAGGAGGAGGAGGTGGAGAAGCAAAAACAGGAGGAAGAGGTGGAAAAGGAGGGGGAGGAAAAGGAGAAGGAGGAGGAGAAGGAGAAGGAGAAGGAGGAGGAGGAGGAGCAGCAGGAAGAGGAGGAGGAGGAGGAGGAGGAGGAGGAAGAGGAGACCACATGGCTTCGAGGGCCCGTTCGAAGACATCTTGCAAGGGATGTTTCGAGTGAAACGTTGCTTTTTCAACCATCTTGGGGGTCATCCGAGATCGCTCCGAAAAGATGTCTTACAAGAGCTGCGTCGGCATCCCATGTGTTCGAGGATGTCTCGGGCGAAACGCCCATTTTCGAGGATCCGAAAATTTGGCGAGCGATTTCAAAATCTCCATTGTTGGAGGATGCCTCGAGCGAAACGCCCATGCACAGCAAACTACGTCTTAAGATACGACCCCGAACTTCACGATATCGTGAGGATGTCTCGAGCGAAACGCTCATTTTGGGAACTGTACCGGACATGAACGGGAAGCGCGTGAAAGGGAAGAGTTGCGCAAGAATTTGCAGCATCATCGTGATCAATTGTAATATAGGCGAGCTCCCCAAACGCTCACAAAGAATACGTATGGACACGCGCCCCCCGAACGTTTACAAGCATATTCCTAGTTATCCTCCTCAACCCTCCGCATGAGGAAGACGACGGCGAAAACGACAATCGTGGGAGGAGGGAGGAGGAGGAGGAGGAGGAGAAGGAGGAGGAGGAGGAAGACGAGGAGGAGGAGGAAGACGAGGAGGAGGAGGAGGAGGAGGAGGAGGAGGGGGGGAGGAGGAGGAGGAGGGGAGGAGGAGGAGGACGACGGCGAAAACGACAATCGTGGGAGAAGGGGGGGATGAGGAACAGGAGCAGGAACAGGAGGAAGACGAGGAGGAGGAGGAGGAGGAGGAGGAGGAGGAGGAGAAGGGGAGGAGGAGAAGGAGGAGGAGGAGGAGGAGGAGGAGGACCAGCAGCAGCAGCATCAAGAGCAGGAACAGAGGGTGAGGAGGGGGCGGGGAGGAGGACGAGGAAGAGGAGGAGCAGGAAGAAGAGGAGGAGGAAGACGAGGCGGAGGAGGAGGAAAGAGAAGGAGGAAAAACGAGAGGAGGAGGAGGAGGAGGAGGCGGAGGAGGAGGAGGAGGGTGAGAAGCAAGAACAGGAGGAGGAAGAGGAGAAGGAGAAGGAGAAGGAGGAAGAGGAGGAGGAGCAGGAGGAGGAGGAGACCAGATGGCTTCGAGGGCCCGTTCGAAGGCATGTTGTAAGGGATGTCTCGAGTGAAACGCTGATGTTTCAACGAAAATGTTAAAACCACGTGGTTTGTTTCAATAGTTTCGCTTCTTGGGCCATCTTGGGGGTCATCCGAGATCGCGCCGAACAGATGCCTTACAAGAGCTGCGTCGGCATCTGATGTATTCGAGGATGTCTCGGACGAAACGCCGATTTTCGAGGATCCGAAAAGTAGGCGAGCGATTTCAAGATCTCCATGGTTGGAGGATGTCTCGAGCGAAACGCCCGTGTTTAGCAACAGACGTCTTAAGATACGACCCCAAGCTTCACGATGTTGTGAGGATGTCTTGAGCGAAACGCTCATTTGGGGAACCTTTCCTGACATGAACGGGAAGCGCGTGAAAGGGAAGAGTTACGCAAGAACTTGCAGCATCATCGCGATCAAATGTAGTACAGGCGAGCTCTCCGAACGCTCACAAGGGATACGTGTGGACACGCGCCCCCCGAACGTTCACAAGCATATTCCTGAGTATCCTCACCACTCCTCCGCATGAGGAAGACGACGGCGAAGACGACCGGGGAAGAAGGAGAGGAGGAGGAGGAGGAGGAGGAGGAGGAGGAGGAGGAGGAGGAGGAGGAGGAGGAGGAGGGGAGGAGGAGGAGGAGGGGAGGAGGAGGAGGAGGAGGAGGAGGAGGAGGAGAAAGAGCAGCATCAGCAGCAGCAGCAGAAGAAGAGGTGAGGAGGAGGAGGGGGAGGAGGACGAGGAAGAGGAGGAACAGGAGCAGGAGGAGGAGGAAAAGGAGGAAGAGCAGGAGGAGGAGGAGGAGTTGGAGGAGAAAGAGGAGGAAGAGGAGGAGGAGAAGACCGACGAGGAGGAGGAGGAGGAGGAGGAAGGAGAAGTAGGAAGAAGGCGAGCAGGAGGAGGAGGAAGATGAGGAAGAGGACGAGGAGGAGGAGGAGGAGGAGGAGGAAGAAGAAGAACAGAAGGAGGAGGAGGATGAGGAGGAGGAGGAGGAGGAGAAGGAGAAGGAGGAGGAGGAAAAGGAGGAGGAGGAATAGGAGGAGGAGGAGGAATAGGTAATTGTGGGAAGAAGTCTCGAGCGAAACGCTGATTTTTCAACGAAAGTGTGTAAAACACATGGGTTTTTCAATATCTTCGCTTCTTGGGCCATCTTGGGGGTCATCCGAGATCGCTCCGAACAGATGCCTTACAAGAGCTCTGTCGGCATCCCATACTTTCGAGGCTGTCTCAGGCCAAACGCCCATTTTCGAGGATCCGAAAATTAGGCGAGCGATTTCGAGATCCCGATGTTTAGAGGATGTCCCGAGCAAAACGCCCATTTTTAGCAACAGACGTCTTAAGATACGACCCCCAACTTCTCGATTGTGTGAGGATATCTCGAGCGAAACGCCCTTTTTTGAAAACTTAGGTTTCAATGAAGGTGCCTGTTGGGCAATCCTGGAGATCCTTCGAGAGCGTCCCTTAAAGATGTCGTACAACATCTACTTCCACCTCTCATTGTTTGGAGGATGTCTCAGGCGAAATCGACACTTTCGAACATCCGAAGGTTTCGCCCGCGATTTCAATATCTCAATTTTTCTGAGGATGTCTCAGGCGAAAAGGCTCATTTGTCAAACAAGAGGTCTTAAAGCAGCTGTTTCAATATCCTATTGTTTCGAGGATGTCTCAGGCGAGAGCCCCATTTTTGCAGATCCGAAGATTCCGCAACCGATTTCAGTATCCCCATTGTGTGCCGATGTCTCAGGCGAAACCGTCATTCGTAATTTAGAAAGCTTTAAACGATAGCCTCCAACATCTCCATTATGTGAGGATGTCTCTGGCGAAATGGCCATTCTGGGGGACCTTTCTTGACATGAACGGGAAGCTCGTGAAATCGAAGAGCTTGGCAAGAACGTGCACCAACATTAAAGTCACATGTCACGTAGGCGCTCTTCCCAAACGTTCACAGGGGGTACCAGGTGGAGTTCACTACCCGCGCAAGTTCAGACGTGGCGCTCACCCCGAACGTCCACAAAGGGTACCAGATGGAGTTCATCACTACCCGCGCAAGTTCAGACGTGCCGCTCACCCACAACGTCCCCAAAGGGACCAGATAGAGTTCACTACCCGCGCAAGTTCAGACGTGGCGCTAACCCCGAACGTCCACAACATGTACCAGATGGGGTGCACGACCCGCGCGAGTTCAGACGTGCCGCTCACCCCGCACGTCCACCAAAGGCACCAGGTGGAGTTCACGACCCGCGCGAGTTCAGAATTGGCGCTGACACCAACGGCGAGATCATGATCAGCATCACCGCCGTCATCATCATCATCATCATCATCATTACCGTCATCAACCTCATCGCTATCATCAGGGAGGGCTGAACTCGCCCGGAGAGTGAACTCCACCTGCTGTGGGCGAGTATTGTTTGAGGATGTCTCGAGCGAAACGCTTACTTTTGACCAAAAATATTGAAAAGAAGCAATGGATTTTCCATGATTTTGCCTTTTGGGTCATCTTGGAGGTCCTCCAAGAGCATCCCCCAAAGATGCCGTACAACAGGAACTTCGCCATTTTATGGTTGGGAGGATGTCCCAGGCGAGAGCCCCATTTTCGAAGATCCGAAGATTCCGCGTCCGATTTCAACATCCGCATTTTGTGAGGATGTTTCAGGCGAAATCGTCATCATTAACATAAGACGTCTTGAACGATAGCCTCCGACATCTCCATTTTGCGAGGATGTCTTAGGCGAGATGGCCATTCTGGGGGACCTTTCTTGACATGAACGGGAAGCGCGTGAAATCGAAGAGCTTGGCAAGAACGTGCACCAACATTAAAGTCACATGTCACGTAGGCGCTCTTCCCAAACGTTCACAGGGGGTACCAGGTGGAGTTCACTACCCGCGCAAGTTCAGACGTGGCGCTCACCCCGAACGTCCACAAAGGGCACCAGATGGAGTCCATTACCCGCGCAAGTTCAGACGCGCCTCTCACCCACAACGTCCCAAAATGGACCAGATAGAGTTCACTACCCGCGCAAGTTCAGACGTGGCGCTAACCCCGAACGTCCACAACATGTGCCAGATGGAGTGCACGACCCGCGCGAGTTCAGACGTGCCGCTCACCCCGCACGCCCACCCAAGGCACCAGGTGGAGTTCACGACCCGCGCGAGTTCAGAATTGGCGCTGGCACCCACAGCGAGATCATGATCAGCATCGCCGTCGTCATCATCATCATCACCATTATTAAGCGCAACTGGGGCTCAGACCGCAACCCAGCAGCGCGACAGGGCAGCGCTCGTCCGACATTCCTTTTTCGGACGCAACCCTCTCCCTCGAGGCGCCCAGCTGTTGAGCGCAGCCGTCTCGAGGGCTCGCGGCGCATGGCTGGAGAATGCGCGTGCTGGGACCTCTTCGACTATTTCTCTACAACCCGCTGTCGCTGATTGCCGTGGGCAGGTGCCGCGAGGTGGCACGCGAGCTCGGAGCCGATGCCGTCTTACTTCCTGGCACTCGTATTCGAAGCTGGTCAGGCCGACAGTATCAGGTTGAGAAGCTGGGCGACGGGTACTCTGCGATTCATTTTGGCTGGGCGGCTTCAGCGTGGACGAATCGGCCTGCAGGTTGCACGATCATATTGGGCAGACAGTTTAGACTCAAAGATGCGGTGGATATCTTCACCCCGCCCAAGTCTATTCAAGGCAGAGCGGGAGCGGTGCGAATGAAGGGCGGCAAGTTCGACGTGACCCTGGCCGTTGGATATCCACCACCCACTGGCGCCACGGGCAAGAAGATTTCGGCGTGCGAGGGGGCGGTGAAGGCGACGCACCAGTGGGTAGGCAACATAGTGGAGGGTACGCGGGCCCGCTCTCTCTTAGTGGTGGGCATGGATGTGAACAGCGGCTTTGGTGAACGGAGTGATGGGGTTCCTGTGGCAGAGGAACATGCTGGATAATACAACAGGGCCAAGCAGAACATGTCGGGCGACCTCGCGGAGCAGCTGTGCCTCACTCGCAACTTGTGCTCACCTAGTACTTGGCATTCCGAGGGCGGGCCCACGTTCTTCGGTTCCAAGGGGGCGAGCTCTACGATTGACCACTGGTTCATCCCAGTGGCTGCTATGGGGAACGTCCTTGATTGCAAGGTGAGCTACTTTCATGGGGGGCGGCTTCAACTCATCCCTGATCGACGCCCACGTGATCGTCTACCGCTTCTGCTTGTGATCGGTTACAGTTTGGAAATGCAAGACGGAGTCACTGATTCAAAAACAAAGCTCATGACCTGGGACCTTCAGAAGCTATCGGAAGCACTTCAAACGGGAAAGGGCCGAGATCTATTCTTCCTGCAGTTGGAGGAATTATTCACCCAGCATGAGAACGAGTTCATATCTCTCAGAGAAGATCGGCGAGTTGATGAACATTGGAGTCTGGTGATGCAACTGACGCAGGAAGCTGGTCAGGCACATTTCCGAAAGCACCCGCCTGAACGACACAATACCGCAGAGGCACGTTTGCAAGTTGAGAGGCGACGGCTAGTGGCGCTTCGTGCGGAGGAACGAGCACGAGTGGCTGGAATGGGCTCTCGCGGGTCCGACTCGACTGGTGACGACGAGCAGGTGGGACCCATCAAGAGGCTCACCAAGCAGCTCAGACAATGGGCGCGCAGGCGACGGGCTGAACGACGCATGTCACTTGAGACGGACCTGGCGGAGGCTGAGAAGTTGGGGCACACGTATGAGATGCATCGGATAGCACATTTGTTGGCAGAGCGAGCTCAGGGTACCAAGCGACGGCAGCATCTTACGACGCCCGAGTCACGACCGTCGGCTAAGGCGGTCGAGGCACACATGGCGAAGCCGAGCGCGGAGGGAGGCATGTCAGCAGTACGCGTTGATCGAGCTGAGCTTCTCGCCCGTCGTGGCACCACAGACACTTGTCTCAAGGAAAGGAGTGCTTACCTTGAAGATCTAGCTGAACGCGATCTTCGTCGCACGATCTGGGCTATGCGAAAAAGTGGGAAGCGCAGAGGATCGGTGCAGTGGAGTATTCCCGTCGAGCTCTTACTTTGCTGTATTTAACCTGGACATTGCACTACAGCGAGGAGACCACCACGTGGTCTGGGACAACCACCGATCGAGGAGGTAGCGCAGTCTTGTCGCAGCTGCCGCTCGGAGGTGCAGGAGGCCTTACTTCATGTACGTCGAGCTGAACGCGCACCTGCAGCTGCGCACTGGTCGTTTGGCTTCGCCCTGGACAAGCATAACGGACTCAGAGGTCTGGACGGCAGGAGGCTCATTCACCTGGTCTGCACCTTCTGGAAGTTTTTCTTCGGCGGTCTCCTTCGGAAGCCGAGCAGCCGCGAGTGCGAGTTGAACTTCGATCCGACTTGTCACGGCTACTTGGCGCACCGCAGGCGAGAGGACGCGATGATGGTCACTCGTTGTGCGGGGTATGCTCTCAGACAGAAAGGCCTTCGCAGCGTCTCGGAATTGCTGGATATGTCGAACGCTTTCGCTTGCACGCCACTCGAGTGGCTGGATGAGGCAGTTGAGGAGCTGGCGGAGCCGGTGGACTGGGCCCTGCTGCACGACAGGATTCATCATCACATCGTGGAGGTTGAGGCGCGTGGTGAGGCGTTACACTTCGCCCTCGGACGCGGAGGTCTCATGGGGACCTGTGAGGCGCCCAAGGAGTTCGCCGTGGCATTTCGAAGACCCGCACAACAATGGCGTGCTGAGTGTGCTGCTCAGGACGACCTCCTTTCATTCAAGACACCCATACTGGAGCTACCTGTTTCATGTGCCGTGGTGCAGTTCGCTGATGATTTGAAGAAACGCCACGTCATCTTGTCTGGTTTGGCTACCGACGCACACACAATCATCGAGGAAAGCCAGACGTTGCTAATCACGGAGCTCGAGAAGGGGGGCTTCAAACAGAACATGAAGAAGCGCGAGATGGTCTCTGAGCTCAAACCTTCTGGAAAATTGAAGTTCAAAGCACTACCCAAGCCTGGGTCTGGAAAGATAGTACCACACGCACGGCATCTTGGTGGAAGATACGTATGGAACGACAACGCCAGTGTCGAGGTCGGCTACCGCATTGACGCTTAAAAAAAAAGGATGGGCTGACATGGGCAGATTTTGGTTCGCCAAGAGTCCTCACACATTACGACGACAGCTCTTTCTGGGCAAGGTAGTGGGGGCTGCTCTCCCTGGCATGTGCAGCTACGTACTCAGCGAGTCGGAACTTCATCGTCTGGATGTTCAGATTTGCAAGAAGTTGAGAGCGATGGAAGGGGGGTCGCAGGTGGCACACGACACACACGTCAAAGTTCTCACGAACAAGCAACTCATGAAGCGTTGGGGAGTTGTGCCCTCAAAGGCGGCTCTGGCAATGCAAAGGATACGCTGGCTACAGGATATGGTGCGGCATCCTCTGGCTCATCAACAGGTTATCCAGTTCTCTGGGGACACCTGGAGGACGAGCCCTCGCCGATCGACATCGAAGGGAAGCTGACGGTGAGCACCAGCCCGTTCGCCAGGCAGTTCACCCGCGACCTCATGCTGTTGGAGGGCATCAGCGGCACGGAGGATTTCTTCGAAGAATGGGCGCTGGTCGGCAGGGCTTGGCAAGAGTTATGGAGCTGCGAGGAGGTGAACAAAGCTTTTTTGAAAGCTGATGCGAAGCTGCTGGAGGTGTCACTCATGAGGGAAGATCAGATATGGGAAAAGCTTGCACCCAGAGCCAAGGGGACGGAGGGGCCTGAGGGGGAGTTCGCGTGCGACCTGACCGACTCGCAGGGCGCCATTTGCGGCCTGTGTTTTGATTCCTTGGAGAAGCTGGCCGCGCATACGACGAAAGCCCGAGGCGGGTCTCACGGCGTCATGCGCCCGCTTAGATGCTGCGTGATTGCGAACCAGTGCCTGAATTGTGGCAGTCTGCTTGCTTCAAAAGATAGCGCAAAACAGCACGTTCAAGCGTCTTGGGGTCTTGGGAGATGTCGGCCTCGAGGGGGCCACCAAGCATGGGAGTTGCAGGTCCCCTCTGAGATTATCTGTAAAATGTGTGGGCTCGAGTTTGACAGTTTACCTGAGTATTACACACGCGCTCGAGAAGAACACTTGCCTCGCCCCGCTCCGCGCCTTCTGGAGCGCCATCGCCTTCGCCGCGCCCGCGCTGCTGGCGGCCGCGGACGGCGAGAAGGATGGAGGCCAAGAGCCACGCCGCGTCAAGTCACGCACGGAAGGAGGCAGCACGGACAAGAAGCTCAAAGGTGTCAGCGATCAAGGGCTACGTCGGCTCCTGCTCGCGATGGTCAAGCAGCTCCTGAAGGTGGCGCAGGGGATGCGAGAACTCGGAGGATGCCTATTCGGCACTTTTCTCTGCCCTGTGGATGGGGAGGAGGCGCTGAAGATGGCGGAGCAGACCCACAACTACGCGGAGGCGGTGAAGCGCGACGGGAAGGGCCACCTGCACGGAGCCCCCTACATCTGGGCGTTCGCGGGCTTGCTGGCGGGACTTCGAGAACGCGGAGACGCAGTGGGCGCCCAGAACGCGAAGGGGATCGTGGACATGATGGAGTGGCTCGGCGCGCACGGCGTAGAGGACAAGATGGAGATGATACGGATGTGCCGTCTGGACAAGACGTACGACAAGGACAAGAAGCGGATCACCTTTGTGCTGCGAGACGAGCGCTGGCGCCAGACGGTGATTGCGTGCTGCGTTCAGGCGGGGATGGAGCGCAAGCAGGGGAAGGCCCCAGCGTCGTTCATGGAGAGGGAGCTCCAGGAGTATGTCGTGCAGCTGGTCGGTTGAGTGCCCGACAAGCTAGAGCACCAGACGCTGAAGGGCCTGCGCGTGGGCCTGATGGTGAACGTGAGCCTGCGGCCGCTGCAGGCGATTTTGCTGCTTTGCCTGTCGGCAGCCCCGCCGTTGAACTGAGTGTTTCGTCTGAAATTTGCTCTTTCCCCTCTCCTCCCCCGACCTCGTCCTCGATTCTCGCCTCGTCCTCCTCTTCCTCGAATGCGTTGGGACCCCATGGGAGTTCAGTGCTCACCGCGACAGTTGCGGAGGCCCCCAGGGAACCAGCGACTCCCGAGGCTCTTTTGATTTCTCTTGGGATCAAGCGGGGCAGCCCTCGCTGGAACACTTTAATGGGTAGTGATAGGTTGCGCTCGATGTTGAAACGCACGAGGCACTAAGTTCGTTTCCTCCAGCCGGCCGTACCTCTCGAGTCGGTCGGCGGGGCCAACCGTGGGCCACTCTCGGCATTTGGCGCGGCCCCCTCGCCCTGCGTTCTTCGCTGGTCGTCTCGGTCTAAAGCACCGCGCGCCGCCTCTCATTGATGCCATTGTATTTCAGAGTGATGAATCTGGATTCCTCGCAGAAGTTTCGCAGGAGCAGCCTCGCAAAGATAAGACGCACATAGGAGCCCAGGGCGCAGAATGAAAAAAATCATCATTATTTCCGTCATCAACCTCATCGCTATCATCAGGGAGGGCTGAACTCGCGCAGAGAGTGAACTCCACCTGCTGTGGGCGAGTATTTTTTTAGGATGTCTCGAGCGAAACGCTTACTGTTGAGCAAAAGCCAATGGTTTTTCCATGATCTTGCCTTTGGGGCCATCTTGGAGGTCCTCCAAGAGCATCCCCCAAAGATGCCGTACAACAGCTACTTCGCCATTTTATGTTTGGGGGGATGTCCCAGGCGAGAGCCCCATTTTCGAAGATCCGAAGATTCCGCGTCCTATTTCAACATCCGCATTTTGTGAGGATGTCTCAGGCGAAATCGTCATCTTTAACATAAGACGTCTTAAACGATAGCCTCCGACGTCTCCATTTTGTGAGGATGTCGCAGGCGAAATGGCCATTCTGGGGAACCCGCCTGGGTCTGATCACGGAACAACCCCGAGCCCTTCCTTCCTCTGCACTCCCCCCAGTTGATAAATATTTCCTTCCGGGTCTACAGCAACGTCCATCGCGCGACTCTTCCAGTCCAAGCGCGCTTCCCGTCATCCGCCTGGGTCTGACCACGGAGCAATCTCGAGCCATTCGGCGCCATTCGAAGTCTCTACAACAACCCCAGTCTGCACTCCCCCCAGTTGATAAATATTTCCTCCGGGTCTACAGCAACGTCCATCGCGCGACTCTTCCAGTCCAAGCGCGCTTCCCGTCATCCGCCTGGGTCTGACCACGGAGCAATCTCGAGCCATTCGCCCCTCTGCACTTCCCCCAGTTGATAATATTTCCTTCCGGGTCTACAGCAACGCCCATCGCGCGACTCTTCGAGTCTAAGCGCGCTTCCCGTCATCCGCCTGGGGCTGACGGAGGAGCAACCCCGAGCCCTTCCCCCCTCTGCACTCCCCCCAGTTGACAAATATTCCCCTCCGGGTCGCACCACCCCCCATCCGCCCCCCCCCAGTGATACTGCTTCTGGCCGAGAGAACGTCCATCGCGCGACTCTTCGAGTCTTAGCGCGCTTCCCGTCATCCGCCAGGTCCTTCGCCCCGAGGCGGCACCGCGCGTTCCCCAAGACCCCCCCAGTTGATACAAAAATCCCTCTGGGCACACAGACGTCCATCGCGCGACTCTTCGAATCTTAGCGCGCTTCCCGTCATCTAGTTAGGTGGCTGATGGCTGCTAAGCGTTAGCGCTTTGAACTTTTATCTGTGGGGGCGATGGGCTGCCTGCCTCTCACCCCAGGGTGGCCGCCAACCGTTGGCGGTTCCCCCGAGGCGGTGGCCTTCCGCCTCTCGCCCCCGTCGCCGTGTTCCCGCAGGCTCTGGTGGCCTTGTAGTAAGTTCTTCCCCACCATCCTGTGGTGATGGGTCCTCGTTTTGAAGAGACGGTCCCCGCGTCCCTTTCCTTTGCAATTACTCAATATGAATACTACTCTCCCTCTTCCCCCGATGGCGGCCTGAAAGTATTAGACCCCCCCCCCGCGTACTGCTTTTACACAGGATTCCCGGGAGTTGGGTTTTCGCTTGCGTTTTTTATTCAAAATACTGCTCTCGCTGAGGCGCCAGCTTCATTTCTGCTCCCGAATCGTTCCGAATCGTGCTCCCGCTGCAGCGCGGGCCTCATTTTCGGATCGGTGTTTGGCCTCCGTCGTTCAGGATGGCGTTCTCGCCCCAGCGCGGGCCTCTTTCTCGCGCGCCCATCCGCCCGCCACCACCGCGCCGCACCACCACCACCACCACCACCACCACCACCACCACCACCACAACCACGCACACACGCACGCACGCACGCACGCGCACCACCACCAACTACGCACGCGCGCGCGGAGCCACAGGTCCGCTACGACACGCGTCCGCGGAGAGAGAACATCAGCGCCATGGTATGGGATGGGAGGGGGGGGTAGGACGTCAGATATGACGCGAGCGCACCTAGCTTGTCTCTTCCTCCCCCCCCTCCTCCCCTCCGCCGCCCGCATGCGTCCCCCACGCTAATTTCGGCACATCCCTCACACGCTTCGTGGCCCCATAGGGAGCTCCACAGAAGGCCCCAGTGGGGCCGCCCGCATGCGTCCCCCGTGCCCAATTTGGCATTGTCACCCACCCAGTACAGCGCTTCGTGGCCTCATAGGGAGCTCCACCGAAGCCCCCAGTGGTACCGCCCGCATGCGCCCCCCACGCCCAATTTGGCATTTTCACCCGCCCAGTGCAGCGCTTCGTGGCCCAATAAGGAGCCCCACCGAAGCCCCCAGTGGGTCCGCCCGCATGCGCCCCCCACACCCAGTTTGGCATTGTCACCCACCCAGCACAGCGAGTGCTGCGTGACCCCATAGGGAGCTCCATCGAAGCGCCCAGTGGTACCGCCTGCACGCGCCCCCCACGCCCAATTTGGCATCTTCACCCACACAGTACAGCGCTTCGTGACCCCAGAGGTAGCTCCACCGGAGCCCCTAGTGGTACCGCTTACAAGCACCCCCCACATCAAATTTGGCATATTCACCCGCCAAGTACACCGCTGCGTGGCCCAATAGGGAGCCCCACCGAAGCCCCCAGTGGGACCGCCCGCGTGCGCCCCCCACACCCAAGTTGGCACATTCACCCACCCAGCACAGCGCTTCGTGGCTTCATAGGGAGCCCCACCGAAGCCCCCAGTGGGACCGCCCGCATGCGTCCCCCACACCCAATTTGGCGTTTTCACCCACCCAGTACAGCGCTGCGCAACCTCATAGGGAGCTCCACCGAAGCCCCCAGTGGCACCGCCCGCATGCGTCCCCCACGCCCAACTCGGCATTTTCACCCACCCAGTACAGCGCTTCGTGACCCCGTAGGGAGCTCCATCGAAGCCCCCAGTGGTACCGCCCACATGCGTCCCCCACACCCAATTTGGTTTTTTCACCCACCCAGTACAGCGCTGCGTGGCCCAATAGGCAGCCCCACCGAAGCGCCCAGTGGTACCGCCCGCACGCGTCCCCCACACCCAACTTGGCACTGTCACCCAGCACAGCGCTTCGTGGCCCCATAGGGAGCCCCACCGAAGCCCCCAGTGGGACCGCCCGCGTGCGTCCCCCACACCCGATTTGGCATTGTCACCCACCAAGTACAACGCTCCACGGCTCCCTGGGGAACCCCACCGAAGCCCCCAATGGGACTGGCCGCGTGCGTCCACCATGTCCAACTTGGCATTTTCACCCGCCCATTACAGCGTTTCGTGGCCCCATAGGGAGCTTCACCGAAGCCCCCAGTGGGACCGCCCGCATGCGGGCCCCATAGGGAGCTCCACCGCACGCTCCAGTGAGACCGCCCGCACGCGTCCCCCACGCCCAATTTGGCATTTTCACCCACCCAGCACAGCGCTTCGTGGCCCCATGGGAAGCCCCACCGAACCCCCAGCGGGGCCGCCCGCATGCGCCCCCAACACTCAATTTGGCATTCCCACCCACCCTTTTCAACGCTTCGCGGCCCAATGGGGCCACCGAAGCCCCCAACGGGACCGCCCGCATGCATCCCACACGCCTAATTTTTGTATTTTCACTCACCCAGCGCAGCGCTTCGTGGCCTCACAGGGAGCTTCACCGACGACCCCAGTGCTACCGACCGCGTGCGTTCCCCCCCGCCCAGCACAGCGCTTCGTGGCCCCGTCAGGGAGCTTCACCGAAGAAGATATTCACACTTGCGGCACCCACAACTTCATCTGGTTGGGTCCTTCGCCATGATAATTCGTTCCCAACCATATTGTGGTCTTGGGTCCTCGTTTTGAAGAGACAGCGCCCCGCTTTCTCCTCCTTCCTTCCTTCCCCCCTCCCGCTCCCTCTTCATTTCGTGGCCCCATAGGGGCTCCACCGAAGGCTCCAGTGGGACCGCCCGCATGCGTCAGCCACCACCCAGCACAAAATTCCGCGGCCCCGCAGGGAGCTCTACCGAAGGCTCCAGTGGGACCGCCCGCATGCGTCATCCACCACCCAGCACAGCGCCCCGCGGCCGCATAGGGAACTCCACCGCAGGCTCTAGTGGGACCGCCCGCATGCGTCATCCACCATCCATAGGGGGCCCCACCGAAGGCCCCGGTGGGACCGCCCGCGTGCGTCATCCACCATCCAGCACAGCGCTTCGTGGCCCCATAGGGAGCTCCACCGAAGCCCCCAGTGCGACCGCCCTCATGCGTCATCCACCACCCAGCGCAGCATATCGTTGCCACATAGGGAGCTCCACCGCAGGCTCCAGTGGGACCGCCCGCATGCGTCATCCACCACCCAGTAAAGCGCGTCGTGGCCCCATAAAGGGGGCCCCACCGCAGGCCCCAGTGGGACCGCCCGCGTGTGTCATCCACCACCCAGTACAGCGCTTTGTGACCCCATAGGGGGCTCCACCGAAGGCCCCAGTGGGACCGCCCGCATGCGTCATCCACGGCCCAGCCAGCCGCTTCGCGACCCAATGGGGAGCTCCACCGAAAGCCCCAGTGGGACCGCCCGCACGCGTCATCCACCACCCAATACAGCGCTTCGTGGCCCCATAGGGAGCTCCGCCGAAGTCCCCAGTGGGACCGCCCGCATGCGCCATCCACCACCCAGCGCATCATTTCGTGGCCCCATAGGGAGCTCCACCGCAGGCTCTAGTGGGACCGCCCGCATGCGTTATCCACCACCCAATACAGCACTTCGTGGCCCCTTAGGGAGCTCCACCGCAGGCTCTAGTGGGACCGCCCGCATGCGTCATCCACCACCCAACACAGCGCTTCGTGTCCCCAGAGGTTGCTCCACCCAAGGTCTCCGTGGCGGAACTCGCATGGCGGCCCAATGGCGGAGTTCGTATGGCGGCGACTTTCGATGTTCGGAGGTTTTTCGTCGTATTCGACGTGTTGATGCCGCTTTCGGGCCGCGCACCCCGGGCGGGAGCCAACCCGATCGCTCTCTCTGCTCCGCGCAGCGGACGACCCGCGCGCGTCGCTGGGGCCCTTTCGGGGCGATCAGCGCCCGTCGCGGGGACTCCGTGCGGCGCCGCGCCCGCAGCCTTGGACGCGGGCGTGCACGGGCAAAGAGGGAGAAGCAAAACGGGAAGGAAGCGGGCGCGATCCTCGTGAGAGGCGTGCCGACATGGGCGTCGGCATTTATGCACGTAGACTCACGCGCGCGCAGACTCATCCACAATCAGATTCTTAGGCTTACGCCACACCGCCGACCCCTTGTTTATGCCAATCTGGGGGTAGTAGAAGCTGCGAAGGGGTGAAAAGGCGAGTGATATTTGTTTGGTGTCTGTTCGCCGCCACCGCCAGAGGGTCTCGGGCAGTTCCGCGGGGAGGTCCGAGCGGACAGCGACACTGCGAGTTTTGGAGCCACTCGGGGGCCGTTTCGGAGCCTCTGGGGTGCTTCTTGGGGGTTCCTTGGGGCGTCTGGGCGGCCTCGTGAGGGCCTCTGGGGGCCTCTTGGGGCACTCTTGGGGCCCCCTGGGGCTCCTGGGGGCAGAAAGCTAGAGTTTCAACATGTTTGGTCGCCCTCTTGGGCCCCTCTTGGTGCCGTCTTGGAGCCCTCTTGGGCCGTCTTGGGGACCTCTTGGGCCGTGTTGGGGCCGTCTTGGGCCGTCTGGAGGCCGTCTTGGGGGCCTCTTGGGCCATCTTGGGGCTGTCTTTGGGGCCTCTTTGGCCGTCTTGGAGCGTCGGGAAGCCGAAAAGGCGGAAAAGCAAAAAACATCGAAAAACACTATGGAAAATCAACAATTTTAGACTCTTGGGGCCCTCTTGGGAGGCTTGTTTGGGACCTCGGGGGCCGTCTTGGAGACCTCTTGGCCCGTCTTGGGGCCATCTTGGGCGTCTTGGAACGGTCGTTTGGCGTCTCGGGGCCTTCGTGGGCCGTCTTGGAGGCCTCTTGGGGGCTTCTTGGCCCGTCTTGAGGCCCTCTTGGGCCCGGAAAAGCCCTGGAACCGCTCGTCCCGGCCGTGCTGCGCTCGTCCCGGCCCCCTCCCCCCCTCCAAATCGGCCCTCTTGGGCCGTCTTGGGGACCTCTTGGGCCGTCTTGGGGCCGTCTTGGGCCGTCTGGAGGCCGTCTTGGGGGCCTCTTGGGCCATCTTGGGGCTATCTTTGGGGCCTCTTTGCCCGTTTTGGAGCGTCGGGAAGCCGGAAAGGCGGAAAAGCAAAAAACATCGAAAAACACTCTGGAAAATCAGCAATGTTTGACTCTTTGGGCCCTCTTGGGAGGCTCATTTGGGACCTCAGGGGCCGTCTTGGAGACCTCTTGGCCCGTCTTGGGGCCATCGTGGGCGTCTTGGAGCGGTCGTTTGGCTTCTCGGAGCCTTCGTGGGCCGTCTTGGAGGCCTCTTGGGGGCTTCGTGGCCCGTCTTGAAGCCCTCTTGGGCCAGGAAAAGCCCCGTGGAGCGCTCGTCCCGGACCCCCCCCCCCCCTCCAAATCGACCGGACCGGGCTCCCGGGGGAGGGGTTTGGGGAGGGGGAAGCATCTCACACGCCGATGAACGTAGACTCACGCGCGCGCAGACTCATCCACAATCAGATTCACTCGCTCCCAATCTTCCGCACACAGACCTATCGTCTTCGCTCGCGTTGCGTGCCCCGCCACGCATGCCGGCACGCCCCTCACGCAGTTCGTGGCCCAATAGGGAGCGCGGGCAAAGATGATATTCAGAATTGCGGTATTCACAACAGCGTATGGTTGGGTCCTTCGCCCGGCTAATTCTGCCCTGGTCCGAATCGATCACGGCCCGAAGTTGGCCGTCGGCCACCCTCCCGTAAAGCGGCCAAGCGATTTCGCCACTCGCCTAGCCCCCATGTAGGTGGCGTTGTATTTTTGGTTAAAAAGGAGCTGCGAAGCAGAAGGCCGATCGCGACAAGTCGATATCCACCCCAGTTCACGAATGCTGCAAACTTTTCGTATGATTATGGAGAAATGAGCTGGCGAGAGCGAGTTCCTCCTCCTCCTCCTCCTCATCATCATCCTCCTCTTCCTCCCCCTCCTCCCCCTCCTTTTCCTCCTCCTCCTCCTCTTCTTCTTCCTCCTCCTCCTCCTCCTCTTCCTTCGGGGTGACACGAGGAGCAGCCGGGGGAGGGCGAGGAGGAGGAGGGGGAGGAGGAGGAGAAGGAGGAGGAGGAGGAGGAGAGGGGGAGGAGGGGGAGGAGGAGGAGGAGGAGGGGGAGGAGGAGGAGGTTCTACGACCAGTCCAATTCACCGCCGAATGAGTTGGGGAAACCAAAACAAATTATCCTTCGCGGTTAGTTGTGGGCCAGCGCCACCTTTGGCCCCCCACTGCCCCGAGACAGAGAGAGGGTGCGCGCGGACCCGATGGCCTCAATGAAGCCCGTGCTCATCCAGGGGCAGCCGACGCCACGGCGGCCAGGTCGCGGAGGTTCGGCCTCCCGGATGGGTGAGGAGGAGGAGGAGGAGGAGGAGAGGGAGGAGGAGGAGGAAAAGGAGGAGGAAGAGGACCCTCCATTCCTCCCTCCTCCCCTCCCTCCTTCCACTCCGTCTCCCCATTGCTCTCCGTCTCTCTTCCACTCCCTTTTCTTCTTTATGTGTGTTCTCTCTCTCTCTTTCTCTCTCTCTCTCTACCCCTCTCTCTCTCCCTTGCTCTTTCTTTTTGTTGTTTCTCTCTCTCTATACATATATATATATATATATATGGATCGTCCATGCTCTATCTCTCTCTCTCTCTCTCTTTCTCTCGCTCTCTTTCTCTCTTTTTCCCTCTCTCTCCCCTGGTACGGTATGGCCTTCGGCCCATCCCGCCACCGTGTTTGGGTAGTGGGCCACATGCCTCCAGAATGTTCGTTGGGATGTCGCGGAGGCATTTCGGGGGGCTCGCGGAGGCAGTCTTGGGGCCTTCTGGGGGCCGTTTTGGGGACTCTTGGGGCCTCGTGGGGGCGCCCTGGGACGGAATATTCGAATTGTCGGTTCGGGCTCCCACTCTTGGAGCCGTCTTGGGGTCGTCTTGGGCCTTCTCTGGCGTTTCTTGAACCTTTTTGGGGCCATCTTGGGCAGTCTCGGGGTCCTGGGGGCTTCCTGGGCCGCCTTGGGGCAGTCTTGGGGGCCTTTTGGGACGTTTTTCTGAAATTTGTCGGGCATCTTGAGCGCGTTTCCAGCCGATTGGAGTGGCGTCTTGGACCGATCGTTCGGCGATTCTGGGCCCTCTTGGATTGTCTTGGGCGGCCTCTTGGGGCCCCCTTGGTCCGTTTTGGTGCCCTCTTCGGCCCGAAAAGCAATGCGGGAAGACGAGCTGGGCCCCAGGAGCCACAAACCCCAGGAGATTTGGCAGTGCGGGGGTCCAGGCCCTTACGATAGAATCTTCAGGATTAAGACTGAGGCCCCAGGGATCGAGCAAAGGACTTAGGGACACTCTTCTTCGTGCCACGGGGGCACGGTGGCGGAGATATGCATGTTCCGTATATGATTGAATGTGTACATGTAGGTGTGCATAGAAGTGTACATATATGATACATAGATGTATGTGAGTGTGTGTATATATATATACATCTATATGCTAGTGTGTGTGTGTGCGTGTTTGTATTCGCACCCCCCCCCCCCAGCACACACTGATCTGATCGGTCGGTCAGGTGTCCATTCGTACTCTCATTGGTCGTCCTCCGTCTCTTCATCCGTCCCCGCTCATTCGCCCTTCCTCTGCATCCTTTCTCCGCTGTTTGTTCCCCCGTCTACTTGTTCCTTCATGCTTATTTTCCCCATCGTGCTCCCTTTCTGAATCCCTCCCTCTTCCTCTTTATGATTCCATTCCCCAACAACTGATCATTAGTATTCGCCTTCATGCTTCTTTCCCCTATCGTCCTCCCTATACGGATCCATCCGTATTCCTCCTCCTATTCCTGTTTCCGCCACCCACGTATGATTATCCCTAATGTTTCTCCCCTCATTGTCCTGTCTGGCTCGATCCTTGCCTCATCCTCGGCTTCTTCCTGCTTCCCCCGTTATCCTTCCCAACCCCCCTCATCGTACTCCTTGCTGACACTCCTTGTATTCCCTTTTCTATATTTTTACAATCCGGGGGGGTGGGACCCCCCCCCCCCCCCCCCGGAAATCGGACCCCCGGAATCTTGCGCTTTTGGGGCCCCTTGGACGCCTGGCAAGGGGGTCCCCCGAGCCTTCCGGGCCTCCTGGACGCTCCTGGCCGGCCTTCTGCATCTCTGGACGTCCCTAATGTCCTTGCGAAGCCTCTGCAGTGGGCTAGCGGGAAGCTCACAAAACGGCCCCAGAGCCTACAAGACGCTCCAAAAGGCCTTCCAAGACGCTTCCGAAGAGGCCCCAAGAGGCCACAATTGTTGATTCCCCATGGTGTTTTTCGAAGTTTTTGGCTTTCTCGCCTTTTCGGCTTCCCGACGTTCCAAGACGGCCCAGAGGCTCCCAAGACCGCCGCAACACGGTCCAAGAGGCCCCCTACACAGCCCCAACACGGCCCAAGCGGGCACCGAGACGACCCAAGAAGCGCCCAAGAGGGCAACAAGGCCCCGATAAAGCCTCAAAAAAGGCCCCAGCGGGCGACCAAACATCCCAAGATCTAGCTTTGCGGTCCACGAGAGCCCCAAGAAGGCTTAAGAAAACCCCAAGAGGCGCCCCAACACACCCCCACGAGGCTCCGAGAGGCTCCAATCGGCCCCCAGGAGCCCCAAAAAGACCCCATGAGGCTTCAAATCGACTCCCAAGAGGCTTCACACCAGCTTCCCAGAAAAGCCCGAGAGGCGTACCACGCGATCCCCACAGGCCCCCAAAAGGCTCCCAAGAGATACGCCACACGGCCATGGAAGTCGTCCAAAAAAGCCAATGGAGGCTCGAGGTTCGCAGGGCAAGAGTCGAGAGAGGAAGGCGCAGATCACGGTTCGCAGCTCGACACTTCAGGTTTTCCTGTGATTTTCTATTCTTTCGGGGCCTCCGCTCTCTCGCCGCCACGTTGCAGGGGCCGCTTCAAAATTCAGTTCCAAACGCAATCCTAAATGAGTTTGCCGCACTTCAAGGCCAACATGGATGAGGCGAACAGGCATTTATGCTCGATTCGAAGGACCAAGGTGCATGGCGCGAAGCGCCAATGCAGTCTTGTATGTATATATATATATGTGCGTGTGTGTGTGTGTGTGTTGCTCTCTCTCTCTCTCTATCCCTCTCTCTCTCTCCGTGTCTCCCCCTCCTTGCTATTGTGTCCCTCATCCTCTACTTTCCTTCTGCAATCGCAGCCCTTCCTGGCTCATGTTGCCCACGTCGTGCCGACATGCCGTGCTGCTGTTGCACCTCATCTCGCTCCCTCCGATCGCTTTGTGCAATGTCGGTTTGGATACTCGCGTTGCACCGCTTAATGCCGCTGTTCCGTACTTTGCCGCGACACTGTGTGTTGTGTGTTTCGGTGTTCTTCTTTTGCGCGATGCAATTGCAGCCTCGCCCGCCCGCCCCCCCATCTTCCTCCCCGTCACCCGTTTCCTCCTCGTGCTCCGCCTCCTCCCTTTCCTCCTCCTTATTCTCCTCCTGCTCTTCCTCCTCCTCCTCCACGCCTTCCTCCTCCCATCCCCTCCTCCATTTGTAACGGGGCGCCAAGCCTTGTAATTGCATAAGGAGTCGGGGAGTTTGGAGGGTGAGAGCCATAGGATCCAAACGAGTCCAGCGGGATTCGGGAGATTTTGGTGATTTGGAAATCCAGCCCAAATCGACGCCCCAACACCCAAGCGCCCCGAACCCATCAAACCCACATGAAGTCACACGGCTCGCGAAGTGAGGGGGCGCCACACCTTCTGTTTCGCATGGGCGTTTCGGATTCGGTGCTTTGGGGCGGTTGCAGAGTTGGTTTTCGCTGCTCGGAGGTAAGGGGCCCGCAACATGTTACACATCGATTTGGAAGCATGGGGTTTCTGTGGCCCTCATCCCCGCAAGGAGAAATCCCACGTGAGGCAACAGGGTTCGCGAAGGAAGGGGGCGCCAAACCTATTCCTCTTGTTAGATGTTCCAACCATCCTGTGGTGTTGGGTCCTCGTTCTGAAGAGACTGTGCCCCGCGTTCCTCCTTCCTTCCTCTTTTCTTCCTGCCCTCCTCCCCCTCCTCCCTCCTCCCCCTCCTTGCCTCTGCTCTCGGCACGCCTCTCACACGTTTCGTAGCCCCATAGGGAGCTGCACCGAAGGTCCCAGTGGGGGAGGGCGCATGCGGTTCCCCCACCCACGGCAGCGTTTCGTGTCCCCATAGGGAGTTCCACCGAAGGCCCAAGTGGGGGTGGGCGCATGCGGTCCCCCCACCCAGGTCAGCGCTTCGTGGCCCCATAGTGAGCTCCACCGAATTTCCCAGTGGGGGAGGGCGCATGCGGTTCCCCCACCCACGGCAGCGTTTCGTGGCCCCACAGGGAGCTCCACCGAAGGCCCAAGTGGGGGTGGGCGCATGCGGTTCCCCCACCCAGGGCAGCGCTTCGTGGCCCCATAGGGAGCTCCACCGAAGGTCCCAGTGGGGGTGGGCGCATGCATGCGGTTCCCCCACCCAGGGCAGCGCTTCGTGGCCCCATAGGGAGCTCCACCGAAGGCCCCAGTGGGGGTGGGCGCATGCGGTTCCCCCACCCAGGGCAGCGCTTCGTGGCCCGGGCGCAAGCGGTTCCCCCACCCAGGGCAGCGTTTCGTGGCCCAATAGGGAGCTCCACCGAAGGCCCCAGTGGGGGTGTTCGCATGCGTCTCCCCTGCCCAGGACAGCGCTTCGTGGCCCCATCGGGAGCTCCACCGAAGGCCTTAATCGGGGTGTTCGTATGCGTCTCTCCCACCCAGGGCAGCGTTTCGTGGCCCCATAGGGAGCTCCACCGAAGGCGCCAGAGGCGCAGTTCGCATGCGTCTCCCCCTCCCATGACAGCGCTTCGTGGCCCCATAAGGAGATCCAGCGAAGGTCCCAATGGCGCAGTTCGCATGCGTCTCCCTCGCCCAGGGCAGCGTTTCGTGGCCCCATAGGGAGCCACACCGAAGGCCCCAGTGGCGGTGTCCACATGCGTCCGCGCCACCAATTGCGGCGCACCCCTCACAAGTTTCGTGGCCCAATAGGGAGCCCCACCGAAACCGGTACCCACTATGCGGCACTCGCAACTGCACATGGTTGGGTCCTTCTTCAGGATCGCGGGTTCCTGGGCCCCCCGGACATCCTTGCCAAAAATCACAGGGCGCTCAGCCAGGTCCTGCCAGCAGGCCCCCAGCGATCAGAGCGGTGATCAGAGAGGCAGCACACGAGCGCTCCATGAAGGATCCAAATGGCTTCCAGAGGCCCCCAAGACGGCCCAGGAGGTCCTCAACAAGGCTCCCAGAAGGCAGAAATCCGTTCATTCCCGTAGGAAAACGTGCATGTTCAACACATTCGTTGCTCGGGTCTCAGCAGCGTCCGAAACAGCCAAGAAAGCCTTTGGTTTCGCCCCCAGACGGCCCAAGAGACCCCCAAGGGAGCCTCTAGACGGCTTGGACGGCCCCAAGACTGCCCAAGGAAGCCCCAACTGAAGCCAAAAAGAGGCCCAACAGGTCCTCACAAGGCCCAGAAGCGATCAGAACGGTGATCAGAGAGGCCGAAGAAAGACCCAAGACAGCACAAGCGCGCTCCAAGAAGGACCCAGAGGGCCTCCAGGGGCCCCCAAGACGGCCCAGGAGGCCCTCATCAACAGGGCTCCCAGAACGCAGAAATTGCTTCATTTCTTTAGGGAAACATCACATTCACTGTTCGGGTCTCAGCAGCGTCCAGAAAAGCCAAGAAAGTCTCTGGTTTCGCCCCCAGACGGCCCAAGAGACCCCCAAGGGAGCCTCTAGACGGCTTGGACGGCCCCAAGATTGCCCAAGGAAGCCCCAATTGAAGCCAAAAAGAGGCCCAACAGGCCCTCACAAGGCCCAGACGCGATCAGAGCGGTGATCAGAGAGGCCGAAGAAAGACCCAAGACAGCACAAGCGCGCTCCAAGAAGGACCCAGAGGGCCTCCAGGGGCCCCCAAGACGGCCCAGGAGGCCCTCAACAGGGCTCCCAGAACGCAGAAATTGCAGAATCGTGCATGTTCAACACATTCGCTGTTCGGGCCTCAGCAGCGTCCAGAACAGCCAAGAAGGCTTCCGGTTTCGCCCCCAGACGGCTCAAGAGACCCCCAAGAGAGCCTCTAGACGGCCTGGACGGCCCCAAGACTGCCCAAGGAAGCCCCAATTGAGCCAAAAAGAAAACCCAACAGGCCCTCGCAAGACCCCCAAGAGAAGCCCAAGAAGGCCATGGGAGGCCCCCCCACAGGCCATGGGAGGCCAACGGGAGGGCCTACGTAGCCATCGAAGGTCCCTAAGCTCCCCAACACGGCCCAGGATGGCTCCAAGACGGTTCGAGACGGCCCCGAGCCCGCTGGCCCACCAGGGATCCACCAAGGCCCACACGGCGTGTTCCACTAAACTGACCCGATTGCGACCCCGACATTGGTTGCAGACTGCATTGGCGCCTCGCGCCATGTCCATTGTCCTTGAGGCTTTGCATATGTTGGTCGTTCGCACCATCCCTAGTGGCCCTGGAAATTTGGGCCCTTCCCTGATGTGGATTTCAGAAGTCTTCGAAAGTTCAGGCGGTCCCTGGCCCGTCCAGGGCCTCTAGGGGCTCCCGAAAGGCGCCCGGTGGAGGGCGAAGGATAGGAGGGAGGGAATCTCGGAGAGTGAGGAAAGGAAGTGGATGTGGGGGAGGACGAGAGGTGGAGCGGCAGCGAGAGGAGGAGGGGGAGGAGGAGGAGAAGGAGGAGGAGGAGGAGGAGGAGGAGGAGGAGGAGGAGGGGAGGAGGAGGAGGAGGGAGGAGGAGAGGAGGAGGAGGAGGAGGAGGAGGAGGAGGAGGAGGAGGAGGAGGAGGAGGAGGAGGAGGCCGTCGGGGGACGGCGAAGAATGTAGCAGCGGGTTGCAGCGGATTGCAGCAGGTCGCAACGGGGCACGCGAACACAAGTAATTCTTGGGGAATGCACCCGATCCCAGGCTCGCAACAGATTTCCAGAATTTGTGGTTGCGAGCCCGGGATTCGGGTCAGTTTGGTGGAAAACGCCGTGTGGGTTTTGTTGGAGCCCTGGTGGGCCGGCCGGCTTGGGGCCGTCTCGAGCCGTCTTGGGGCTATTTTGGGCCGCGCTGGGGAGTTTGAGCCCTCTAGGGACCTCACGGGGGCTACGTAGGCCCTGCTGTTGGCCTCCCATGGCCTTTGGGGGGCCTCCCATGGCCTTTGGGCCGTCTTGGGGCGATACTGGAGGTCTTCCCGTCTGTTCTGGACGCTGCTAAGACCCGAACAGCGAATGTGCTGAAACGGCACGTTTCTCGAAGGCAACGAAGCGACATTTGCTTTCTGGGAGCCCTGTTGAGGGCCTCCTGGGCCGTCTTGGGGGCCTCTGGAGGCCCTATGGGTCCTTCTTGGAGCGCTCTTGTGCCGTCTTGGGTTTTTTTAGGCCTCTCTGATCACCGCTCTGATCGCTTGGGGCCCTTGTGAGGGGTTTGGCCTCTTTTTGGCTTCAGTTGGGGCTTCCTTAGGCAGTCCTGGGTCCATCCAGGGCGTCTACTCCAAATCCCTGATTAAACGGCCCCCCACTAAAATACCGGCGCCCCCTGCTTAGGCACACTAATACTCCGGCCCCCCCTCCACGGGAGGCGCCTTAATATTCCGGCCCCCCTTCTGGGAAAGTTGATCGTTGTAGTGAAGTTGGTGGACATGATGGGGCTGCGGTTACACAGTGGTGACCGCATTGGTGACCAGAACTCTGCCGGTGCGAGGTCAACAACAATCATCACCACAACAATCATTACCATCACAGCTGTCATGATAATCATCATTATCATCACCGTCACGTTCACAATTGAGATCATCACCGTCATCATGATCGCCGTCGAGTGCTGTTTTGAAACATGTGTTCAGTGCGTTAGGTGCCATCTTGAAAGTCAATTTCAAACCCATTGTCTAAAATGGTCATTCAAAAAGCGCAATAATTCTCCGGCCCCCCTTCGCTTCGGTCACGCGAAATCGCCTTAACATTCCGGCCTCACCCCTTTTGGAAAAAAAACGCCTTCATATACCAGCCACGGGGGCCGCTTAAGAAGGGATTTGGAGTATAGGCTCTCTTGAGGGTCTATTGGGCCGTCTTGGGGCGAAACTGGAGGCCTTCTTGGCTGCTTTGGACGCTGCTAAGATCCGAACAGCGAATGTGTTGAACACGCACGTTTTCCAAAGGGAATGAGGCAATTTCTGCGTTCTGGGAGCCCTGTTGAGGGACCCCTGGGCCGTCTTGGGGGCCTCTGGAAGCCTTCTGGGTCCTTCTTGAAGCGCTCTTGTGCTGTCTTGAGTCTTTCTTCGGCCTCTCTGATCACCGCTCTGATCGCTTCGGGGCTTTGTGAGGGCTTGTTGGGCCTGTTTTGGGCTCAGCTGGGGTTTCCTTAGGCAGTCCTGGGGCCGTCCAGGCCGTCTATAGGCTCTCTTGGGGGTCTCTTGGGCCGTCTTGGGGCGAAACTGGAGGCCTTCTTGGCTGTTTTGGACGCTGCCAAGACCCGAACAGCGAACGTGCTGAAAATGCACATGTTCCTCAGGGAACAAGGCAATTGTTGTATTCTGGGAGCCCGGTTGAGGGCCTCCTGGGCCGTCTTGGGGGCCTCTGGAGGCCATTCGGGTCCTTCTTGGAGCTCTCTTGAGCTGTCTTGAGTCTCTCTTCGGCCTGTCTGATCACCGCTCTGATCGCTGGGGGCCTGCTGGCAGGACCCGGCTAAGCGCCCTGGGAGGTCCGGGACGAGCCGGGGGACCTTTGGCAAAGATGTCCCGGGGGCCCAGAAACCCGCGATCTTGGTGGTCCAATTTGGGGGGGTTAACGGGGTTGTACCCACCCTGGCTTGCAAAATATAAGAAGAGGAGAATATGAATATATATATATATATATATATATATATATATATGGGCGCTGGCCTATTCCCCCCCCTGCTGGAATCGATGGTTGCTTTTTTCCAACTAAACTGACGACGTACCACGCGACCCATGAGCGACCACGACGTCGCGCGCGGGCTCCCGAGCAAACCTTCGATGACGACCTGCAAAAACAACAGAGGTAGTGTACACTGCGAGCAGCAGATGGAACTGAGCAGACATGAAAAAAAAAACCGCGCGACCCATGAGCGACCACGATGTCGCGAGCCCCTCAGCCAGGGCCCCGCGCAGGAGCCAGCCTGAGCAGGCCTCTCCCCTCCAGACCCAGGGGGAAGGGGGATGCGGGAGTGGTCAGGGCACCTCCTGCTTACAAGGCGCAAGCCGTCTCGCTCACTCACACCGCCCTCCAATTACATAACCTCAGGAAGTCTTTAGTTTCGGGTCCCACCCACCCCTGCTTCTCTCGGCGGGAAATAAGCTCCGGCCCGTCCTCCTCCTTCTGATCCTCCTCGAGTACTACTACCGCTACTAAGACTGTTATTGCTACTGCTATTGCTACTGCCAGCGCCCCTGTTATTATTAGTGCGACGACTACTGCGAGTACTATGACCACAACCACTACGTCTACTACTACTACTACTACTACTTCTACTACTACTACTACTACTACTACTACTACTACTACTACTACGACTACTACTACTACTACTACTACTGCTGCTGCTACTACTACTACTACTACTACCACCACTACTACTACTACTACTACTACTGCTGCTGCTGCTGCTGCTGCTGCTACTACTGCTGCTGCTACTACTACTACTACTACGACTACTACGACTACTACGACTACTACGACTACGACGACAACTACTACTATTACTACTACCACTACTACTACTACTACTACTACTACTACTACTACGACAACTACTACTACTACTACCACGACTACTACTATTACCACTGCTACGATTGCTACGACTACGTCTGCGACTACTACTACTACTACGACTACTACTACTACTACCACTACTACTGCTACTACTACTACTACTACTACTACTACTGCTACGTGTACTACTACAGCTTCTTGTTACTACTACTACTACTACTACTACTACTACTACGACTACTACTACTACTACTACTATTACTACTACTACTACTACTATTACAAGTAGTATTACGACTACTACTACTACTACTACTACTACTACTACTACTACTACGACTACTACTACTACTACTACGACTACTACTACTACTACTACGACAAGTGCTCTTGCTTTTGCTATTCTTACTCGTACTACTACTGCTACTGCTACTACGACGACTAGTGCTACTGCTGTTGCTGCTGCTACTACTACTACTAGTGCGATCACTACGATTACAGCTACGGCTGCGACGACGACTACTGCGACTACTGCTGCTACTACCGTTACTAAGACTGTGATTGGTACTGCTATCGCTACTGCCAGCTCCGCTGCGACTATTACTGCGTCTATTTTTTTATTACTACAACTACCACTACGCCTACTGCTACTCCTACTACTACTACTGCTACCACCTCTGCTGTTATCATTGCCGCTACTGCGACTATTTCTACTACCGCTGCTACTAATACTACTACGACTACTACGACTACTACGACTACTACTACTACTACTACTACTACTACTACTACTACTACTACTACTACTACTACTACTACTACTACTACTACTATTAACACCTTCTAGACCTGCTACTATCACTACGACCACGACTACCTATCTCTTACTACTATTATTACTACCACTACTACTACTACTACTACTACTACTACTGCTGCTGCTGCTACTACGACTGCTACTAATACTACGGCTACTACTACTACAGCTATTGCTACTTTCGATGCTGTCCTAGTGCGACTACTGCTGCAACATTAACTGTTGCGTGCGCCCTTTGTTATTACTATTTCTGCTGCTACGACGACGACGGTTATTGTATTTATCTGTACTACCACTCGTATAATCACTTACATTCTGAGTACTACTACGGCTATTGCTAGTACTACTACTACTACTACTACTACCACTACTACTACTTCTACTACTGCTACTACTACTTCTCAGACTACTACTAGAACTACTACTATCGCGGTTACTCGTATCCTATTTTTACGACTAGTATTACGATTGATCGTATGAGTGCTAACACATGCCCGAAACCAACGAACAAGAACAACTACTAATGGTATTATTACGGCGACTTCTACCACTACTACGGCTACGATTACGCATATTGATGCCACTAGTTTTATAGTAGTACTACTACCAACATTACTATTTTATATTACTCGTACTACTACTACTCCGAAGGGGGAGGAGGATGAGGGAAGGATGGGGCGTAGCTAGTGATTCGTATGTCGACTATACTACGACTACTGCGACGACAATCATTTGCATTATCACTACTAATTCTCTTACTTCTACTACTACTACTACTACTACTACTACTACTACTACTACTACTACTACTACTACTACTACTACTGTCACGACGGCTAGTGTTATTTCGGCTATTCCTACTATTACTACGACTACTACGATTACAACGGCTACGACTGCCAATGCGACTCCGACTACGACTGTGGCTACTAAAATTCTTGCCACCACCGCTACTTTCATTACTACCACCACTACAGCTGCTACTACGATACTACTATTATTATTTCTACTACTACTACTACTACTACTACCTGTACTACCACTACTACTACTACTACTACTACTACTACTACTACTACTACTACTACGACTACTACTACTACTACTACTACTACGGCTACTACTACTACTCTGATTTTTCACCACTACTACTACGATTATTACCACGACTACGACCACTACGACTGAAACCGCAGCGGCGACGACTACGGATACGACTAATAGTACTACCACTACGACGTATATTAGTACGATTACTGCTACTACTACTCTTATTCGCATTATTAATAATAAAAAAAACCATTTGTACTACTATTATTACTACAACTACTACTACTAGTACCACTTCTGCGTCTGCTACTACTACGACGACGACTACTACTACCATTATTACCACTACTACTTCTATTACTATTACGAACACTGTTCCGACCACTACAACTACTCCTTCTACTACCCGAGTACCTTTACTATTACTGCTACTGCTACTCTCACAAGTAGCATTACTGCTACCATGGATACGAATGCTGCTACTAGTACGAATACACATATTTTCTGTATTTCTACGACTCGTACTAGTACCATTATTACCACTGCGACTACACTTCCTTCGGTTATTATTATTACATTTACTATTTCGACTCGGTGGTATTAGTTTTACTACTCGTACTATGTCTATTACTACTACTACTACTACTACTACTACTACTACTACTACTACTACTACTACTACTACTACTACTACTACTACAACTATTACTACTAATACTATTTCTACTACTTCCACTACTTCCACTACTTCTACGGCTACTTCCATAATTGTTATAATCACTACTACTACCACCACAACCACTACTACTACCGTTTCAAGAAACATGTTTGCACCATTTTGGGACGAGCTGCGAATCGGATGGCACTGCTGTGCCCCCGCGCCCCCGACTTTGATATCGATTGTTGTGACATCTCCTGGGGCCCTTCGAACGAATAAAGATGCGCCCCATTTCAGCGCGCGGGCCTTCTTCCAACGTTTAGGTTGCGGGCGGCGGGGTCGTTCCATCAGCTGTCGCGCCGCCCAGGTGGTGCAAACTTGTTTCTATCAACCGTTTGAACCAGATCAGCAAACACAATGCATGATGCTCGTTTTTGTGATGCTACCAGGCGTCTATGCGATCGCGCGTGAGTGAGTGCGCGCGCGTGTGCGTTTCTGTCAGTTGAGCCACGCGAGCCCCCTGGAGTGCTCCCCCCTGGAGTGCTCCCCCCTGGAGTGCTCGGGGGCACTCCCCTGCGGCCTGGAACCGTGGAGGCCTGCTGCTGCTCCCTTGCGGCCAGCGCCGCTTGTGATGGCCGACTCGTGGCGGGGGGGGGCGAAAAAAAAAAACATGTTTTTTGTAATCTTTTGTTTTTTGCTTTTTTTTGCCCCCCCCCCTACCCCCCCCACCCACCACCCACCACCACACGAACTCCCACCATCATCACTGCCCTGGCGGAGCGGGCGCCCACGGGACGGCTGAGAGAGCGAGGTGAGGGAACGTGTGGAGGGGAATGGAGAGCACGAGTATGCCTGTATATACATATATGGGCCCTGGCCAAGGAGATGAGTGTCCAAGGACCTCCGAACAAACGAAACGACTCCCCCCTCCCCCCAATTCGTGCGTGAAGCGTTTGCGGTGGACCGAAATCCCTCCAAAACGAAACATCGATTCCAGCAGGGGGGGGGGGGAATAGGCCAGGACCCATATATATATATATATATATATATATATATATGTGTGTGTACATATATAATATATACTTACAAGACTGCAGTGGCGCTTCGCGCCATGCACCTTGGTCCTTGAAGTTTGGTATGCAGGCGGACTAGCAGGAAGGTCAAGCCGACAATTTAGCGATAACTCCTTGTTGCCTTTTCCGGCATCGCCGCTATAATAATGTTATTCGTTATCCTTCCTCCATGCTTCTTTTTCCTCATTTTCGCCATGCCCTGCGCATTCTCCCCATCCTCCTCAGCTCTTTTTTGCGGAGGCTCCTCCTTGGAGAGCCTCTGGGGGCCTCACAAAAGTTGTTTCAGGCTTTCTTAAGGCCTTCTGGAGGCCTCCTGGGCGTGTTCTGGGGGCCTCTGGGGGCTTCCTCGGGCCACCCTGCCTCCAACCGCGGTCTCCCTGAACGACCGGGTCACGATTTGGAATGCTTCGGAGGGTGTCTTGGGGCCATCTTGGGCCGCCATGGGGCTCTCTGAGGGCCATCTTGGACCCGTGTTGTGCCGTTTTGGGGCTCTCTTGGACTGCCTGGAAGCCCTTTCGGATGGTTGTGGGGCGATTTTGGAGCCTCCCAGGCGGCTTCGGACGCCCAGAAGACCGCCGTCTTGGAGCGTCGGGAAGCCGAAAAGAGGAGACCCCTAACATTCTCCAGACACAAACAGAAAATCAATGATTTTTGCCTCGGAGGGCCTTCTTGGAAGTGCTCTTGGAGGCCTCTTTGGGGCCGTCCTGGAGGCCTCTTGGGCCATCTTGAGGTCACGTCGGTCACTCTTGGAGCGCTCTTGTGCTGTCTTGGGGGTCTCTGGGACGTCTCCGATGACCCCCCTGATCGCCCTAAGTGTGCTGGGAAGGCTTGGCAAAACGCCTTGCGAGGCCCGGTGGCCGCTTCGAGGCCCGTCCGGAGGGCCCCAAAGCGCCAGGTCCCGGGAGTCCAGTTTTTTTTTGGGGGGGACGGGTTTTCCCCCAGGTAGAGATATATATATATATATATATATATGTATATATATATATATATATGGACAGCCCCCCTCCCAGCACCCACTCTACGCCTTCTCCCTCTTCCACGAAGCTGGAGACGCAGCCTCTTCTCATCATCCCTGCTCCTTTCCGTTCCTCTTCCCGAGTCACGTGTTGCAAGCGGAATGCTTTTTTTCTAACGCAACCTCAGAAGATGCAAGCGTCCGCTTCCCCCGCCTTTGGGAGAACAGGTATAAGATATCAGCGACAGCGCTAACAAGAACGATAAGCGAACAATGATTTCTCAGGCATTCCAGGGATCACAGGATGCCAAAGTGACGAATCGTGTGCAGCTCAGGATCAGGATTCCAGGGATCGAAGTCACGATCCCTGAGCAAGCTCAGGACCCCAGGGCTTCAGGGATGCGAAAGGTCCCACGTCCCCGTGCAGGCTCAGGGATCCAGGGATCCCAGATTCCTAACCCTCCCGCAAAACCGACCTGGGGATCCACCAGCGAAATCCCGCGTTCAGAATCCTTGGGATCCCTGTCCTGCTCAGGATCGCGACTCGGTTGTCAGCAAACCAGCGTATTTCTCAGATCCCAGGGATTCCAAGGATGGAAGTCACGATCCTGAGCAGGCTCAGGGATCCCAGGGATTCCAAGGATGCGAGGTCACGATCCCTGTGCAGAGCTTCAGGGATCCCAGGGTATCCCAGGGATTCCTAACCCTCCAGCAAAACCGACCAGGGGATCCACCAGCGATCCCGCGCTCAGAATCCCTGGGATCCCTGAGCCTGCTCAGTGATCGCGACGTCGGTGGTCAGCAAACCATATGATGTATCAGGGATCCCAGGGATTCCAGGGATGCCAAGTCACGATCCCTGAGCAGGCTCAGGGATCCCAGGGACCCCAGGGATTCCTAACCCTCCAGCAAAACCGACCAGGGGATCCACCAGCGATCCCGCGCTCAGAATCCCTGGGATCCCTGAGCCTGCTCAGGGATCGCGACGTCGGTGGTCAGCAAACCATATGATGTCTCAGGGAACCCAGGGATTCCAGGGATGCCAAGTCACGATCCCTGAGCAGGCTCAGGGATCCCAGGGATTCCAGGGATGCGAAGTCACGATCCCTGTGCCGGCTCAGGGATCCCAGGGACCCCAGGGATTCCCAACGCCCCAAATCTTTGCGAAGTCGCCAGGCCGATGCTGCTGGAGGGTCAGGAATCCCGGGGTCCCTGGGATCCCTGAGCCTGCATAGGGATGGTGACGTCGCATCCCTGGAATCCCTGGGATCCCTGAGCCTGCTCAGGGATCGTGACTTGGCATCCCTGGAATCCCTGGGATTCCTGAGACATCATATGGTTTGCTGACCACCGACGTCGCGATCCCTGAGCAGGCTCAGGGACCCCAGAGATTCTGAGCGCGGGATCGCTGGTGGATCCCCAAGTCGGTTTTGCTGGAGGATTAGGAATCCTTGGGATCCCTGGGATCCCTGAGCCTGCACAGGGATCGTGACTTCGCATCCCTGGAATCCCTGGGACCCCTGAGCCTGCTCAGGGATCGTGACTTGCCATCCTTGGAATCCCTGGGATCCATGAGAAACCATATGGTTTGCTGACAACCGACGTCGCGATCCCTGAGCAGGCTCAGGGATCCCAGGGGTTCTGAGCGCGGGATCGCTAGTGGATCCCCAGGTCGATTTTGCTGGAGGGTAAGGAATCTTTGGGATCCCTGGGATCCCTGAGCCTGCACAGGGATCGTGACTTCGCATCCCTGGAAGCCCTGGGGTCCCTGAGCCTGCTCAGGGATCGTGACTTCGCATCCCTGGAATCCCTGGGATCCCTGAGCCTGCACAGCGACCGTCACTTAGCATCCCTGTGCATCCCTGGAATGCCTGAGAAATCATATGGTTCGCTCATCGTTCTTGTTAGCGCTGCCGCTGATATCTTATACCTGTTCTCCCAAAGGCGGGGGAAGCGGACGCTTGCATCTTCTGAGGTTTGAGGAGGAGGAAGGAGGAGAGATGAGGAGGGGAGGAGGAGGAGGAGGAGGAGGATGGACGAGGTGAAAGAGGGGAAGGAGATGCTGGATCAAGTGGTTGGCTCTCCAGATGACGTTCATTATTCGATGCCGCCGTCTCAGGGCGAGAACCGAATCTGGCGGTAAAGAAAATGCGAGTGCGATCAGCGCGAACCGCGATGAAAATCAGTGGGCGTTGGGGGGGGGCTGCGCATATATATATATATATATGTATATAGGAATGCATGTGTAATTATATATATACATATACATACGTCTATATGCACACATATATATGTGTATATAGATATGTGTGCATAAACATGTGTATGTCCATACATCACACGTATATATATAAATATACACTATACATATCTCATCCAGGATGATTGCAATTCGCAACCGGGGAAAGCAACAGAGGTGAGTTCCGCTCCGAGGTAGAGCATTTTTAACTGTTTTCGAGATCCATATATACATATATATGTGTGTAGAATCGTATGTTCCCCTGGAGCCTCATCCCCCCAATTCCCCCCAAGCCATCTGACAGCACTAGGTTCGGGGGGCCATCGTGCTTGCAGCATTACTTGCATGTGTATATCTACACACACATACACAGTTATTTCTGTATCCAGACATGTATGTACGAGTATGTATGTATACAGACATGTATGTATGTATATATATATGTACGCAAACGTGTGAGTGTGCGCGCAATTATCTCTCTCTCTCTCTCTATCTCGCTCTTCTTTCTCTCTCACTCTCTCTATTCATGTTTCTCTCTCTTCTCTCTCTCTCTCTCTCCCTCGCTCCCTTTTTCTCTCTCTCTCTCTCTCTTTATTATGTTGTGTCTCTCTCTCTCTCTCTTTCTCTCCCTTTCTCTCTCCCACTACATCCCCCCTCTCTCCCTCGCCCTCTTCGTCTCGGCTCCAGGGCTTCGCCCAGAGCGAGCCCAGACGCCGAGCGCCCCGCGCCACTTCGCCCTCGCGAGGCCGGGCACGACCCAGGCCGTGACAGATTGGCGCCCCATCCCGTCGCATGACCCCGCGCGCCAGAGAGCCGCCGCCGTGCGCCCCATATACTCCAGTTTTCGTAAGAAAAGGGAGGGGGTCTGGACCCTCCAAGACAAGCCATTTCAGACCCCCCCTGTGGGAGAACCCTCCAAAACATCGTCCCCAGACCCCCCCAGGCCCTCCAAGATAGCCCGGAAGAGACCCCCCCCGAAATGAGACCCCCTCCCTTTTATTGCGAAATCTGGAGTACCACTGCAGTCCGAGCCACCAGGCAAGGGCCGCCCACGGGCAAGCACGACTCAGCCAGAAGGCAGCCTGCGCCGCCGCGCTCCAGAGCACCGGCGGCGTCGACCGAGCAGTCGCTGCTTCCATCGAATTTGAACGCAAGCACCAGTGCCACCTCAATCTGGCCGCCGGCCCAGCCAGCGCGCCTCACGCAGGGGTCTGGTGGCTCACACCCCTGGGCCTGGAACTGGCGACCTCTCGACGACTACAGCGCAGGGCGCCACTCACCGCGCGCGACGACCGCGACCACTACGACCACGCACTACGACCATAACCTCTTCTCTCCCCCTTCTCCCTCCTCTTCCTCCCCCCCCCCCCCTGCGGGGCGTCGCCGCGGCCGCGGGCGCGGCGCCGCGGCGGGCGAGGGCACGGCGGGCGCTCGCCCGCGGCGCGCAAAGGCGGCGGGCCTCCCATCGGACGCTGGGAGGCCCCGCCGCCGCGCAGAGGAGGAGGAGGAGGAGGAGAGGAAGGAGGAAGAGGAGGGAGAGGAGGAGGAGAGGAGGAGGACGATGACAAAGAGTTACAGTATCAGAGGGAGGCGGAGAACGAGGAGGAGGAGGAGGAGGAGGAGGAGGAGGAAGGAGACGATGACGGTGAGGACGAGAAAAAGAGGGCCGAGCCCCGACGAGTCGCCGTGGCCTCGGCCCCCCCTGGCCGTCTCCGCCGCGCTCTGCGTGGCCTACCGCCCCGCGTTCGCCGCGGGCGGCGCGCAGATGCCGAGCAGCCCTGCGGGGAGCTCCCAGGGCAGACTCCGAAATGTCCCCCAAGAAGGAGTAGGAGGAGGAGGAGGAGGAGGAGGAGGAGGAGGAGGAGGAGGAGGAGGAGGAGGAGGAGGAGGAGGGGGAGGATGAGGGAGGGAGGGAGGGACCCCAGTTGCCTGGGGCGGTTTCAGCACCCTGCCCCTGGCGGCGGCCCTGGGGCGCTCCGCACCCCAAGGCTGGGTGTTGAGACCGCCCCGGACTATTCGGGGGGCTTGGTGAGGCCAGCGGGGAATACTTTGGAGGGTTGTCTGTGCGCACCCTGGAGCCTTACCGTACCATCGGCACGCACGAGATGGGGACGGAACAAATAGGCACAGTGCCCAACAGTGGATCCTGTTCATTTTGAACAGGACTCGTTGTCCACGCCGCCGCGTCCAGTGTCCATTCGAAACAGGAGGCCGCCTGCCCAACAGCGGCCGCTGTTGGTTTGGGACAACATCCGTTGTTGGGCATTGTGCCCATGTTTTCCGTGCCCATTTCGGGCGTCCAAATAATACCAATCCTCATCCTCTTCCTTGCCCTTTCCAACAGATGCTTAAAGTGCGGGTCTTCCAGTGAGGAACATCAAAATGGTCGTTCAGCTGATGCAGTCCCTCGCCCTGGAGATCGAGAGCGACGGCAAGAACGAGCTGGCCTCCTACGACAAGTACGCGTGCTGGTGCGAGGATCCCTCGAGCGGGACAGTAGACACCACGGGGCAAGGACAGGTCTTTTCCAGTTCAGATATTGATGTATACTGGCTTCAAGGTTGGCGGGGAGATTATACACGTCAGCGATATATTATGTTTACACGTATCCTTGAGGACACGCTGGCCCGCAAGGCAAAGGACATCTCGGAGGCGAAGGCGATGATTAACGAGCTCCAGGACGAGATCGAGAAGTTGCAAGGAGCTGGGTTGGGCCAAGCCGCAGGGTCCCTGGGATACAGCAGCCTTCCCTCGGCCGCACCGTCATGAAACATCCACGCCCACGACTTCTGGAGTCCCGCATCAGGCTCGTGGTCGGCGACGGAAATGGCCTCCTCCTCCTCCTCCTCCTCCTCCTCCTCCTCCTCCTCCTCCTCCCTCCTCCTCCTCCTCCTCCTCCTCCTCCTCCTCCTCCTCCTCCTCCTCCTCCACATGGGGTGCCCCAGAAAGGGCATCGCCCTCTGCGCGTCTGACCCTCGGGTGGAAGGCCAGCGACGGCCGGCGGGAGCAGGACGGCGGCGGAGCCGCTGGCGGAGGGAGGAAGCGGCGGGGCGGAGGAGGAGGAGGAGAAGGAGGAGGAGGAGGAGGAGGAGGAGGAGTTGAAGGAGGAGGAGGGGGGGAAATGAGGATTGATGGGGATGAGGAGGAAGAGGAGGAGGAGGAGGAGGAGGAGGAGGAGATCTGCTGGACTATGGGGCATGCGTCAACGAGCTTCGAGACACGTGTCGTGACACTCCGAAGCCTGCACGCAGGAGGAATACGAGCCTCGTCGTTGGCAGGCCACCAGCTCAGCCCTCGTAGCCGAGCACGCCGACGGGGGTTACGGTCCCCCACCGTCAGAAGTAGAGCGACCTCTTACTGAAGTCGCGGTAGCAGAGGGAATAGCGGGCCCCCACCGCCTGAGCCAGCCGAGTACAGAACCACGAACTGGTGCACTGCGAAGTGCACGCCTCACAGCACCTGAGGCTTGGCCAGCTTCCCGATCTGCGGCTGGACCTGCGCGACGGGGTTGCCAGCCATCTGGCACGCGCGGCGCCAACTGCCGCGCACGTCGTCGATCTCCTTGGCCATGAAATCCGAGAGCAGGCCTTGCCCCATCATCTCGTCGATCTCCTGGAACATGGGCTCGGAGCGCTTGGCGGACTTCGCCGTCGCGGCCTGGAGCCACATGGTCTTCTGGATCTCCTTCTTCCCAGGGTCCGCGACCTATGCATTCAGCTCCTGGATGGTCTTGGTCTTTGCGATCGCCGCCCCCTTCGCGGCCTGCGACTCCGCCTCGGCGGCGGCCACGGAGGCCCCCACGGGCGGCGACGGAGCATTTTGCCACGCAGCGGGGCTCCGTGACAGAATGGCTTCGGAGGGCCCCGGGCAGCCCGGCGGCGCTCGCGGCGGCCCCCGCGGCTTCGACCCTGCTGGACACGGCCTCGATGTCCTCGATCTTCTCGCGCGGCTTCTCGCAATCCGCCTCCTCGTGGAAGAGCGCGTCGACGTTCTCAACGTGCGGCGCTTCCACTGACTTCACGAGATGGCTGGGCACCTCGACGCCCTGCGGCACGATGCCCACCTCGACGGTCTTCTCTCGATGCTCTTCCTGAGGCACCTCCTCCATGTGCCGTTGACCGTGCTTCTCTGGCTTACCTACCACTGCCGCCTCCATCTTCCCGACGGTCACCTCGAGCACGGGGAAGCGGGGAACGCTTGGAAGGTTGTCCTGCACCAGCATGCTCTCGTCGCCGAGGTCCTCCGCCCACTCACGATTGTCTTCTGATGGTGCTCCACCCGGTGCGTCTCCACAGGCGCCTCGAAGGGCGCTGCCTGCGGCAGCTTCGCGGCCTGCGTCACCTCCTCGGTCTTGTCGGTCTCCGCGAATACACTCCAGGCTATGCTTAAGAAAACCCAAATTTTCGGCCAGAGTCTCGATTATTCTTAATGTTTCGATGTAAATCCTAACATTTGAATAGACATTCTGGGGTTGATTTCAAATTCTGAGACTATGAATTTCTTAACCCATGATTTCTAAAGCATTTCGCAGGGTGTACCTCCTCGGCCGCCTCCTCGGCCCACCTGATGAGGTCGTCGAGGCCCATATCGTCCTCTCTGCCACTCATGTTTTCTACCCGGTCTTGCAGGTCGTGTCGGAGGAGGAGGAGGAGGAGGAGGAGGAGGAGGAGGGGGAGGAGGATGAGAAGGAGGAGGAGAGGGACGACGACGGCGAGGAGCAGGAGGAGGCGTGGAAGGAGGAGGAGGAGGAGGAGGAGGGCGGAAGGACAAGGCAAGGACAAGCAATCTGCCCTCAAGCGCGTGGGAATCAACGCTCGACGCGGCTGACGTTGGGAGGGGCGAGCCGAAGGGAGCGCGAGGGTCTGAGGCCCACCTGGTCTATGCAACACTTGATGATCTCAAACCTGTGATGTATGTGATGCCTGTTGTGCAGGCGCTCTGTGGTGAGCTTTCGCCGGTCTCGCTGGCTCGTCAGACGCGGCCTGCGCAAAAACAGCCATGGTACGGCCCTCCCTCCTGCCAGCACGCGCGCGCAGGAGCGACGAGGGGAGGGGAAGGGACTGGCGCTGTGCCCCCCGGGCGGCGCCTCCCGCGCCGCCAGAGGGGTCCAGCACCGATCCAAGGAATCCGCGCGGACCTCCGGAATTATGTAAGAATGGCGAGGCGCCCTGTCTTGCCTATGGGCCCACCAAGGTATGTACTTAGAGCATGTTGCGGTTTCCTGGACATGCTCTTAGAACATTTCTGGGTGAGGCCGCTTGGTTTCAACACATCGGCTTCATGTACTTAGAACATGGCTTGCGTTCTTAGGACATCCTCCTATTCTAGGGACCTGTCCAGGTAGGCCTATAGGATTGCCGGGACGGTAGGTCCCTCTTCAACAGTCTTGTTCTTGTCCCACCAGCCTGGGGCCCACGGAGGCCGACAGGGATGCTCGCCAGCTCTGACGTCACCATTGCTTACGACGAGGGCTCCAGTGGCTCTGGACTCAAATGTCGCCGCGCCGTTTGTTCCGACGCGCGGCCTTTCGACTTGGGGAGGGCGCCTCGGCCGCCAGGGTCGAGATCCAACGGCGCGGCGACATATTTGGGACCCCGTTCGCGTTGCGGGCCCTCTCTTGATGGCCTTGGTGCTAGAAATTGGTTTTCAGAGACACGACTCGAAACCAGAACGCCCGTCGCGCTGCTGCAGCGCCTGGAAGCCTAGGTTTCCCCCTGCTCACACCAGGCTGGACGAAAGGGGGGAGTGGGAAAGAGGAGGTTACGAATTCTACTGTGTGCGGTTGGGCTCGGCCCCGCTGCTAGGTGGGTTCCTCGATTTGTTGGCGACTGCGTCGCCAGGAGGCGTCAGGAAACCCAGGTACGTGAGCTGGTCAGTCTACCCCGCCTGCACGATACCGCCCCTTGTCGCCCGACCCGATCACATCTCCCTCTCTTCTCTCACCCCCGCCTCCCCCACGGCATGCGAATCCCACCGACCCCTCCCCCATTTCGGGATCGCCTTGAGATCGGCGTCACACCAACATACGAATACTATTGCGAAGGCCGTACGGCCGGTGCCGCCGACCTTGATGACGACGAAGATGAAAACGAGCGGCGGGGGTAGGAGGCGGAGGATGAGGAGGGAGGAGGAGGAGGAGGAGGAGGAGGAGGAGGAGGAGGAGAAGGAGGAAGAGGACGAGGAGGAGGAAGAGGAGGAGGAGGAAGAGGAGGAGGAGGAGGAGGAGGAGGAGGAGGAGGAGGAGGAGGAGTGGGGGGGAAAAAAGAAGGGTGGAGGAGGCGGATGAGGGAGGAGGAGGGGGGGGAAGGATGAGGAGGAGGAGCAGCAGGAGGAGGAGGAGGCAGAGGAGGAGAAGGAGGAGGAGGAGGAGGAGGGGGAGCATGGGGGGGGCGGGAGGAGGAGGAGGAGGAGGAGGAAGAGGAGGAGGAGGAGGAGGAGGAGGAGGAGGAGGAGGAGGAGTCGCTGTGACATTATGGGGTCTTTTGGAAACAGCTTTTCATGGTGTCGGGGGCGCTCGAGGGGGAAACGTATCTGGACGGCGTTCGTTGGCCGTCTGTGGGCCCCCTTGGGCCGTCATTAGGCGTTCTTGGGCTGTCTTGTGGAGCTTGGGCCGTCTAGGGGCGCTCTTGCGGATCCGTCGTGGCCACCCCCCCTCCTCCAGCGCATCTACAGAGGGCCCCCCTTGCAAAAGCCGCAAACGGGGGATGCGAATCTGCCCCCCGCCCCCCGGCCCCCCCGCCGGGGAAGGGACAAAGGGAAGGGGCTTCCCTTTGACGAGACTACGACGTGGGTCAATTTCCCTCAATCCCTGGACCCCCCCCGACCACGGGAGAGTGCTCTCTCACCCCCGACGGGGAAGGATAGACAGAAAAGGCGTCCCGTGCGTCGCTCCCCCCCCCCTGCTGGGCGACGCGCGGCCGAGAAATCCTATAGTATCAGCTCCGTGCCAGGCGCTTTCTTGCGATACCGCTCGGGAAACGATATACTACAAGATGTTTGTAACACATGTTCGGGTCGGACGCAAACCTCCAAGGGGGACACATTGTACTAGAAAGTCCCTGTGCGTCCGATTGAGAGGGGGGGCACAGCGGGAACTCCCTCGACTAAGCGCTCATACACCACCGACCGGGGTTCGGGGATCCTGGCCTGTCCAGGAGCGCGCGGTCTCGTCGTCGGGGGCGCATCGCCAATGCATCGGCGAAGCGTCGCCATCTGAAGCTGGTGTGCCCCCCCACCCCCTTCGGGTACGCGCATAATGGGGGTAGGGGGAGGGGGCAGGCTTCTTAGAAGCACCCATGCTTCTACGCGCCGCTACTTTATTTAAGGCAGTCTCCAGAGGAGGGTCCCTTGAGGCCTCGTTGAGCTATCCAAAAGGACCTGGTTGAGGCCTCCAGAGGCTTCTGGAGGTCCAGAATGGCACAGACACTACAAAACATGTTTATCGAGGACCCTCCTCGATCCTCCTCCTCCTCCTCCTCGTCCTCCTGCCTCCTCTTGGTCATTCAGCTCGTCCAAGAGGCGAAGGTCCTCGTCTGTGGGTGACGGATACTCTGGCGGCATAGGGGCTTCGGTCTCGTTGGCCGAGTAGACTCCTGGGTCGTCTGACGAGGGGATCGATCGCATCTTAGGACGGGGCGGGTCCACATCCATGCGTTCAAGCGTGGAGTTCTGGAACCAGATGGGTGGGTTCGGCGTTGGCGGGGAGCGTGGCCTCGGTGTCGCCCAGCACGACCCATCATCAGCGACCAATTGGAGGAACCTGGTACGGTTGGGCAAGTCCATACGAGAGGGATCAGGGCGCCAGTCTAGCATCCGCAGGTGTTGCTGGAGGTTGCCGAGGGCCGAGTGCAGCACTGCAGGGTCGTTGCGGGGGATATGCAGAATAAAATGTTGACGAAGACGCTTTCGGCAGATAGCTAACCCATACCATCCAGCCAAGCAAATCTTCTCCGCAGCACCTTTTCGGGCGACGATGAGTTCGAGTACCTGTTTGGTGACAAGCCGAAGCCGCCTGAACTTGGCAAGTACAGTTTCTCTCGTCGTCGAGTTGCTACCCATCGTGGCCTTCTGGCAGTTCATCGGGGCCGCCACCTCCTGACGCTGACGCTGATGTTTTGGCCTGTATGAACCCTGTGACGGCGACTGCTACGGCTACATGTCCTACGTCTGGAAGCACCAACTCAGCTCCGCCCGCTGCGCTGCCTGATGGTTTTCTTCCTGGTTCGTTTCTTCTTCCAGCCCGTCGTCGTAAGGTGCGGCCTCCTCCATCTGATGGATCTGACCTTCCTGAGGAACGGTCCCATGGACATCGCCTTCCTACTACTCCGCGTGCTGGTAGGCCTCCTCTTCATGAAAGATCTGGCCCCCTCCTGGACCTCTGCAACCTGCTGCCCCTGCTGCTGGGCGTGGTGGTGAGTTGGGTCCCACGGCTGCTAACACTGGGCCGTGGGTGTTGGGTGAGCCTGCCTCCGTCGAGTCCTCCCTCCCTGCTGTCGACGGCTCTCCCCAGAACGTCAGCGACACCCAGTCCGACTTCGAGGACCCGACATACTTGCAGACGCTCTACGACACGGAGATGCATGACGACGAGCGCACCCCTGAAGACGAGGCGGATGTCCCTCTTGAAGAGCTTGCTGACGAGTTGGCTTTTGTGGCCTCCGACACTGACCCCACCGACCCGCACTTCTTGGAGATGATGCCCTTGCTGGAGGCGAACCTCTCCAATGACATACGACGGCGGCATCCTGTCCGCGGTCGTCCCCGACTACATCCCCAGCGAGAACTACGACAACGGCGCCGACCTCGACGACCACTCCTTCGACGACCTGGACGCCAACGCCGAGCCTGTGAGGCCCGAGGCGCGGCCGCGCGGCCCCGGGCGTGAGGAGGTGAAACTTCCGCCCAGGGACGCTTGATCCTCCTCGTCCTCCTATTCCTCGTTTTCGTCCTGCTCCGCATCCTCCTCTTCCTTCTCGCGGATCGTTCTCGAAACGGCCTCCTCCTCCTCCTCCTCCTCCTCCTCCTCCTCCTCCTCTTCCTCCTCCTCCTCGACCTCCAGCGTCGGTGGCAGGCTTCGCGCGCGTGAGGGCGAGAGCGATATCTGCTGTCTCCGCCGTCGTTCGTCGCCTCTCCCAAGGCCGCCTCTGAGGCGACACTGCGGCGGCGGAGCGGTGTCGCCTCATCCTCCTCAACCTCATCATAATCATCATCATCATCATCATCATCATCATCATCATCATCATCATCAGCATCATCAGCATCATCATCACGATCGCTGTGTCTCAAGTTGTGAACGGCTCAAGCTCCGAGAGCCCGTCTGACTCAATCCACTTATTGTACTCCTCCCGTTACTGAAGGGGTCCATTTTCGATGGCATCTTCCAGCGCAGACGATGATGCACGCGTGCCGGGCGCCCCGCTGAACTTGGAACAATTTTTCTCGAAAGTGATGACCTGCCTGGAGTCGCCGGGTCGTGGACCCAAGAGCACCCGCATGGCGGGTGCCACCCTGGGCAACCTCTTGAAGAACCAGAACCCATGGGAGAAGATGAGCGCGGGGGAGGACAAGAAAGAACGGGTTGGGCATGGACCGCACTCCCCCTTCATTCAATTTTTGGATGGGACAAGCACCAAACAGGAGGATCTCGGCGGATACGTCTGGATGCCTGAGGACCAGTCTGATGCCACCCGCGAGGCGAACGTCCATCAGGGCGACGTGGAGGACAAGGTCACTCTTTCAAGTATCGTTTCTCCAGCAGCAGCTCGCCCCGGCGACTTCCGCAGTGGAGGGCCTCAGGAACAGCTTCCAGAGGATGGACGGCCACCTCGCGGACCTCGGCGCGAGCGTCTCTGAGCGCTTGGACTCCCTCGAGAGCCACGAGAGCATGACCTGCGTCCGCGTGGAAAAGTTGGAGGTCCTCTGCGAAAAGCTGCGCGCCAAGCCGAACACCACCCAGAACAGCTATGGCGAGTCGTTCGAGCAAAACATACAGAAACGCATTGAGAAGTACATGGACAAACCGCCCGCGGAGCCGACAATATTCTCGGCGCGCACAAGGAACGATACCGAGAAGCGCGCGGCGACAGCAATCGTCGGCAATTGAGATGGTCTTCCCGACCTCATTGGGGCCGCAACTTGGTCGGGGGAGAAGTTAGCGTCTCCCGGGGGGCCTCAGTCGGCAAATATCTACCCCAACGGAGCCTACAGCGACATTATCTTCGCCGAGTTCCGGGACCCCGACGTCCAGGATTTAGTTGTTGACTTTCTGCGCCGAGCGGGTTTGAGGTCTGGGAAAAAGCAGGCGTGGGCCAGTCAGGAGAGGCCCGCCGCCGAGCGGGCCGCCAGAAACTTTGTTTCGGTTCGAAGTGGATCTGCAAAAAGGAGTGGGACATTCCTTACGTGGTCAGCGTGAGCGACGAGGCGCCGCACACGAAGAAGGTCGGTGGTGAGATGGCGTTGACTGCGCGCATTTTCCCGGACAAAGTGGATCACGAGTGGCACGGCGAGTGGGCCCGCAGCAGCCCGCAGGAGCTCTGGAGCTTTTCAGACGAGTTGGCGGCCAAAGCGACGAAGGGCATGGAGGGGGGGGGGGGGGCAAGGATTGCCGAAGGGTGTGGGCATGGGAGGGCATGCAGGCGCTGGCCCAGAATAGGGGTTACAGAACAATGTTCTACCATCTCCGAATTCGTCTTCATGCGGAGTTGGTCGCAGCTTGCATTCGAGCCAGAACTGCAATTTTGCATGCGGCGCACGGGCATCCGCAGTCGGCCATGCTGCTATTAGGAGCCAGTTGGGTTGAGAATTAATGACTGCATGGATGCGCATGCTGAGGCCATGCGCGGCCACGACGGCACTTCTGCAACTACAGACTACCGTCGTGGACAACTACAACCTTGCGGAGCCGATGTCGGAACAGGCTCGTGGAACGTTGAGGGGTCGCCGAGGCGAAGGTGGCTGAGCTTCAACAGCACATGGGCGGATTTGATATCGACATCGCCGCCCTCAAGGGGGCGCACAAGGACGAATCGGGCCACGGCGTTACTGAGTCCGGGTACCTGCTTATCCTGTCCGGGGGCCAGGACGACGAGGAGTCCGCCGGGGTTGGCTTCTTTATCTCGCCGCGACTACGTAGAAGCGCCCTTGGCTCCAAGTTGGCGACGCCCCGGATCGCGCCCCTGGATCTCAGGGCCAAGGGCGGAAAGGTGCCAATATTTAGCACTTACGCCCCTTCCTAGTGGAAAGTGTTGTGCAGCCAGGCAAGATTTCTACGGCGATTTCCACAGCGAGTTGCGCGCTGCTTCGGGGAGGGATCGGGCTCTCATTCTGGGAGATTCCAACGCGAGGCTTCATCGAAGACTTGCTTCTGAGGGGCAGCATCTAGGTGCATTTATCTTCGGCGCGCCTACGGCGCAGCACAGCCCGCCCTCCAACCGGGGCCTCCTGCTGGAGCTGCGCGGCAGGAGCGATTTAATTGTCAGCAACACTTTCTTCAAGCACCCGCCAAAGCTCCAGATTGCAGGCCACAACATTGCGTCGCAATCCAGGGGCCCAGCAATGCCGGGACTTCTTTGGCAGATCGACTTCTTGTTGTGATGCGAGTGGCGCGCTTCTTTGGGTCCGGACGTCTGGATTTGCAGGGGCGCGGCAGTGGCCTCGCACCGTATTCTTCTCATTTGCCACATGTGTCTTGCGATGCCCAAGGCAAGTAAGAATCGCGCCTTCAAGTCGGACGCGCCTGCTCTCGTTTCTGGTCAAAGGGAAGGAAAATTATGCGAGCGCTTCTTCAAACGCATGGACAGTGGCAAGGTCGCGGAGCTGACCATCGACGACCTGAGCACGGACATCGTCGAGTCGTTCGCCTGTGCTGCCAGCGCTTGCTCGCCGAGGGCGTCGGCGACGAAGCGCCGTCGATGGATCGGCGATTCCACTCTGCAGTTGATCGAATTGCGAAATCACGCCCGGGCGAGGGGGGATCGCCCTGCAGAGCAACGCTTGCATGGCCAGACCAAGGCTTCTGTCAAGAGCGACAAGAGTCGATGGTTGGAAGATCGCGTGGCGCATGGCGATTGGAACGAGGTGCGGAATGTGAGATATAGCAGGTCTGCCACCCCAGGCTGGATGAGGGGCGCAAGTGGGCGAAGCGTGCGCAGCGACCAGCGGCCAGATACTTCGGCGGAGTACTTCGCCAAGATGCAGTGGGCTGCGCGCCTTGCGGCAGCGGTCATTGAGCCTGATCCCTTGGGCCCCGCGCCCCCAGTCGCTCCGGGGCCCATCGCGGAAGAGGAAGTGCGCTCGGCAGGCCGCGCCCTCAAGCGCAACGAAGCCCCAGACAAGGACTGCGCGCCAGCCGAAGTCTGGAAAGCTGCGCGCAGGCGGAGGACGCCGGCCTGCAAGTGGGCAGCACTCTTGCGCAACCGGCGACGGACAGAGGGGTCCGCGCCCGGAGCTCGGCACGGAGCAGCGGCAACAGCGATACTCAAAAAATTCGACTTGCTGGACTGCGCCAACTATCGGCCGATATCGCTCTTATGAATCGGACGCATGTTGCACGCTTCAATATTGCTCTCTCGTCTGAAGCAGGCGGGCGCAGAGAACCGAATCTCGGACACCCAGTTCGGCTTCCGCTCCGGCTGCGGGGCGACGGACGCGTTGTTCGTAGCCAAGCGGTTGAGCGAGAACGTTTTACACGCGCAGAACGGTCGATTGATATTGTTAGCGCCCGGTTGGGCGGAAGCTTTCGGTAGCGTTTCACCGGGGAGGCTTGTCCAGGCGGCAATGCGTTTTGGGGCGTCAGCGCAGTTCGCTGCAGTTGTCAAGGCAATGTACACCAACCGTCGCTTCAGCGTCCGAGAAGCCAGGAACACTTCGGAGTCGCGGGCGCAGGAGTTTACAATGTCTCAACGATGTCCTCTATCACCTTTTCTGTTCTCCATCATACTGACCGCCCTGACGCACGACGCCAAGCGCCGCTTCGCGCAGACAGGGTTCCAACAACATCCAGGCTTCCCCCTCAGTGAGCTGATGTATGCTGACGACACCCTCTTAGCTGGCGCAGACGAGGACTACGCGCACGAGTTCATGGAGTGCGTGCGCCTGGCCGGGGAGCAATATGGACTCACATTCAACTGGGGGGAATTTAGATTTTGCGCGCGAGCTGCCGGACTGCGATGGCGACGCCGGACGGCAAGAACATCCCACAGGAGACTCATGTGGTGTATTTGGGTGGACTTCTCAGCAATGACGGCAGTACGGGCCCCGAGCTCAGCAGGCGATCAGCCATGGCCGGCAAGGACCTTGATGCATTGTGTAGAATATGGAAGCACGTGAGATTGAGTTTGCAGAAAAAGGTGCGCATCTTCGAGTCTTGCGCGGTTTTCGAAGCAGTTATACTGCCTGCACACCATCTGGTTGAACAAGGCAGAGCGAGACAGATTTGGCACATTCCAAGCACGATGCTTGCGGAGATTGTCTGGCATCCCGCACTCCTACAGCAGTTGGGTGAGCAACGTGAGCAGCGCTCCCGTGCGGCATACGTGCAGAAGCCATTGTTTAAGTTCTCTGTGGTCCTACCGCCAACTCGCACCCGTAGGTGACACTGTCCGTCCAGCTCCCAGACGACAGCCCAATCAAGAGATGTATATTTGAGCCCGGCACCGCCGATTTGGCCCACCCGGGCGGGCGTCGCAAGCGTGGCAGACCAACAAATACTCGGACGCGTTGTGTTTTTAGCGTGGCGTGCGAAGTAGCTGGCGGCAACGACGCCCTGCGCCAGATATAACAGGAAGGCTGGCTGGCAAGGCGCATCCGCGCAAAGCGCTTCTGCTTTCAACCGCTGTAGCTTTTTAGCCCCCTTTTCCCCCATCTCCTCTTCCTCCTCCTCCTCCTTCTCCTCCTCCTCCTCCTCCTCCTCCTCCTCCTCCTCCTCCTCCTCCTCCCCCATCCAAGCTTGGTGTGCTCGCTGTTTCATCCCATATTCTCAGTTACACCCCTCTTTCTGTCAACGCACCATGACGTGCACGGCGTCTGTCTGTCTGTCACCATCGATCCTGGATCACCCCGTCAGGGTCCACTTCGATCCGATCGGTCCGATCCGCGATGACTGTTGTTGATACGATCCGTCCGGTCCGATCCGATCCATCCGGCCCACTTCGATCCGATCCGTCCGGTCCGATCTGATTCGATTCCGATGTTGCGACGATCCGATTGGGCCACGTGTTTGCGTGGCGTCGTTGCGCATCCCAGCGCGGCCGACCCGATTCGATTCCGACTTCGTGCCGATGCTGGCCGCTCCGACGCAAGAGCCGATTCGATCCGATTCCCCCATTTGATGATGACCATTCCTGACGGTTCATCAACCCTCGATTACCCCTTCGGCTTTCTTCGCTTTTCGCTCTCCTCATTCGATCTCATCAGCGGCCATCCTCATCCTCATCTTCCGCACCTTCATCATCACCGATCCTCCTCCTCCTCATTATCATCACCATCGTCATCATCACCCATCCTCCTCATTTTCCTCCTCGACCCTCCATCACCCCTTCGATTCCTTCGATGCCATAGGAAGGGACAGCCTAGAAGCCAGACCCCTCCAATCCAATGGCGAAACACTGAACCTGCAGGAAAGCCACGCACCTGAGAGTCCGTCAGTCGCAGACCTCGGAGGCGCAGGAGGAGGAAGAAGAAGGGCCTGCGGGGCTCGGGCGCTCCAACAGGAGGGTCCATGGGTAGTGGAACAAACAATGGCATGAACATAAACAACCCTGAGGTCTGCGACCCGCCTCCCTGGCGCGCGGAGCGCGCCAGGGGCGGCGCCGGAGGCGCCGCCAGGGTGCCCCGGGGCCGATCCGAGGAATCCGCGTGGACCTCCGCGTTGTTCTGTTCATGTCATTGCCTGTTCCCTTAAGGGGTCCGAGCCTCAGCTTCGCTCGATTGCGAGATAGCCCCGCTTTTCAGTTCCCCTCTGGGCAGCCTCGTCTTCCTCCGCCTTGATCCCTCGAGCCTTCCGCCGCCGCCGCCGCTGCCTGCTGGCGCCGATGTTGATGTTGATGTTGATGATGATGATGATGATGATGATGATGATGATGATGATGATGATGATGGTGATGATGATGATGGTGATGATGATGATGGCCATGGTCATGGTGATGGTGATGGTGATGGTGATGATGATGGTGTCGGTGGCGATGGTGATGGTGACAATGATGATGAATGCTGCTGCTGCTGCTGCTGATGATGATGATGATGGTGGTGGTGGTGGTGTTGGTGATGATGGTGGTGCTGATGATGGTGATGCTGATGCTGATGCTGATGCTGCTGCTAATGCTTGTTCTGGTGATGAAGTTGGTGGTGAAGTTGGTGATGCCGCTTGTGATGATGACTGTGTCGCCGATGATGACGATGCTTAAGATGGTGGTGATGATGATGATGATGATGGTGACGATGTTGATGATGATAAAGGTGACGATGATGATGCTGATTGCGATGATCATGATGATGCTGGTGGTGATGATGGTGATGGAGATGATGAGTATGATGATGACGATGATGATGATGGTGGTGGTGATGATGCTTGCGGTGATGATGATTGTGATGGTCATGCTGATGGTGATGATCATGATGCTGCTCATGATGCTCATGACGCTTGCGATGGGGATGCTGGTGGTGATGATGCTGAATATGACGATTCTGATGGTGATGGTGGTGATGCTGATGATGCTGACTATGATGATGGTGATGATGATGATCGTGATTATGATGATACTGGTGATGATGATGAAATTGTGTCTGATGATGCCGATGATGATGATGATGATGATGTTGATCATAATTTTGATGATGATGCTGCTGGTGATGCTGATGCTGGTGATGATCATAATTCTGATTATGTTGATGATGATGATTGCGATATTGACGATGATGATGATGTTGATGATGCCTATGTTGCTGATGTTTTCGATGTTGACGATGATGATCATGATCATGATCATGATCATGATGATGGTGATGGTGATGGTGATGGTGATGGTGATGATGATGATGATGATGATGATGATGATGATGATGATGATGATGATGCTGATGCTGATGCTGATGCTGATGCTGATGCTGATGCTGATGCTGATGCTGATGCTGATGCTGATGTTGATGGTGGTGGTGGTGATGGTGGTGGTGATGCTGATGTTTTAGAGGGGTACGAGGAGGAGGAGGAGGAGGAGGAGGAGGAGGAGGAGGAGCAGAGATGGAGGAAGAGGAGGAGGAGGAGGAGGAGGAGGAGGGAGACAAAATCAGGAAGGAAACGGAGGAGCAGGGCTATCGATTCTTCCAGAGGCTTCCCTCTGGCCTTTCTGGCCTCCCAGAAAGGAGAGGTCGCAGCGCATGCCGCGGAGATCGCGCACCTCGAGAAACTCATCGCCGAGAACAGGGAGTCGCAGCGCGAGGCGACGGAGGTCCGCGCCAACGAGAACGCCGATTTCGAGAAGGAAAGGAGGAGGAGGAGGGAAGGAGGAGGAGGAGGAGGAGGAGGAGGAGGAGGAGGAGGAGGAGGAGGAGGAGGAGGAGGAGGAGGAGGAGGAGAGGAGGAGGAGGAGGAGGAGGAGGAGGAGGAGGAGGAGGAGGAGGAGGAGGAGGAGGAGGAGGAGGAGGAGGAGGGGAGGAGGAGGAGGAGGAGGAGGAGGAGGAGGAGGAGGAGGAGGAGGAGGAGGAGGAGGAGGAGGAGGAGGAGGAGGAGGAGGAGGAGGAGGAGGAGGAGGAGGAGGAGGAGGAGGAGGAGGAGGAGGAGGAGGAGGAGGAGGAGGAGGAGGAGGAAGGAGGAGGAGGAGGGGAGGAGGAGGAGGAGGAGGAGGAGGAGGAGGAGGAGGAGGAGGAGGAGGAGGAGGGAGGAGGAGGAGGAGGAGGAGGAGGAGGAGGAGGAGGAGGAGGAGGAGGAGGGAGGAGGAGGAGGAAAAGGAAGGGGTGGAGGAGGAAGATGGCGTCGGGGTGGCGGGGGGGGGGGAATAGGGAAATGACTGGATGGTCGGGAAGAGGATGATGACGAGGAGCAGCGTGGGTTTGATGGGGAAAGGGGAGGAGAAGACCGAGTCCGAGCAGTGCATCGGGGCCCTCGAGGCGGCCATCAGCGTGCTCTCCGGAGCCGGCTCGGGCAAGAAGGGCTTCCTTGAGACCTTGCAGCAGGCTCGCGCGCTCAGCGTGGTGGACGGCGTCCGGGAGGCCCGCGGGCCGGAGGGGCACCAAACCTCGGACGTCTGCGCCAGGCCTCCACGCGGGCGCCTCAAAGCGTTCAAGTCGGGTGCAGCGATGGGTGGGTTTGAGTGGGGAGGGGGTGCAGCCGATCGATCCGATTCGGCGTCGATCACGGCAAGCCCGATCCGATCCGATTCCGGTAGTATTCCGACGATTTGGTGCAGCCTGATGCTTGCGTGGCGCTGTCGTTCATCCTGGGCGTAGCCCAATTACGAAGTCCATGGGAGTCCACACAGCCAAGACGCTGACATAAAGAACAGTTTGATGTTCCTCAGGTCCTTTCATGGCTGTTCCTCTAGCCCTCCTCGTGCACCCAGGCTCTCCTGGTGCCAAAAAGGGGCTCCGTTCCTGAAGCAGCGTTCCTTATTCCAGCAACCAGACCGTAGGCTCAGGGGGAGCGCATCAACCCCCAGTCGCCACTTCATCACCGCTATGGGTCTGATAGCCCACCCCGTCCAGGATTGCGAGGCTTCGCCATCGGGGGCCTTCCGCCGATCTGCCGGTGGGGTATCGCCGATCCAAGTTCAGTGGTTCCTCCCCATGAGCTCCTCCCTCCCCCTCTCGATCCCTCTCGCGAAACCCTCTCCACTAGACCACAAGAGCACAAGAGACACCATAACACCTCGCGCCGCCTCGCGCCATCAGACAACCTGTGCCGGTCCGCTCACGGATCCAGCTCTCTCGGGGTTGTGTTGGTTCGCGTGCCGCGCCGCCCGTTCAGGCCCACCGCGCGTCGGCGCGTACACGGTATCCACGCCCCAGTCCCCGAGCGTCACGCTACCCGCTCGCAGGGCACAGCGTCTCGCCAGGGCCGCCGCCGCGACATGCTGAGCAAAGGTTCCTCACTGTATGACCCAGGTCACCCTATGCGCAGCATGCTCACCCATCCCCACCGCGTCAGCGCTGCCTCCCGTCACGGGCGCCAGTGATGGGTGCGGGGAGGAGATCTGGCGCAGGCGGCGAGGTCCCCGCGGATCTGGTCTTGTGTGCATGCGAGGGTGTGTGTTTGTGTGTACAGGGTCCAGCTTGAATAAGGAACTCTTACTTTTCAAAAGGGACTCGGTCGTTCCTTTGGTTAGCATGCGTTCCGCTACCTTATTGGCGGCGAGCCCCCTTGGTGTTCCTTCGGACTTTCTAGACTTACTTGGAAAAAAAGGGGCGTCGCTCCTTACTTATCGTTCCTTAGGTCAGGCCGGATACTGCATGCGTGCTGACACATCCGGCCAGGAGTGGCTCAAGCCCGCGACGATCCGGATTGGAGTGGCTCCCGCCCGCGAAGCTCAAAAGTGTGTGTGTGTGTGTGTGTGTGTGTGTGTGTGTGTGTGTGTGTGTGTGTGTGTGCGTGGGCGTGTGCGTGTGCGTGTGCGTGTGCGTGTGCGTGTGCGTGTGCGTGTGCGTGTGCGTGTGCGTGTGCGTGTGCGTGTGCGTGTGCGTGTGCGTGTGTGCGTGTGCGTGTGCGTGTGCGTGTGTGCGTGTGCGTGTGCGTGTGCGTGTGCGTGTGCGTGTGCGTGTGCGTGTGCGTGTGCGTGTGCGTGTGCGTGTGCGTGTGCGTGTGCGTGTGCGTGCGTGCGCGTGCGCGTGCGCGTGCGCGTGCGTGCGTGTGCGCGTGCGCGTGCGCGTGCGCGTGCGCGTGCGCGTGCGCGTGCGCGTGCGCGTGCGCGTGCGCGTGCGCGTGCGCGTGCGCGTGCGCGTGCGCGTGCGCGTGCGCGTGCGCGTGCGCGTGCGCGTGCGTGCGTGCGCGTGCGCGTGCGCGTGCGCGTGCGCGTGCGCGTGCGCGTGCGCGTGCGCGTGCGCGTGCGCGTGCGCGTGCGCGTGCGCGTGCGCGTGCGCGTGCGCGCGCGTGCGCGTGCGCGTGCGCGTTGCGCGTGCGCGTGCGCGTGCCGTGCGCGTGCGCGTGCGCGTGCGCGTGCGTGCGTGCGTGCGTGCTGTGCGTGTGTGTGTGTGTGTGTGTGTGTGTGTGTGGTGTGTCTGTGTCTGTGTCTGTGTCTGTGTCTGTGTCTGTGTCTGTGTCTGTGTCTGTGTCTGTGTCTGTGTCTGTGTCTGTGTCTGTGTCTGTGTGTCTGTGTCTGTGTCTGTGTCTGTGTCTGTGTCTGTGTCTGTGTCTGTGTCTGTGTCTGTGTCTGTGTCTGTGTGTGTCTGTGTCTGTGTCTGTGTGTGTGTGTTGCCGTCTCCACCCCAGGGCTTCACTTGGCCTCCTGTCCGCACCTTTCCGCTCGTTGCGCGACACCGGCTTCCTTGTTGCGGCGCGCCTCGCTGGCGCTGTCTCATCCCTGTGCCTGGTTTGCCCAGGGCCTCGTCTGCCTGCAGCCTCGTTCTTCCTCGGGCCGCCGTCTTGGTTCGTCACTGCACCTCAGCTTTGTCGGCTGTACTTCGCACAGGACTGGTCGCCGTCTCCCCGCTCTCCCCGTCTCCCCGCCACCCCTTCCTGGCTGCTCCCCTCGCGTCTGCCCCCCCCCCTGGGAGTGATGCTGCTGATCCCTTACGGCCCTATGGGCGAATCCACTAAGTCCTCGCCGCGTCACCTGGGCCGGCCTCGCGCGCGTGGCCGCGACGCCCTAAACGTGTGTGCGTGCGTCGGCTGTCGCAGGCCGCACTGCCTGCGCGTCCGCCTCTTGTCTGCTGCCCCCGGTACAGGTCGGACCGAGGCACAGGATCGAGGTCGGCTCGGGGAGGGTACCCTTGGATGTTCTTCTTGTTTGTTGGACTCGCTTGTGCATCCTGGGGAGGGTACCCTAAAACAGGGCTAGGATCGGGATAAATCGCTCCAGAGCGTTCCGGTGCGCTCTCAGAGCGTTCCGGAACGCTCTGGAGCGGCCGCGGCGCCCAATACATCCTCCAAACCCGCCGATTCTCAGAGATTTCGAGTTATCCCGATCCGATTTTGTCCCGATCCTCGCGTCGTTTTATACCCTTGGATGTTGTGTGTTGTGTGTTTTGTCCAGCGGAGGGTCTCGTGTTCTTGCAGGATGTGCTTCTGGCCCAGGTCCGACTGTATGTTTTGGCTCCTCCTCTTGGCTCGCTGCCCTTGCAGCCTGTCCGTCACCGCGCCACGCTTGTCGGCCTCGGCCTGCCAGTGGTCGGTGGCCACATGTGAACCCTACCCTACCCTCCCTCAGAAATCATGGGGTGGGGGTAGGGTTCACATGTGGCCGCCTGACTGGTGTGTGTGTGTATTGAGTCTTGTGCGTGTCCAGAGGTATACACGCGTCCCATTACCTTGCGCCCGTGGTTTGAATTTAGCCACGCGTCGGAGGGAAAAAGTGTTTTTGTGTGTGTGTGCGTGTGTGTGTGTGTGTTCTGTTCGCTCCGCAGCGGTTCCGCGCACACCCAACTTTCCGCCTCCGGCACTCGAGCTTCCACGCCCCGGCAGCATTTCCCATGCCGACTCATGAGGGTATTTGTCTTGGTCGGACCGGCGTCGCGAGCGTATGTCGTTGGCTCCTTGTCCCTGAGGTGCTCAGGAAGGCCAGCTACTCGGCACAGGTCCCGGAGAAGGACCTCGACTTCGCGAGGGCGTTCTTCGGCAAGTCCGGGCAGTTCATGGTCCTGCGTTGGGGTGTGGGGCGTCGTTACGTCCACAAGTGTGATCGCCTGCGAATGCGGTCATGAACTTTGGCTCAGCTTGTCGCGCTGCCGGTTCCGGCCCAGCACGCTTCGGCGCGAGACGCTGTCCACGTCCCAGTTCTCGAGCGTCGATGTCCCGAGTCGTTCCCAGCCTCCCGCCCCACAGAGCGGAGCGACGCGCTATCTGCTTGCAGGGCATAGCGTGGGCGCAGCGAGGGCCCCTGACGAGGTCCAGCACGGCGGAGTGTCAGCCGCGCAGACGGGCAGCACTCACAATCCGTTCGGCGACTACGCCCCGCAGTCGGACCGCATCGTGGGCATCCTGAAGGTTGGAGCTGGCTGGGGGACAGAGGTGATCCACCGTTCGCTCCGGCTAGTAGAGGGGGGGAGAGAGGGCCCCCTCGTCGGCACGGCAGGACGCGGCTCAAAAAAAATGTCGGTTTCGACCCCGGGAGGGGTCCAGGGACCGATTGTGAACAGCTTTGCCCGCATCCCCCCCCCCTCTTGGCTGGGCTTCCCCAGCTCAGACCCCCCGGCCGCCTCCAACCTGAAGGGCCTGTACGACACCTTCACCCAGAGCCTCGAGAAGGGCAACGTGGAGGAGGCGGACGCCCAGAAGGCGTTCGAGGAGTTCATGGCAACCAAGAAGGCCGAGCTGAAGACGCTGGAGGGCACCAAGGAGCAGCAGGAGCTCTCCAAGGCCGAGAAGGCGAAGAAGATGGCGGAGAGCAAGCTCTTGCGCGCGGACACACAGGCGCAGCTGAAGGCCGACGAGGAATTCTTCGCAACCACCCAGGAAAAGAGGGAACCAGAACGGTACACACACACAAAGACAGACAATGTTTGGCGTCGCGGCCAAACGCGCGGCAAAGGGGTCCAGCGCCGATCCGAGGAATCTGCGCGGGCCTCCCATTTGCTGGAAAGCTGGCCCAGTATCCTGAGCGCGTTCGCTCTTTCAGCGTGAGCACCAGAAGCTGGCCCAGATTTGCTCTCCGAAACTTACTGGAAGCTGGCCCAGATGTCTTACACGATAAGTGTTTCTTGATCGGATGTTCGGCTGTGTGAGCGGTGGACGTGTGAGTTCAGGGGGCAGGCACGCGGCAGCGACCTCGGCGCGGCCGCTGGAGGCGGAGCGCCGCCAGTTGCCCGGAGCCTGCGGGCATCGAACGATCTACGTTGTTGGAGACGGCATGCCCAAGCTCGAACGCGCTTACGAAGCGAGGCCACTGAGCGGTGTGGGTGAGTGCCGCCCGAGCTTACACCTTGACTGTCATTGGCTCGTGCAGCCAGACGTCCTGAAAGAACACATCATCAGCATCATCATCAGCATCATCATCGTCGTCATCATCGTATGAATCATCCTATTAATCCTCAGCGTCATCTTCATCTTCATACTCACCATCATCATCATCCTCATCATCATCATAATCAGCATCATCACCACCATCATCATCACCAACATAATCATCATCACCATCGTCATCATCATCACTATCATCATCAGCATCATCATCATCATCATCATCATCATCATCATCATCCTGACCATCATCATCATCATCATCATCATCATCGTCATCATCATCATCATCATCATCATCTTCATCTTCATTTTCATCTTCATCTTCATCTTCATCTTCATATTCATCTTCATCCTCATCATCCTCATCATCATCATCAGCAGCATCATCAGGTTGCGCACCGACAGCTCCACCGGGGTGTTCAGGCTGGACTCAACAGCCCCACGAGCAGTCCCATGTGGCCTCAATACGCACCCCGAGCAGCCCTGGACTATTTGGGGGTCATGTTGAGGCCAGCTGGGACTAACTCCGGTGGTCCGTTGAAGCCAGCCGGGGCTACCTGGGGAGCTGTCGATGTGCGACCCGAAGCCTTGCCAACAGGAAAGCCCCGAGCGCTCATGTTTGAACAACTCCACGCGGTGTCAGAGACCAGCGCCGACGTCACCGCGACGTGAGCCGCTCGCGTCTGGCTTTCTGGCTCCCCGAGGAGGGGTGCAAGGACAAGGCCAAGGAGTGGGGCGAGCGGGTCAGGATGCGCACCCAGGAGCTCCAGGGCATCAACAAGGCCGCCGAGATCCTCAGCTCCCCAGACGCGCTGGAGACGTTCGCGAACTCCTCCTCCATCCTGGGGCAGCCAAAGTCATCGGGGCAGTGAGTTTCGCCCTCCCCACGGGCGGACGACAACCAGGGAGCAACAAATGTGGGGGATCGAGGACTGCAGGAAAGTAACCCCGAAGGGGGCAAGGCCCAGAACACCCTGGCGACACGAGCCAGTCCCGCCTGGGAGGCTTTTTTCCCCTCAGTGTGTCCGGCGCGCTTGATGCCGCTTTCGGGCCGCGGGGCCGTCAAGAGAAGATCCAGGACGAAAGTCTGGCCGAGGCCTTGAGGTTGGCACCGACACCAACATCGGCGGTCGAGTTCGCGGAAAGAAGATGATCCCGACCTCGGCGATGGTGGTATTCTTCAGGCTTCCTAGGCGGCCGAGAGATTACCATCAGCACCAACATTCGGGGGTCTGCCTCCACTGGCTGGAGATGATCCGAAATGTTGGTGCTGATGGTAATCTCTCGGCCGCCTAGGAAGCCTGAAGAATACCGCCATCACCGAGGTCGGGATCATCTTCTTTCCGCGAACTCGACCGCCGATGTTGGTGTTGGTGCAATTTCCACGCCTCGGTGTCGAGAGGTCCAGGGGGCCGGGGGGCTCGACCAGAGCGCGTCGTCGGAGGTTTGGGTTTTTTTTTCCCTTCTCCTCGCCTCTGTTTCTCCCTCCCACGCTGCCCCCCCCCCCTCCACAGGGAGAGAGGAACCAAACATGGCACGAGCATAGATTTCCGAAGGTGCGCGCGGATTGCTTGGGTTGGGCGCGCCGGAGGCGCCGCCAGGGGGCCAGCGCCGACCCAAGAAATCCGCGCGAAGTTCCCCGACATGTTCTGCTTCTGGCGTGTGTTCCTCTGCAGGAGGTGGGGGGTGGCAGTCTCGTGATCCCCGCTTCGGCTGCCCTGGCCATCGCTCTGGTGCAGCTCGCTGCGCAGAGAAAAGCTGTGGGCCCGCATCGCGCCCTCTCCAGCAAGGCTCCGGGGGGGGGACCCAACGACAACCGAAATGCGTGCATCAATAATGCACGTGTCTCCTTAAGTCGGAGAAAAGTCGAGCTGCGTAAACATATTTTTTCGGAGCCCAGGGCGGTTTTCTTGGATCGGAGTGGGGCTCCCTTGGCGGCGCCTCCGGCGCCGCTCCTGGCAAGCTCCAGGGGTTCGCGGATTTTCGAGAGTTTATGCTTATTTGTGTGATTGTTCATTTACGTAGACTTCTCCGCAAAGGTATCACCAGAGCACTTCGTGGCCCTTCAGAGTCTCGCTAGGAAGTTCCACAGCAGGTCCCTGGACAGGATCGTGGCGCAGGCGCGGGCGGGCGGCTACTTCGACAAGGTCATCGCCTCCGTGGAAAGCATGATCGCCCTGTTGCGAAAGGAGGAGCAGATGGACATCGCCCACCGGGACCGTTGCCAGGGCGCAGAGAACAAGAACACGAACGACATGGAGGATTTGGACACAGCGATCGAGAAGGCGTCGACCAGCATCGAGGCAATGGGGCACACCGAGAAGACTCTGCAGCAGGAGATCAGCGACCTCGCGATAGCGATTAATGACACCGAGAACGATATGCGTGAACGGCTTGCGATGAGGAATCAGGAGCGAAAGACACACGTGAAGTCTGTGAAGGATGACCAGAACGCACTCATCTTAGTGGAAAAAGCCATCGATGCGCTCACCGCCTTCTACGAGCGCAACAAGATCTCCATGTCCCTCATTGCCAAGCAGGAGCCCCGGGAGTACACTGTCGACGCCGACAAGGCCCCCGAGACCGTCTGGGACGCGGGTGGCGCCTCGTACACGGGGCGCAAGGGTGAGAACGAGGGCGTGGTGGCCATTCTGAAGATGATCTCGGAGGACATCCGGCACGAGATGGCCAGCGCTCGCGCGGAGGACGAGGATAACCAGAAGGAGTATTTGAAGGAGAACGCGGCCATGACCAAGACGAGGGACGCGCAGCTCAACACCAAGATGGCCTCGGAGAAGGAGCTCACCGAACTGCAGGCGAAGATCGAGGACACGCAGGTGTACCACGACGGCAAGCAAGCGGACAAGGGCTCCGAGGAGGCGCTGAAGAGCGCCATCTACGCCGATTGCAGCTGGGTCGCCACCCACTTCGACTCTCGGGCCGACGCCCGCAAGAAGGAGCTTGACGGGCTCCAGGCGGCGAAGGGCTACCTGGCCGGCGTGGCGGACGGGTCGGAGCTGGCGCCTTGAGGCCCCCCCGCGGCCTCGCGCTGCACCGCGCGCGCGCGCCCGGCTGACGCTGCCCACGCCAGGCCGCGGGTCAGAGGAAGAAAAGGCACCATACCGCTACCCCTCCCTCGTTGTCGCCTCTTTTTGGGACTCCTTGGAGACCATCCTGTCGCCACCGCTGGACTCGACTCGGGATTCTGGTCAGAACGCACACTGGGAGAGGTCCAGGGAGCAGCGGTACACGCCGGTCGTTGGAAGTAGGTATTCCTGGATCCCCAAATCCCATTATATTTGAGGCGCCTTCCTACTTCAATCATCGAGTGGTTCTTCCTCTTCCCTCCACTTCAAGGGGGTGGGCGGAACTCCGACGCCTTCCTACCTCATGTTTCTGCTCACTTCTTCCGACCGCCGGGTATGGGTACCTTATGGTGTCCCCAGCGGGCGCGCGCTGTCGCCGCGCTCGACGCCCGCGGACAGGAAAACAGGGCCGGGCCCGGCAGCGGCGCAGTGCAGCCAGCTTGCCGTATCTGGGAGAGCGGCGGCGGTCGGCTGCGTGCGCGCTCTTGTCTGCGCTGCGCGACCGCCACCGTGAGCGGCATCCTGCCCCGCAACCACTGGCCACCGCCCCGGCCGTGACGACTGCGTGAGCGATGCAGCCGCCTCAGGTCGACTATGCGTAAGAGCGTAGGAATGACCCTTCGCCGGAGTGACCTTTGGTGCGTGCGGGCCCACTGGGTCCCCCGATCGCGGAACGCGGTGCGTTAGTAGCGTCTTGCGCGCTTGTGTTTGGTCCCTGCGGCCCCCAAAAAGCCGCGCACCAAAGGTCACTCTTTCCCAGGGTCATTCTTGCGTGCAGTCGATCAGGGTCGGAGCAGCGAGGGTTGCAGCAGAGGGGCCCCTGGAGGGCCCCTGAGGGGCCCCCGAAGGGCCCCGAAGGGGGCCCTTCGGGGCCAGGAAGGGTGCCCCCAGGGCAAAGAAAAGTGTACCTTTCTCCTCCCCGCCCCCCGTGTGTCGCCCCCCCCCACTGGATTGAGCGACGTCCAAAGCTCAGGAGGAAAAGAAACACACAGACACAAGTAATCCTCGATTCCCCAGAAAATATTGGAAAATATGGGAAGTGGGGGGGAAGACAGGAACCTAGAAAACATGGGAAAATATCGGGAATCCGGTTATTTGTGTGTATTTATTTGTGTGTCGCCCCCCCCCACTCGATTGAGCGACGCCCAAAGCGATGCGCAGCAGCTTCAGGCAGCCCACCCACGGGCGGCGGCCTGCGGCGCCACTCCCCCCTGGGACATGTCGCCCCATGCACAAACGATGTGTCGCCGATGCCAGCTCCTCGACGGCTCCCCCCCTGAGCTGGTGCCCCCAGATCGTTGCCTGTCATAGCTGGAGGAGGAGGAGGAGGAGGAGGAGGAGGAGGAGGAGGAGGAGGAGGAGGAGGAGGACGAGGAGGAGGAGGAGGAGAGGAGGAGGAGGAGGAGGAGGAGGAGGAGGGGAGGAGGAGGAGGGGGCAAGCTAGGTGCGCTCGCGTCATATCTGACGTCCTACCCCTCCCTCCCATCCCTTACCATGGCGCTGATTTTCTCTATCCGCGGACGCGTGTCGTAGCGGACCTGTGGCTCCGCGCGCGCGTGCGTAACTAGTGGGTGGTGGTGCGCGTGCGTGCGTGTGTGCGTGGTGGTGTGGTGGTGCTGGTGCTGGTGCTGGTGCTGGTGCTGGTGCTGGTGCTGGTGCTGGTGCTGGTGCTGGTGCTGGTGCTGGTGCTGGTGCTGGTGCTGGTGCTGGTGCTGGTGCTGGTGCTGGTGATGGTGCTGGTGCTGGTGCTGGTGCTGGTGCTGGTGCTGGTGCTGGTGCTGGTGCTGGTGCTGGTGCTGGTGCTGGTGCTGGTGCTGGTGCTGGTGTGGTGGTGGTGGTGGTGGTGGTGGTGGTGGTGGTGGTGGTGGTGGTGCGGCGCGGTGGTGGCGGGCGGATGGGCGCGCGAGAAAGAGGCCCGCGCTGGGGCGAGAACGCCATCCTGAACGACGGAGGCCAAACACCGATCCGAAAATGAGGCCCACGCTGCAGCGGGAGCACGATTCGGAACGATTCGGGAGCAGAAATGAGGCCGGCGCCTCAGCGAGAGCAGCATTTTAGAAAAAAAACACAAGCGAAAACCCAACTCCGGGGAATCCTGTGTGTAAAAAAACAGTACGCGGGGGGGTGCCGAATATCTTCCGGACGCCATCAGGGGAAGTGGGAGAGTATTTTCATATTGTGTAATTGTAGAGGGAGGGGGAGGGGGAGGGGAGGGAGGGAGGGAGAACAAAAGGGACGAGGAGAAGGAGGACCAGTTTAAACCCAAGAACCATGAACGATGTTGGAATACACCCTCCCTTCAAGCGCCCCCAGCCGGACCGAGGTAAAAGATCGAGGTCGTCGCGGGGAGGGTGCCCCAGTGTTTGTTTCGTGCTCGCTGGATGTCCGCGCGCCTCCTGGGCAGGATGCCCCTGGATGTTCCGTTTCTTTTGGCCGCTGGAGGGTCTCATCTTCTCGAGGGACGCTCTTCTGGCCTGGGCCCGTCCAGTCTTAAGTCGGGCCTGTCCCCCTACAGGGGGATTTTCGACCAAAAAAAGAATGATAAAAAAATGCACCAAAAAATACCCCACAAATACTCTGCCGTTGTGGGCGTCCAGTCTTAAGTCGGGCCTGTCCCCCTACAGGGGGAGTTTCGAGGAAAAATGAAAGAGACCCCAAAAATAGTCAAACAATCATCCAAAAATAGTCTGGGGACTATTTTTGAAGTATTTGGAGTATTTTCTTACCTTTTTGGGGCCTTTGTGGTGTATGTTTGATGTTTCGTCGAGGATCCCCCTGTAGGGGGACAGGTCCGACTTAAGTCCAGTCCCTCCGCCCTCGGTCCCTCGGCAAGCCCTGTGCGCCCCCCACCCGTACGGAGCGTGAGCATCTCGATCGCATTCAGAATGGGCTCGTCCCAAAGGTCCTCAGCAAGGCCGAACACCAACGTCGGCAGCCAAGGCCTTCATACTCTCCCTGCGGTCGTTATTCATAACCTGCATTCGCAGCTGGTTCCTACTCCTACTCCTACCCCCCCCCCCACCCGGGGGCAGGCCCTCGTCAGCCCCCTTGTCCGAGGCCCGCGACCTCGGCGCGCCGGCCCCTTCGGCTTCGTCGGCCGCCACGCACTGTCGTCGACGAGCGGTCGCAGGTCGATCGATCGAGATTCGGATTCGGAGGAGGAGGAGGAGGAGGAGGAGGAGGAGGGTGAGGAGGAGGAGGGGGAGGAGGAGGAGGAGGAGGAGGAGGGGGAGGACCACTGTAAACCCAAGATGCATCAGCGATGTCGAAATTGACCCTCCCTCCAGGCTCCCTCACAGGCCCCCACGAGGGTTCATTTCCACTGGGGGCAGTGCCCCGTTGGGAGACAAGCGTTTCAGGATCCTGGGACGTGCCAAGACACTTTCACCGGACTGCAACGCCACTCTTCGAATTTCAACACCGCGAATCAACGTAATTGTTGCGACTTGACAATCATACATCGCTCCAAAGCACCATTTCTGGTACGCTAGCCATTCGAATTCGTGAGACCTTGTAATCTTAAGGAACGAATGTGCGCGGCGCTAAGGCGAGAGCCACATATTGCAAAACGGAGAATATCTTCAACCCGTTCAACTCTTGCAATTGTTCAAGACGAGTGCTCGCGGCGCTAAGGCGGGAGCCACATTTTGAAAACGGCCAGTCATCAATCCGTTAAACTCTTGCAGTTGTTTACGACGAGTGTGCCCGGCGCGAAGGCGATGGCAATTTCGGAAGCGGCCCGACCTCCCACTTGCGAAACGGTTGCCAATTGTTTAGCTCCAGGATCGTAAGTGGTGAGGAAGTCTTAGGCGAAATGCCTGGCCTGCCTTTTCGATTGGCCTCAGGGCGCGACAGGGAGGAGATATTTGTAACGAAAAGGATTGGAGGACGAGACGAGAGGGAGGAGGAGGAAAAGGAGGAGGAGGAGAAGGAGGAGAAGGAGGCGCGGGCGGGGGAGTGTCCTCGGAGTGTCCTAACACCCACAAAACGGTGGGTGCCTACCTAGGACACGTCCGAGGGGCGGGGCCTCACCTCGACTGGGGGATGCGTCTGAGCCTCGGCCATGCGCACTCGCCCCAGGTCGCATTCGGCCGCCGCGGCAGGGATGCGTCTACCTGATTGCAGACCTCTGCGGGTCCGCGCCAGGTTCCCGCGACCCTTCCGCGGCGGCTCCTCGCACGCACCGGCCAGGCGGCGGGGGTCCGTCGTGGCCGTGCACCCGCACCGACTGCAACAAAAACAGGCTGCGGCGCGGCCACAACTGCAGCCGATGTGAAGAGTCAAGCTGCCGTCACCCCACCCGCACACCCGACCCCGCCTCCCGCATGGCGTCGGCCTGTGTGCCCCTCGGGCGCCCCGCCCGACGCTCGACAACGGCGAGGCGCAGGCCTCGACCGGCTCGGCCCCAAGGACGAGCTGATGGCAGAGGGCGCAAGCCCGGCGGCGGGCAGCACGAGCGAAGCAGCGCGATGATGCTTGCGGAAGCGCTGGTGCAGCGGGCACGCGAGGGATCGCGGGCCGCTCCGCTGTCCAAGGAGCGGCTACCGTGGCCTCGCAGAAAGCTTGGCAAGCGCGGCGTCGGACCAGCGCTGCAGTGCAGTCCCAGACATCAGTGTCGGGCGCGCCCCCGACGAGCGCCGCCGACCATGCCTTGTGAGCGGCCTGCGGCCTCGTTGGCGAGAGCGTCCGCAGCTTCATTGCCAAGGGCCCAGCTTGCGGCCCCAGTCGGACAGGCCAGGCGCGCCCGCGTCGACATGGCTGGGAGTCCACACGACACGAACATCGCCTGGAAGGTCAATCCAGGCCGAACGAATGAGTCTCCACATGTCAGCACTGTCGCTGATGGCGTCGCGTCTGCGGTGGAGCCCTCGCTCCCAGCCGCGGAGGAGCATGCCGCAGCCCGTGACGTAGAGGAGCGGACCCTCGAAGGAGGCGAGCTCGAGGGCGAAGGCGCGCAGCTCGGCCCTCGGGACCGTCTGTCGTCTGCCGTCGAGGCCGCAGGCCACGCCAGCAACCCTACAGAGGCCGCTGGGGGTGACCGCCGTCACCAATTTCCGCCGAACCGACTCGCCGCCTACGGGCTGCCGCTGCTATACTGCCCTCCAGAGCCACCCCCAAAGACGACCAAGAAGGAATCGTAACGCCAGCACCCCTCAGCACTCGCCGCGTCAAGGGGCTGCCCTGCGTCGCCCCCGTCCCCACCCGCCGTCCCAACCCTCGAACCCTCCCCGTTCGAGAAGGTAGGAGTAGCGAGGGAGGAGGGGAGGGAGGCCCCGCAGCCACAGCGAGGGCGTTTGCTCGTGGCCCGCCTGGGTCTGCGGGAAAAGAAAGTCAGAGGCCTCCAGGGCCGCATCTTTTTGTTCGACGGGCAAGCCCAAATACGGCGAAAAAGCGTTTCGGGGGCCGTGCCGCAGCGAGAGCAGAGAGGAGAGGCATTATACCCCGCATCCATCGGGCGCTGCTGGGGCCACTCACCCCACGACACCACTGGGACAATCTGGCCTACCTCGTCATATGAGCCTTCACGGACAGCTTGCATTGTAGCAAGACGGGTGGGCAGAACGTCAGCACCACATACGATAGACTCACGGAAAGGATGCGACGAGGCCTCGGCCCAGAGTGACGCCGCGATGTCCTCGCGGACGTCATCCTGAGAATCCGAAAACATCAGCCTGAGAATTCAAACACATCAGCCTCTGCACGCTCCTCAAGGAACGGATCAGGGAACCTCCAGAGCTCCCAATCGCTTCGAAAGGGCCTCCTCCACTCCATCGCCGAGGCAGGCTGCCACCCCAGGTCAAGAAGAGTGGCCTGGACGGCCCCGATGGGGGCCTCGGACGCGTCGCCGCCGCTGATTCGGTTTGTGCCCTGACCGAGCCCTGACACGCTTCCAAGACTGGCTTGCGCCTCGGACGCTGGCGATCGGTCGATCGAGCGAGGCTCCAGGCTCGAAAATACGGTTGCACCTGAAGATGTTCGGCCTCGGGATGCTTCTCGCTGCCGCTCGCCGAGAGCGTTCCGGGTTGTCCGAATTGTTTTGAACGAGCGCCTGGGCTAGGGCCCAGAAACTGCTCGAGGCTCGAGGGTCGAGTTTTTGGTCGCATTTTGGGTCGTCGGCCGCCCTCGCCGCCATCGCCGTCCCCAGATCTCCGACGTCACGATTTTGTTCATGACGTCGACCCCCAGCGGCCTTAAGTGGTTTCTTGACGGTCCCGAGGGCCGGTGAGGGACCCCAGAGACCGAAAATAGCGAGAAAAAAAATCCGTCGTGGTTTTGCATGGCCCGAGGGGCCCGAGGCGGTCTGGGTCGCTGGCGTCGTCCGACTGCCCTACAGCAGCGTTCGGGGAGGCGGCGTCCGGACAGGGCCCTCTCGCGCTGCAGCGCGGGGCGCTCGAAAGCGCAGTGGGACAGAAGGAGGGAGGCATGGCTGTGGGGTCAGTTTCGATCTGATTCGATATCAGCTCAGGCCGGCTCGATTCTTGCGTGTTCTATTGGTCATTGTTCACCCGTAGCCCCGGTACGTTTTATGGCTGAATTCGTATTGTGCTCCAGGTTCCCGCGGTGCGCACAGTGACGATTGGATCGGCAATCTGTGTGTCCCTCACTTTTCGCCTCCTCTTCCCCCTCTCCAAGATAGCATTGTTAAAAACAATGGACAATTCTCAAAGATAGCACTCTGGCCGGCTTGATCCGATTCGATGCCGATGTTCCGGCGACCCTTTGCGGCCCGATGCTCGCCTGGCCTTGCTGTGCATCTTGGCGCGGCCGATCCGGTCCGATTTCGACTTCGTTTCGATGCAGCCCGATCCGACGCATCATTGTAGATTGATGCTTGGTTGCTCGGTTGGCCCTTGTCTCCTTCCCTTCTGCACCTTCGCCCCAGCTCCTTCCCCCCTTGCCCTTCTCTCGAATCTCTGGGTACTATATAAACATAAGTTTCCCGAGATCCGAGCGGACTTGAGTCGGCACTGGAGCCCCCCTGGCGCGCTCGGCGCGCCAGGGAGGGGGGGAGATCCAGCGCCAACCCGAGAAGTCTGCGTGGACCTGAAAATCTGCGTTTGCGTGCATGCCAGCATGTTTTGTTACATGTTCTGCTCCTCCCCTGTGTCCTGCGTCCCTGGCCTTCGTTTGGTCCGTCAGGGCCACCCACTGACCTCAGAGGATGCAACGGAAATTGGAACGTCGGTGTATGCTCGAAATGTAAAGGAGCGCGTGCTTCTTGCACAATGCGAAACATCGACATACATATGACCACTGTTCAATGCATGGTCTTGCCTATGGCAGGTCGGCTCGTGTGGCGTTCCTGTTGTGCGGGGCGATCGTCTGCTTCAAGCTACCGTGTTTGTCACGCCGCAGTGAGATTCCGTGGTCGCGCGTTCCGGATAGAAGGGAGCGCTGGAGGTGGAAGGCAAGAGAGGGAAGTACAGGAGAGGAACGATGTCGCCTTCCTCCTCGTTCACATCGCCCTCCCCCTCCAGCAGCTTGTGAGAGCTATCCGAACACTTGCGAAAGCTCCCACGAGAGCCGCGGAATGCCTTCCAAAAATCTCGGAAAACGGCGGATCACAAACATCGGAAAGACCTTTCTCCTCTCCGGGCCACGGATGTCCTGAGCTTAGTCGCCTCTTCCTCTGGGGAAGGAGGGCACCTTCCCAGGTCGTGAAATTGGGTCGGGTCGTCCCATGTTACTGCCTCTTGGCCTCGTTTGGCCGATTGTACTCTTCCTCCTCCTCCTGCTCCTCCTCAATGATTCCGTGGACTTGGCTGCTCGGGGGAGGGGCTCAAGACGAAAGCTGTGGACGTATTGGTACAGCCCGCGACCGTCCCGCAAATGCAGCGTTGCCGATGCCCTGCCAAGACCGAAGCGTGCCCGGAGAAGCACTGGCCCGTCCATGCTCTAGGATGTGGTGCATTGCCTGGCCGCGGGGGTCCAAACACCAAGACTTCGCCTGGTCCCCTGGGTATACCTACTCCCCGAGGCGAGGAGACGACGGGAGAGAAGGAGACGGTAAGGCAAGGCTCGTTGCGATTCGTCCGATTCGATTCGATCCGATTTCGATGACTTCTGACTCCGATTCGATGTCGCATTCCGATTTGGGCTCCGATCTCTCAATGGTGGCCTACTGGCCTGCCGACTTCTGCCGATTCGATTTCTCCCGATTTTGTTGCCGATTCCCGCCGATCCGATTCATTTCGATCGCCGATCCGATTCATCGATTCGACTAGGAGTTCTCCTGCGAGAAGGTCCCCCTTTCCCGCTCCCCACACGCCTCCCTGGTGGCTCCACCGAGAGCATCCCTGGGCGGGATACTTCGCCCCCCCGCGGGCGCGGGGGGTGCCTTGCGCTGGCAGGCGACCGAGACACGCGGGGAAGGACGGAGGGCGAGGAGGACGGGAGGGGTAAGGGCAGGCAAGAACAAAGCGAAGAATGCAGAGAAACGACCATATCGAAGCCGAGCGCGCCGAGGCAGGAAAGGGGGAATCTAGTGAGACGACTGGAACAATGTGAGGGTGGGCCTCGCTGTCAGAAACTGGGGCCGGCTTTTCTGAACGGCCAGCTCGAATGTGACCCTTCGCCGGAGTGACCTTTGGTGCGGGCTCATCGGGCCCCCCCCGATCGCCGAGCGCGATGCGCTATAAGCGGCCCGCGCCCTTGGGTTTGGCTCGCTCGCGCCCCCAAAAGCTGCGCACCAAAGGTCACTCTTACGCGGGGTCACTCTTACGTCTAGCCGATCAGTCATGCGTTCTCTTGCGTTCCGCTGTGAGACGACCTCGGATTCCTGCTCTTACAGGCGAGCGCGCACGCCTCGACGAGAAGCAAAACGGTCAAGAACACCAAGCGAATTGCCGAAGGCGAGGCCAGACGCAGGCGCCGCCAGAGACAAAAAGAGAGAGAGGGCGAGGCGCGCCCCCCTCCACTCCCTCGAGGAGAGAAGAGGAGGGAGGGGAGAAGTGAGAGGAGGAGGAGGAGGAGGAGGAGGGGGAGGAGGGGGAGGAGGAGGAGGAGGAGGAGGAGGAGGAGGAGGAGGAGGAGGAGGAGGAGGAGGGGGAGGAGGGGGAGGAGCAGGAGGAGGAGGACGAGGAGGATGACGAGGTGGAGGGCGAAAAAGAGAGAAGGAAAAGGTAAGTGTTGCGCGTGGCTGGATCAGTTGCGGGCAATGTCTTGCTCAAGAGAAGGAAGCGGTAAGCCCCCCCGCCGCGTTGATCTGGCAGGCCGGTGTGGCTGCGGCGGTCGAGTCGCTGGGCTTCTGACCAGAGGCTCTTCCCCTCGCCCTCGCCCTCCGCCGCGTCGTCCTGGAGGAGGAGGAGGAGGAGGAGGGGGAGGAGGAGGAGGAGGAGCAGGAGGAGGAGCAGGAGGAGGAGGAGGAGGAGAGGAGGAGGGAGTGGAGCGAGTGTCAGATGAGGCGCAGTGCTCGGAGAGCAGTCCCGTCGCGCCAAGTGTTTCCTCGCGCCGACCTGGCGCGTGTTGCGAGTCGGTGCGTTTGATGGTCCGGTCTCTTGTTATATGTTGTGGAATGGCGCATGTATGATTTTGGTGTCATGCCTCCATGTTTGCATATGAGGGAGGACGGGGCGAAGGACGGGAGAAAAAGACGAGACAGGGGGAGGACGAATAATCGATGGGGTGGAGGAGGAAAGACGGGGAGAAAGGGGGAGGAGGATGAACCAGCGGATATCAAATCGATCTCCACCCACTGGGATAGGTGCCCCCCTTCCCAGCATGAGGAAGGTCGCCGCCTGCTCCAGGGGAGAGTCGCGTCTCGATGCCACCATGGGCCGAGCATCAGCAGGGCGCAGCCGTGCTGCTCCTCATTCCTGACAGTCCTCCTGGAGTGTATCGTGTCCCTGTCTCTCCGTCTCACCATCTCCATCCTTTCGCGTCCTTCACACCTGTGTGTGCGGCTCTCTCGCGCGCTAGCTCTTTCTTTCTCTCTCTCTCTCTCTATCTGTCTCTCCCTCTCTTTTTTCTGTCTTTCCTTATCTTTCTTTTTCTACGTGCATACACAGATCTGCGAGTAGCCCTCTCGCTCCTACCCTGTGGATCCCCGTTCTATCAATTCCGCTGTATGGATGTACATGTATCTCTCTGTCTCTCTCTCTCTCTCTCTCTCTTTCTCTCTCTCTCTCTCTCTCTCTCTCTCTCTCTCTCTCTCTCTCTCTCTCTCTCTCTATATATATATATATGTAGTTGTAGTACGTGTTTCCCCTTCTCGTCCCTCACAGATGTATGTCCTTTACTATCCCTCTTTCTCTCTCCCTCCCTTGTAACTCCCTGCGCGTCTCGCGTTCGTCTCTCTCTCTCTGTCTGCAACTTGTTGAGACGCCCTCTGCATCTCTCGTACCCTCCTATAAATATGTGCATTATCATATAGCGTTATGCAAAAATGCGCGTATGTGTATTATAATGTATGTATCGATCTCTCAATCGCTCTCTCTATCGTTCTCTCCCTCTACACTTCCTTGTTATGTCTCTTGTTTCTCTCTCTCTCTCTCTCTCTTTCTCTCTTTCTCTCTTGCTGTATAGATAGTATGCATCCAGTGCTCCCCTCTCTCTCTCTCTCTTCCGTCCCCCTCTTCCCCACCCCCACTAACATAACTATGTCCTTCATTATTCCTAGCTCCCGCCCTGTCTGTATCTCTCTGCATAAAGATATACACATCCAGATACACGGGCGGTGCTATAGTTTTGACCGTAACATGTCATCCGCCGAGACCCCCCGCCACTCCGTTCTCGCCCGACTTACACCCTATTCACTCCGTGTGATCGTCACAGTCGGCTTCTTCATCACCTGCGTCATGATCGTCGTCATGCCCGAAATGCTGTGTTGATTCAGTGTGTTCGTTTGCGCGTTGAGGCCAGGTCACCCTGGACACCCTTATCCATCGCAGTCGCTCTTGCTTCGGCTGCAGCTTCCCCAGGGATTTCACGAGGGCTTCCAGACTGCAGATGTGGTCACGTTCGCGTGTTGGAACCGGTCATCGGCGGCATGTGGCGACCTCTGATTCTTGTCAGCCGACGGACAAAAATTTGAGTAATTGGCAAGTATGTGTAGAGTGTTCGCTATATCTCTCTCTCTCTCTCGCTGTCTCTCTCTCCCTCCCCCTCTCTCTCTGTCTCTCTCTCGCGTTCAAACTTCCCCTACACCGTTCGTGCTCGTTTAAAGATATGTCTCTCTCACTGTCTCTCAGTATATCCCTCTATGTTTTTTGTTGTTGTCTCTCTCTTTCTCTCTCTCTCTCTCTTTTTTTCTCTCTCTCTCTCTCTCTCTCTCTTTCAATCCCGATTTACCTACATATATAGATCTGTGTGTACCGACATATACATACATGCATACATGGAAAACACACCTGCTTCTGAAGATGCACGCGCCACTGTCTGTCTATACTTCTCTTTTTGTTTCTCTCTTTCTCTGTCTCTCTCTCTCTCTCTCTCTCACTCTCTCTCTCTCTCTCTATATGTACGTGTGTGCATATATATATATATATATATATATATATATATATATATATATATATATAATACATACACATACATACATATTCCTATTACATATTTTTACAGGGCCGGGGACCCCGGAAAAACAGCACACGGTGCCCCCCCCCCCACATGAATTTCGGCCTCCCCGAGCCTTTGGGGCGTTCCTGCAGAGTGCTCCGTGTCTGTCCTGCGAGTGCGACGCGAAAAAAAAAAACACGACGGCCAAAGAGGGCCCCGAGACACCGAAAGATCGGCCCAGGACGCCCAATCTGGGCCCAAGACTGCCCAAGACGCGTCCACGACGCCCCCAGAGACCCCCAAGAGGCCTCCCAAGAGAGCCCCGAGAGGCTACAATTGTTGATTGTCCTGTGTGTTTTTCGATGTTTTTGGCCTCCTCGCTCTTCCCGCTTCCCGACGCTCCACAATGGCCCACGAGGCTCCCTAGATCGCCCCAGTACTGCCCAAGAGGCCCCCAAGAAGGCCCCAACACGGTCCAGGAGGGCTCCGAGACCGCCCAAGAGGCGCCCAAGACGGCCCAAGAGAGCACCAAGACGGCCCCAAGAGAGACCCAAGAGGGCGCCCAAAAATTCAAAAACTAAATTTTCCGCCGCGAGAGGGCCCCAAGAGGCCCGGAGAGAGCCCCATGAGGCCCCAAGAGGCTCCCAAGAGGCCCCAAGGAGCCCCCAAGAGGCCCCCAAGAGGCCCCAAAAAGATCCCAAGAACCCCAAAACACCCCCAAGAGGCTTCAAAACTGCCTCCCAGAGGGCCCCGAGAGGCGCACCACGACATCCCAACACAGCGGTCTCCCCCTCTCATTATCCCTTCTCTTTGTCGTCGCCTTCTTTGTCGTCGTCGCTGTCGTATCAAATGGCGCAGCGAGGCCATTCATCGTTCAAACCACCGAAGGACCCAAGAGCTTCTTCTCCTCTTTCTCATTCTCTTCCTCCTCTACCTCCTCCTCCTCCTCCTCCTCCTCATTCCCCGTGATGTTTCACGTTCCGCCCCGCCAAAGGTCTAGCGGAAGCAGCTCTCCTCACTTTCCCAAGTCTCTGCTGCGGATTTCTTCCGCGACACCTCGGCTGCGCCCCAGATGCCCACATAATCTGTCCTCTTCATCCTCTTCCTCCTCTTCATCCTCCTCCTCTTCCTTTTTCTCCTTCTCCCGTCGCCGTCGTCGTCGTCGTCGTCGCCGTACTAATCTTCATTGTCTCTCCCCTCGTCCTTCACCCTTCCCCCCTCCTCCTCCGAGAGAAAGGAACCGAGAATGGAGGGCCAAGGTTTTCGGATTGTTTGTTCTGGGGGGGTTTCCGGCCTGGGGATTTCCATCAGCACTTATCTGCGACTCGCCGGAAGCGTTCTGGGGTCGCCGGAAACGTCGCGAACGGCCCCCAGAGGCCCGAGTCATGGCCCGAAAACCACGCGGGGACGTCAAGGGAGGAGAAGGAGGGGGGTGGGAGGAGGAGGATGAGGGGGAAAAGGAGGGCGAGGACGAGGAGGAGGGGGACATGGGGGAGGGGGCGAAGACGAGGGGAGGGGGATACGGGGGATTGAGCACCTGGACGCAGCGCCCTTGCCTACCTTACCGGAGAGGGCCGGCCGAATCCGAGGAGCCCCTGGGGGGTTTCAAAATCTGCGCCGCCTCTTGCACCACCTTCGGGCCCCCTTGGCGGCTAGGGAAAAACAGTTCCTAATTCGGGGGGGTTCTCTCACCCTTCGCCGCTCGACTCGCAGAGAGGCCGAGCGGCACCGCGCCGCGCCGCCGAGGACGGGGAGAACGAACAAAAAAGGAAGCGGAGAGGGGGGAGAGGAAGAGGAGGAGGAACAAGAGGAAGAGGAGGAGGGGGAGGTGGAGGAGGAGGAGGAAAGGAAAAGGGGAAGGAGGAAGAGGAGATAACGGAAAGTAGTTTAATCCGCCTCGCCAGAGATATGCTCGCAACTCCGACTTCAGAAGCGCCATGCTTCGCATCGGCCCCGCCGTTTTCGCTTGAGACATCATCGCAGCTCTGGGGCCCGAGACGCTCTCAGTTGAGGTGTTCCAGCCACTGTCGCCTGAGACACTCTCGCAAGTCTCACTTCGGAGGCGCCTTGCACCATGGTGGTTCGGTCACTATCGCGCGCGACTTCTCGCAACTCTACGTTCAAGGATGCCCTGAGCAGAGGTGTTCAGACCACTCCTCGCTTGAAACTTCCTCGCGCGGCTGACCTCGGATATGCCCTCCCCTGAGCGGAGGTGTTCAGGCCATTTTCACCCGGGACGTCCTCGCAACACTGACCTCGGCGACGCACTGTCCCACGGTAGTCTGACCGCGCTCGCCGGAAACCCTCGCGCCTTTTAGTGGCGCGATGATATGAGCAACTGGTCAGGCCACTACCGCCTGATATACGCATGTGTATGCGCACACATAGTTACACTGACCATGTACATATACATGTACATATCCATACAAACGTGTGTGTATATATTTATATATATACACATGTACTATGCATTCATGGACGCATGTGCGTGCGCATGTACGCACGCTCGCACTCCGCTAGCGCGCAGATTCCAAAGGACTAAGGTGCATGGCACGCAGCGCCAATGCAGTCTTGTATATAATATATATATATATATATATATATATATATATATATATATATATGTGCGTGTGTGTATAGATCTCTCTGTATTTCTTTCTCTCTCTCTCTCTTTTTCTCTCTCTCTCTCTCTCTCTCTCTCTCTCTCTCTCTCTCTCTCTCTCTCTCTCTCTCTCTCTCTCTCTCTCTCTCTCTCTCTCTCTCTCTCTCTCTCTCTTTCTCTCTCTATATATATATATATATATCCCTCTCTCGCTCGTTTTTTGCGCTGGCACTGGCGCGTGGCCCAGTAGCGAAGCGGTATATGCGCTTCGGGTTTGCGCGCGCAGCGCGGGTTACTTGGGCCGCGTGTGGGGAGCGTGGAGACAAAAGATGCAAGCTGGGCTCTGCCAGACCTGCGTCCAAAGTCACAGGGCTGTATCCCGCCATCTCCTCATCGTCCTCTTTCTGTGTCCCCATAGCTCTTCGCTCCTCTTCCGCCTCCTCCTTGTCTCCCCGTCCTCGTCAGTTCAATAGTTCCAGCATGAGCCCCAGAGCGTGACCAATGCCAGGTTTCCTGAACACGCGTAGGAATGCGCAGGACCACGGCATCCGCACGAGCACGTAAGAATATGCACCCGGGAGCAGTGCACGATAAAGAACAATCAGAGACGTCTGTTGCGAACCGCCCCCGCGCCCTGCCCTCTGCGGAAGCGCCGGTGTGGCTCACGGGCAGGCCGACGCGCTTCTTGGGGGGCTCTTCTGGGGGGCCTCTTCGAGGCATTTTCTTGACTCCTGGGTGTGTGTTGGGGGATCTTGGGAGCAACCTATGGGGAACGGTTCCCGAGGTCCCTTTGCGTCCCTCCCCCCTTTTGGCGCCCTCTGAGGAGCCTCTTAAGCCGCGCGGAGGCCTCCTGGGCCGTCTTGGGGCCGTCGCGGGGCCTTGTTGGGGAGCTTCTTGAGCCCTCGGGGGGCGACCTTGGGGGCAGATTGGGCCGCCCTCGAGCGCTGCAAGCCAGAATGGACGAAATGATGGCTAAATCTTTGGAGGGGAACCGAAGGCAACGTATAGTCAAGGCGCTGACATGAGGACCACTTTGGGCCCAGGAGGGGCCTGGGCCAGGGAACCTGTTCGTGGACGAGGCCCGCCGTAGCCAGAGAAATGTCTTCGTCCCTTATTTGGCATGACTTCTAGCGACGACTCAATGATGTTGGCCTTGTGGATCCCTCTTGCAGGTTTTCTTACAGCCCTCTTGGGGCATTTGGAAGGCCTCTTGCGCCATCGTCGGGTCATCTTGAGCTGTCTCGGGAAGCTTTTGCGCAGTCTCGGGACTTGTTGGACCGAGACTGCCCAAAAGCCTCCCGAGACTTGACATGAAGGCATATTGAGATCCTCTTGGCCCGTGCCGGGGTTCTCTGGGCCCAGGAGGAATCATGCGACACACCCCGGAAGTCACGCGACCGGCCGTAAGAGGCACGCGAGGATCCCAAGAAAATATAAGAACGAACCTTCTCATACGTAGCATACTCCTGCATAACAGCCACCTTCTTCTCACCACGAACGGTAAACATTGCGTCGCGACGCGGCTCCCACTACATAGTCGCCGTCGTTGCGTTACGCCCTCGCACAAAAGCCGTGTGAGAGTCAGCATGGGCAGTGGGAACTGCGTGAACACAGTGCGAACAGGGTGAGTGAACATGTCGTGGGAATCGCGTGCGGGAGAACAATGAATATGTGGTAAGAGGGTGTACTGGTATTGCAGAGAGCTCAGGGAATGCCAAGATGTGGTGGACAGATGGCGAGTACCAAGACGGTAGCGTGTGCGCACATGGTAATACTAACGGTCATGCGTTACAGCATTACGTGTGATCCGCACACAGCGCGACACGCGTCTGATGAAACAAGCATGAACAGCACGTAACGTTTTAGATCACCACAGCGCACCGTGTTCCGATGATCGCTTAAATTTTAGTTCGCCCGTGCAAACAACGCACAAGTAACCACATCTTCCCCGTGGGTTCCACATGCGTTGATTGGCCGCCCGAGCACCCTCCATGGTGAACATCTGGGGCGGCATCATTGAATGCTCGGTCGCCTTGGGGGGGGGCACTGCGTACCTCCGTTGCTATTGCTAATAGTTGCCTTCTGTCTTGAGAGGGAGCGGGAGAGAGAAAGAGAGAGGGGCGGGGAGAGTTAATGATGGAGGAGCGGGCCGAGGAGGACGACGTGGTCGGATCCACAGCCTTCCTTGCTCAAGCTGCGATCGGATTCGAAGCGACCTGCCTTCGCCACCCCCCGGAGTGGTCGGAGGTTGCCATCGGTGGCCATGGCCCTTGGGCTTCGCGCGATGGGGGGGGGGCGGTAGATGGGGGGGGGGCGGGGCAGCGAGGGCTGCCGAGAATGGACCCTTTCAGGCCCCTGAAGGGGCCCTTCAGAGCTCCCCTCCAAAGGGCCCTTTGGGGCCCAAAAGATGGCCAGTGCACTTCTTCCCCCCCGATCAGCCGCCCCCCCCCCCATGAAGCGACGCCCAGCACAGGTGGCCACGTCTCAGGTTTCACCCAGCTTCTCGTGCCCTTCAGGGGCATCTCCCAGGCCTCGGGAGGGGTGCTCTGGGAGGCCATCTGCGCCGCCCTGGAAATGCTAGGGTCACCTTTGTTGGCGGCGCGCACGAGGGGGAAACGCGAGGGGAGTGGCCTTCTAAAAAGTCTAGGTCTCCCATATAGGGGTCGGAGTAGGTGGGGTCGGAGGATCGCGCCGCGTCGCCGATGCATCGACGATGCGGCTCGATGCGGAGCCCGATTTTCTCCACGACGACTTCGCCGATGCGTCGCCGACGTCGGCGATACATCGCCGATACACTGGCGATGCGGCGCGATCCTCCGACCCATCTATTCGGACCCTATCCAGGAGGCCTCTAAAGAAGGCAGGGGCCTTCTCAGAAGTCCTCCCAGCTTCTATGGCCCCGTCTTGGAAGCACAAGGAGGCCCCCAGCTTCTAAGATTCGGACACATGCTGACATGGATTAGGGATCCGTGGATCTGGCGCGTGGGCGCCAGATCCACGCATCGGGGAACGCAACCCCAAAACATGGCGCCAGCGCCGTTTGATGTGGCGACGGAACGCGCCGATTTCGCATGGAAGCTAGATTCGTTGGTAATCCACGCGCCTTGATCCATGTTTGCGCGTCCTCGAAGGACGCCCAGTTCGGGCAAGTCTAGAACAGGGATAAATCGTTCCAGAACCTTTCGGAATGCTCTCAGCGCGTTCTGGAGATCTCTGGAACGGCGGCGGCGCCCGATACACCCTACGGAACGAGCGGATCTCAGAGATTCCCGGTGTATCCCGGTCCGATATTGTGTCTGCACTTAGCTTCGTCTTAGCCGCGAAGGGTTTTTTCCATCCTTCCCCGCATAGGGGATAACTAATGTTTTTTTCGGCAGCCTACTTGAAGGACTGGTGCCCCACCACTAGAGAGGGGTTCTAATTATTGTTTTCCGCGGCACCCGCCGCGCAACAACAACGACGACAGCAACCTCCTCATCCTCCTCCTCCTCCTCGTTTTCCTCCGGGTCCTCCTGTTCCAGGTGACCCAACCGCAGCCACCTCCACCCGCGCCACCTCCAGCACTCCACCGAGCCATCACAATGATGCGGACTGATGCTGCTCTTGTCGTGGGCCTGTGACGGCAGGTTGCCCACTTGAATAGGTGGACGGTTGGGACCGCAGGACTTTTCCGTGCGGTATCATACAAGCCTTGTGCGGCGAGGGCCTTCGAAAGACTTCTGGACATCACCAGTTGCTCGGTACACCTGTCCTCTCGCACGAGTCCATCGTCAACGACACCAGAGATGTGCAGAACTACTGAACAGTGGAATTTTGTTCTAAGCGGGGCCAGTCTGTTACACCATCTTGTCGGGATCCATGTGTGCCACAAAAAGAAACGCTTCCCGCACAACTCGTTGAAGGAGCGCATGACACACCGAAGCAGCTGATGGGCAAGTGCGGGGCAATCACATTACAGACTGGGGAGATATCCTGAAGACGTATTGGACTGTACTTCCCACTGAGGCAGACCACCACGGCACGCAGGCCGACTTACGAACAGACCGCGCACAATATGATCGATAGGACCCACGGCACATTGCAGGATTTGCCCAAGCTGAACACAGCGCGTTCGATCTTCACCGATCTCAACGGCGCGGTCGTCAAGACATCTGGGGGCCAGGTGGGAGGTCCTTTGCTTGCGGACGCGAGCCGTTATCATCCACAGTACTACGACCGCTTCTCGCGGGATGGATCCTGGTAGCCGCGAGCACGTATTTCTGCAATCCGCCATCCCATGTTGGCTCCAACTCCGTGTCGTACATTGACCACTTCATTCTTCCGCAGGAACTGCTTCTTCAATGCGTGGAGAAGTTCACCGTCATCTGCGCAGCCGGTCGAGCCCTGCAATTACACGACACCACCACGGTACAGGACCATAGAGCGATTCAGTTGATTGTCCACGTCAAGTTCATGTCACGAGCTCCACCATCGACCTCGGCCAGCCTGTGAGGTTCCATTCTGCTGCGTACAACATTGATACAAAAGCCATGAACTATTCGACGAGATGGAGCGACTAGTTATGAACACATATGACATGCTAGACGAGGTTGAGGCGAAGGGGGCGCCGACATAATGACTGCTGAGTGCGTCACCATTGTGAATGAGACACCTGCTGCCGTATTAGATCAGAGCCCGTTGAAATCTGGATGCGAATTCATGGTACAGTTTTGGCCATTTCTATGTCCTAGACGCGGTTACAGATACTTGTGCACGACGCCACTGCTCGAGAGTCAGCGCCAATACATGTGCACCTCCATCGACCGTATCAGCAAGCAACTCAAGAGAAGCGCCAAGCAATGCTGGAATAGCATCGCCGACAGGCGCGTCTAGGAGCTCAACGAAACCATCATGGACAACGACGGGCACCTCGCGCAGAAGATTGCTCGGCTCGTTGCTGGTCGCCGACGAGGCCCTCGACAACTACGGTTTGCTGCCATGCCAATTTCAACCGCATCTGCTCGCGGGTGGAGTGTTCGCGTGGGACTGCGCACCTGCCAAGGCGGCCGTTCTGCCGCCGACGCGGCCACCGCCGACGTCGACATCTCCATCGCCAGTGAGGACTTTCACAAGCGCGATCACGACAGCAGCTTCGAGCTTGCCAGTGAGGATTGGAACATGGCGCTGAATTGCGCATGGAGGGCGAAGTCACGGAGGAGCTACCTTCCCTGGCCCGGGGCATTCCTGCAGGAGCACTGGGACTGCTGCCCCCCCCGAAATGGACCAACGAGAGGAGACCATTGCGACGCCGGGGGATCGGGTTCGAGCCAGTCGACATTTTTCCGCTTGTCGCGGCGCCTGTCGCGACTCAAGGCCCACTGCGCGCCGCGCTCTTCACGGCCCGAGAACACGATCGCACCCCAGCGACGCGGCGCGCCGCTCAGGCGGCTGGGCTGTCGAAGGGGGGCAGCGAGATCGACGCCGGCGGCGAGCATTTCATCGCGATCATGCGCGCAGTTGGCGGGGCCGGTCGCGCCGCGGCCTTGCGCCGCAAGTTCGCGCCGCGGGGGCCCGAGGAGCGGGTCCGCGAAGGGCTGCGACGTCGGGGGCGCAAGTCTGCGATGGGCGCGCTGGTAATCTCGTCCTCCAGGCCTCCGGCGGGGCGCGCGACGCCGCCAGCGCGTCCGATAGTCTGAAGCACTCCGAGGTTCGCCCCCGCGCTTCCCAGCCGCTGCCAGTTTGCCGGGGGCAGAGCGGCGAGAGGGCGTTTTTTTTTTTTTTGTTTTTTTTTTTTTTTTTTTTTTTTTGTTTGGGTGGTTTTTTTTTCTGAGAGATGAGTCGGGGCCGTTCGGGGTGAAACCTCTGGAGGGCGTTTTTCCTTGAAGCGTCGGGGCCGCGCTCGTTTCCGCCCCCGCTTCCAGCAGCCCCGCCATCGACGCTGTCGCCGATTTTCGCGCCCTAGAGAAGTGGCGCGTCGCCGCAGAGGCGGGCGCCCCGCGGGGCGCAGAGGGCCTCCAGCAGATGGCCATGACAGGGCTTGTAGCCGACATGTCCGGCAGAGTCTTCGAGGCCAGCATTGAGGGCAACCATGCTAGACAAGCTAGAATTACGTAATTGGGCGGGGGGCAGCGCCGTAGACGCGGGCACGGGCGTCGCAGGCGCAACGCACGACATCAGCATGCAGGAGAACGTAGCTGACTGGGCGGGCCACGCATCGCAAGCAGACGCACACGTAAGAAGCACACACACACATCGAAGGCACAATGCCACGCAATGCACGGCATCGAGGAGGTCTACATGCGAGCGCATTCGCAGCTTGGCCCGAACTAGCGAGACGATTTCGCGCTGCCGAGGCCGCGCATTGTTTTTGTTCCACGGGGCGATTCTGGGCCGCATCGGACATCGAGTTCTCTGTGGTCGCTCCTTCAAGGCCTCCTAATCAACGCCGCGCTGAGCGGGCCCGAGGCAATTGTCAGAGGTGCGGAGCCGCTCTCCAGCGGCGACCTCGCCGAGCCCGAGGCTTTCATCGCGCGCGGGGGTCGCGCGATTCTGGGAGGCAGAGCGTAGTGGCTCGAGCAAGCCGATCACGTTGCCATCTGATCCGCTCATGAGATACTCCGGAAGGTCGAAGCAGCCCCGTCGGCCCTGGAAAGCAGGATGCGAAAGCTGAAATGGCTGCAGGAGATTGCGCAGGAGCGCGACAACAACAGTCAGTCTCTTGCGATTTCTTTGACGCTCTCGTGTTGACGGTGAGGTTTAGCTGACTGCGGAGCCATGCGCGCTCGCGCACAACCGCGGGCTGGACAGCTTGAACGGGGCCCGCCGGCGCGCCAGGATCTCGAGGAGAGCGGGAAAATGTGGATCCAGGGGGTAGGGTCTCTTAGTCATATACTCCCCGCGGGTTCCAGCGACTCTGCCGTTCTCGATTGCGACGGAGATCGAGGTTCCTCGCCGAGCGCGCCCGGAGGCCCCGGAGGCCCCGCGAAGATATGACAGAGTAGGCCACGCACGTCGTGCACATGTTCGAAGATGGAAGAACGCGCCGCGCTATATGCCCCAGTAAACATGCTTGGACAAACGCATCGCCAACGCGATCGGGGGAACGCGCGGGAAGGTCACCGCCGGGAGGATCTTGACGATCACAAAGAGTAGTGTTGTATGCGGTGGTGTTTTCGAGATAGACGCGTGGCCAGAGGACGCTTTGCTGCGAGCCCCCGCCGACAATATTGCCCAGCAGGGCGTGGGCGTTCTGATGCCAACATCATGACTCCTACCGAGATGAGATGCCCGATCTGCCGCGAGGACTTCGACGCGCTCGGCTCTCGGCTCAAGCGCGCCAAGTCTCACTGGGGCGCCTTGTTGGAGCCGAACTTTTTCATGCGAGAGGCGCGCGGTCAGTTCCCTGGGTCGGCTCGCCAGCAACTCCGGCCAGCAGTCTGCAGCCGGCAAAAACTGCGCGCACTAGACTGGGCACATGTAGCTTGCGGGCTCAAGCATGGAGGACGGCGCCAAGATGGAGAACGCCTGCTGGCCAGCGAGAGACCGATCCAAAACCTTCGCCGCCGCCGCCGGGAAGGGCAACGACCCGAGTGGGGCGCCGAAGCGGACGCGGGGGAGGAGCCAGAGGATTTTATTCATCCCATGCGCGCGCTGATCGCCCGGCTCGGACCACTACCTCGCGATCGCCAGACGCCGTCGATATCAAAGTATTCAAAATGATAGTTGGCGTCTGGGCTCGTAGGCTGCGCCGACGCGTCGGCGCGCTCGGCGTCGACGCGCGCGCGCGAGCGTCGAGCTCGCGCGGCTCGCGCGTCGGCGCGCTGTCGCGGGCGCAGCGGGGTGGCGCGTTCCCCTCGCCCCGGGTCGACCGCGGAGGGACATCATGGCGCATGTTTGTTTGGGGCGGTGCCCCCCGCATGTGAAGTTCAGATTGCCCCTGTCTGAAAATTCAGATTGCCCTTCTCTGACATCCAGATTGCCCCTGCCTGGGCCTCGGGCTCGGGCGAGGCGTTCTGCCTGAGACTCCGGCGTGCGCATTATTTGGATTGGCCCGGTCCGAAATTCTGATCTGGCCTGGTCTGTATTTCAGACCGGCCAGGTCTGAATTTCAGGGTGGCTTGTTCTGAATTTGAGATGCGGCGGCTCCGCGTGGAAGAATTCTTAGATTTGGTTTCGCTGCCCTCGGGACGAACGCGGTCGACGTGCGCTTTCCTGCGTGTCTGCGACGTGGGGCATGGGAGTGCTCTTGCGCTTCTGGCGGGGTCGCTGGCGCTCGGAGCCCCGATGTTACCTCGGACGCGGCGCGTCGTGCGGATGCGAAAAATTACACGTCGATGTTCGCAGTTTGGGGGTGTCCGGCGATGACCACGTAGTCATCGAAAGTCGAGCACGGCCGCCGGAACCCGGGTCGACGTCGACCGCCATGGCAGACCGCAAGCACCATATCGCCACGTGTTGCGACACATGGAACCAGAAATTCGTGCGCCAGTGGAAGCACAGCCTTCGGGAAGATCTTCTCTCGTCAGCATCGCAATCGACAACCGTTTCTTGCTCGCTTTGAAGGATTGACCCTTCAAGGACACGTCGGAGCGACGGTCCAAGATGCAGTTCGGAGTCGACTTGCAGTAGCGCAATGGGTCAAAGAGGCAGCAGATGCTCCCACGCGCGACAAGCCAGGCCAGCCTCAGAAGGGCCGCTTCTTGTCCAAGTTTCCCGGGCAGGTACTGGTGCAAGACAGCGAAACATATCGCGCAACGCACAGAGAGGCAGTGGTCAACAAGGACCACCATTTGCACGTAACCACCCCGCTGGGGATGGCGACGGGGAAGTACGCGATGAAGGAGAGATGGTTATCCAGGTCGAAGGGATAATCGAGGAGCAGGCGAGGCACGCAGGAAGCAGGATCACGATGGGCAAAGCGCCCTGAGGCAATCTATCTAAGAAGCTGATGCCTGCTAAGCATTAGTTGTTTGAATTTCTATGTATATATATACATATATATATATATATGTATATATATATGTACATGTATATGTACGTGGGGGCGATGGGTTGCTGGCCTATCGCCCCATGGTGGCCGTCAGCCGTTTGCGGTCTCCCCGAGGTGGTGACCTTCCGCCTCTCGTCCCCGTCGCCGTGTTCCCGCAGGTTTTGGTGGCCTTATTTGTTTTGTGTTTTCCCCCCTGGTCCGAGTCGATTTCGGCCCGAAGTTGGCCGACGGCCACCGTCCCGTGCGGCGGTCTAACGATTTGGCCATCCTCCGACCCCTTGTAGTTCGCACGGTGCTCTATTCGCGAAAAGTCGATATCCCACCCCAGGTTCACGAAGATTGCAAACATTTAGTCTGGCGAAGGAGACCTGATTGGGCGAGAGCGAGCTCCTCCTCCTCCGCCTCCTCCTCTTCCTCCTCCCTCTGCTGCTCTTCCTCCTCCTCCTCCTCCTCCTCCTCCTGCTCTTCCTCCTCCTTCTCCTCCTCCTCCTCCTCCTCCTCCTCCTCCTCCTCCTCCTCCTCCTCCTCCTCCTCCCCCTTAGGAATGACACGAGGAGGACCGGGGGGAGGACGAGGAGGAGGAGGTGGAGGAGCAGGGGGAGGAGGAAAACGAGGAATGGGAGCGAGGGGATGAGGAGGAGGAGGAGGACGAGGAGGAGGTGTTAGGACAAGGGGGGGGGGGGACCAAAACAAAAAACCCTTCGCGGTTAGCTTTGGGCCAGCGCCACCTTTGGCCCCCCCACCGCCCCGAGACAGGGTGCGCGCGGACCCGATGGCCTCAATGAAGCCCGTGCTCATCCAGGGGCAGCCGACGCCACGGCGGCCCGGTCGCGGAGGTTCGGCCTCCCCTCCGGAAGGGGGGGAGGGGGAGGACTCTCCATCCCTCCCTCCTCCCCTCCCTCCTTCCACTCACTCTCCACGTTGTTCTCTCTCCATCTCTCTCTTTCTCTCTCTCTCTCTCTCTTTGTTTGTCTCATTTGTTTATATATATATATATATATGTCTCTCTCTCTCTCTCTCTCTCTCTCCCTTGCTGTCTCTTTGTTTCTCTCTCTCTATCTCTCTATATATAAATATCGCTCTTTCTATCTCTCTCTCTCTCTCTTTCTCCCTTGCTCTCTGTGTCTCTCTCTTTCTGTCGTCTCCCTTATCATCCTTCTTGTGCCACCTCTCTCTCTTTCACTTGCTCTATCTCTCTCTCTCTCTCTCCCTTGCTCTCTCTCTCTCTCTCTCTTTCCCCCTCTCTCACTCTAGTCTCGGCCCGAGTTCCTGCAGGAACAGAGTGTGGCCAGGACACGAAACACTCCGAGCCCTCCTAGCCCAGTGAGAGTGCAACCGGGACCTTTACCCCGGGACCAATTCGTGACACTTCCTCCCCCGCTACCCGCCGCAATGGCCTGCGCCGCCGCCTTGGTGTGCGCACCACGCGTGGTGACCCCGTCACGGCCCGCATCCTCAGCTGCGAGACGGGCAAGACTCCAGAGGGAGGCATCTGGCCGTCATGCAGCACGGCCACCTCCGCGACAGCCACGTCCTGAGCAGCACACTCTTATTGTCCATCACGATGATTACGTCTACTGCGTTCCCAACCGAGATGGCCATACCTTTCCTGCCCACCCCTCGCCCCTCCCACCCCTTGGGGCGCCTTTCAAGATATCCGAGACGACGTGCAACATTTTCGGGGTGAACTGCACGAGCTACGCGCCCTTGTGCATCCATTAGGCCGCCGCGCCGCTACGGCGGCCAGCCGGACCCCGAAGATCAACAGCAACAGCCCACTGCAATGGATGTTCCGCGCCCCGCCGCGCTTCCACAGGGCCGCCTTTTCAGCATCCGCGAGGGCGTCGGCAGGCTCTGCGCGCGCTTCGCCACGACCCCCGTGATCCCCAGTTGCTTGCACGAAGGATTGCAACAAAAACCCAGGATTGCAAAAAAACCTTCGGTTTGCAAAAAAAACCTTCGGGTTTTTTTGCAATCCTAGGTTTTTTTGCAATCCTGTTTTTTTGCAGTCTTTCTGTTTTTTTTTGCAATCCTGGTTTTTGTTTTGCAATCCAGGGTTGTTTTGCAATCCTTCGTTTTTTTTGCAATCCTGGGTTCTTGTTGCACTGCTACGTCGGCACGGCCTCGCTCTCCGCGGCCTTCCGGGTCCCGGGCCTCGCCTCTCGGCTTCCAGGTAGTCCCCCCCTTGGCCGCCGCGCCTCTTCCGTGGCCAGCCGCGCCCTCCTTCTTCGTCGGCAGCAACCCCCCCGCGCGTCGGGAGCGCCCTCGGCATCGCAGGAACGGCGGGCTCGGCCCTCCCTACTCCAGATTTCGTAATAAAAGGGAGGGGGTCTCATTTCGGGGGGGGTCTCTTCCAGGGTATCTTGGAGGGCCTGGGGGGGTCTGGGGACGATGTTTTGGAGGGTTCTCCCACGGGGGGGGGTCCGAAATGGCTTGTCCTGGAGGGTCCAGACCCCCTCCCTTTTATTACGAAATCTGGAGTAAACGGGCCTTGCTCGCCCTGCGCGCGGTCTTCCCGCAGTTCGCCACGCTCTTCAACGGCGCGACCTCGCCCACCACTGCGGGCCCTGCGCACGCAATCCATGGCGAGCAGCACGCGCCTCCGGGCCGTGCGCTCGCGGGCCACGGCCCTCGCGATGCCCGCCGGCCGCGCGGCCGCAGGTGACGGCTCGAGGTCCATGAGCACCGCTCTCACCGAGGCCTTGCCGACCACGATCCACGCGCTCACTGCGCGCGCCACCTGGGCCGCGACACCGCCGTCGTTGGCCGCGCCCGCGCCGCAAACCGCCGCCTGGCTGCCCGGGCCCCGCCACCCGCTGCGGACGCGGGGCACGCGCGCCAGGACGCGCCGCCCACCGCCCCTGGGGGGCTCCTGGGACTAAGTCGGGTACGTCCCTCTACGGGAGGCATATTCAAAAGGAGTCAAAACATAGTTTGGGGACGATTTGTTTTTACAATGATTGAGTTTTCTAGTGCTTTTATATGCGTATATCTATATATACATATATATATATATATAGAATCCTCCACAATCCCCCTGTTGTGGGACAGGCCCGATCTAATCATAGGGCGACCTTGTCCTTACGAACCCTACCGGCCCTGACCTCGGGATTCAAGTCGGCACGGAGGTCGCTGTCCAGGGCCAGGAGCAAAACCCAATCAACGATCTCCGCGGCGGTCCGCGGCCGCTCCGGCGACGCCAACCAATATTGGATCGTCGCGCTTACCAACGGTTGCACCGCCCGCCTGCTCCCCGCCAGCCTCATTGCCGACGCCTCAGCGCCAAGCGCCGAGATTCCGCCCTGCGGCGCGCGCGCTCTCCCTGACGCTTCCGCCCAAGGGCCGCCCCCACCCCACGTCCACCCGTCTGCGCGCGCGGCGCGGCAGAGGAGGCGAGTCGAAGAGCGGGGCGGGTGGGGGAATCACGACCACCACGTCAACCATGCGCCTTGTGGGCACGCCGCTGGCGCACTGGTCGCAGTCGCGCGTTCAGCTGATGGGGCCACTGGCGATCACGCCTCCGAGTGCCAATTGAAAGCTGAGTTAAGCAGAGCGCGTGCAGAAGTGACAGATTTCTTGAATATTGCCTATGTTGTAATTCACGTTCGCAACGTCTGGCACAAACTCGCCACCACTCTCAGTGCCAGCGCCGTCAGTACCACCGACGGCTTTCACACTGCCACACATCACGTCGTCCACGCGCGCGCGCGCCAGCTGCTCCGCATACCTCGGGTGGACCCGGCCCAGGACGCACCCAGGGGGGGGCCCGCCTGACCAGGCCCCCCTGGGAGCGGCGCCGCTGAGCGCAGCGCAGGCCCCGCGCCCCAGCGCCCCCCCCCCCGGGCCGTCTTCCGATCCCTGTCGGCGGCAGAGGAGGAGGAGGAGGAGGAGGAGGAGGAGGAGGAGGAGGAGGAGGAGGAGGAGGAGGAGGAGGAGGAGGAGGCTGGAGCTGGAGGACTCCGACGACTACGACAGGCGGACGCGAGGCTCCCAGACGGTCTCGGCCGACCCCGCAGCAGCTGGGCTGACCCCCGAGCGCCGCCGCTCCCGCCGTCGCCTGCCATGGCCCCCCCCCCCGAGGCCCCAGGTGGCCCGCGACGGCCCCGCCGAACCTCGTCCGGCCTTCCCGCCTGCCGCTCCTACGCGCTGGCCGCGCACCTGGTTCGCTCCCTGCCATGCCACGCCCTCCGGCTTGACCCGCGGCTCCGCCGGCCAAAGGTGGGTCGCCCTCCGCCAGGCCGACCTACACGTGACAGACCATCGATGCCTCGAGCTGCGATCACGCGGCCTGCGACTCCCAACTCGCAGCACCCGCGTGACTGTCGCTCAGAATCCGTTCGTCCCCACATTCTGCCTGGACGGGGCCTTCGGCCGCCCGCGCGGCGAGGCGACAGCCTTGGTATCTCGGAAGGCCCCGTTGCATCGGGCGCGTCGCTTCCTTGCCTCACCAGGGCGCTGCCCCCGCTGCGTGAGCCGCGCCCGCAGCTGTTGCGGCGCTGACGCCTGTCGCGCTCTGCGTTGACGAGGCCGCAATGTAGCAGCCGCGACTTCGCAGCGGGGGTGCCGCTCACTGGCGCGCCCTCGCGCTAGCTGGCACCGACATGTCTGCCACGCGTGTTTCACCGCCCACTGTCAAGTGTTGTCTTTCACGCCCGCATAGGGCCTCACCGCGGCCGCGGGCCCCACTTCCTGCCGGCTCGACTGCCCGCGCGGCCACGAGTCATCGGGGCCTGGCCGCGGCGGCGAGGGGCGCCCCGTCGGTCGCAAGCCGCTCAACGGTCAAGCCCTTGCCCTCCAGCCGCCAACCGGGGCCCCTCCGATTTGGGCCTTTTTCCCTCGCGGGGCGCCAAGAGAGATTTGACGCATCGCCTGCTCATCGCCCCGTCACTAACTAACCTCAGTCGCTTAGCGCTGGGGCGCGATTGTTTCATCGCTCCCTGCACTTTAAGGAGTGCGCCACCGCCATGAGTGCGATGGCGGCCTCGGCTATCGCGATGGCTGGCTGTCGACGGGACTCCCGCTCAGCTGCCCGATCTCTCTCTCTCTCTCTTTCTCTCTCTCTCTCTCTCTCTCCCTCTCTCTCTATCTCTCTCTCTCTTTTTTTGTTTCTCTCTCTCTCTCTCTCTCCTCTACCTCGGGATGCATCAGCTGGATCCTGACGCCCAGGAGAGGGTCGAGCACTGCCTTGAGCATTACGTGGCTGACCACCACGACGGGCACTAGCGGCCCATCATTGAGCAGCGCCATTTGTCTGGCCCGCCTGATATTCCTGGCCCCCGCGATCCGCATTGGCCCACGTGGCGGGGCGTGGGCGTCGGTCGATTTCCAAGAGCCGCATTGTCCCATTGGCCGGGGCGCGAGTTTCATTTTGTTTTCACGAGCCGCATTGGCCCATTGGGGTGGGATTTGAGCTTCGACCAGCCCGTCGGAGATCAACGGCTCGACCGTGGCGTGCACCAGCGGGGCGAGCACTGCCTGAAACACCCTGCAGCGGAGCAACGCAACGGGCACCAGCAGGGCACCGTTGCGCAGCGCGTCGGAGTGCACCTGGTCTGGTCGACACTGACGGGCGCCAGCGGGACGAGTGCCACCCGGCGCGCCACGTCGCTGACCGCCGCGACCGGCACCCGCAGAGCATCGCGGCGCAGCGCGCCCAAGAGCAGCAGCTCGACCCTGCCGACCACGAGTGGACGAGCACTGCCCCGAGTTCTACGCAGCCGAGCCACGCGACGGGCATTCGCATCTCAACGTTGAGCAGCACGCAGGCGATCACCAGCTGGACCCTGACGTCCCTGCGCGGGACGAATGCCGTCTCGAGTGCCTTGTCGCTGACCACCGCGAAGGGCGCCAGCAGCGCATCGTTGGGCTGCTCGTCGGCGAGCACCAGCTCGACCCTGACGCGCGCCAGCGGGGCGAGAGCGCGACTGGGGTCCAGCGCCCTGGCGTGCACCGGCGGATTGGGCACTGCTGCGAATTCCACGCCGCTGAGCATCACGACCGATACTAGCATCTAGACTCTGATCAGCAGTGCGGTGGAGAGCAGCAGCTCTACCCTGACGCCCACAAGCGGTACGAGCGCCGTTTCAAGCGCCGCGTCGCGGACCCTTTCGACGGGCATCAGCTGCGCATCACGGAACAGCACGGATGGGAGCAGCAGCTCGCCCCTGACGTCCATGCGTGGGACGACCATTGCATCGAGTACCACGTCGCGGAACAGCACGACGGGAACCAGCACTTCGACGTCGAGCGGCATGTCGGCAAGCGGCAGCTGGATCTTGATGGCCACGAGTGGGACGAGTACCTTTCTGAGCATCACGTCGCTGACCACCGCGACGGGCACCGGAACCGCGCCGCCGAGCGGCGCGGCGGCGAGCACCAGCGCGTTCTTGACGCGCGCCGGCGGGACAAGCACTGCCTCGAGCATCACGTCGCTGAGCTTCGCGACGGGCACTAGCACCTCGACGTTTGGCAGCACGTTGCTGACCTCCACGGCGGGCGCCAACAGCGCATCGCTGAGCAGCGCGACTGGGAACTCCAGCGCCCTGCCGTGCACCGGGATTGCTTCGAGTACGACGTCGGTGAGCGTCGCGACCAATACTGGCACCTCGTTTTTGAGCATCGCGTCGGGGAGCAGCAGCTTGACCCTGATGTTCGCGAGAGGGACGAGCATTGCCTTGAGTGCCATGTCCTTGGCTACCAAG